>OY856188.1:270686690-270784690 GCA_963693315.1 Diogma glabrata
AACCAAACTTGATGTTCGGTGTGATCCCTTTTTGTAAAGTCAAACTGAAGTCGGTGGAAATATGCACAGAATAGCCTATCTGTTTACCTGTACAGTACTGCAAACAACGCATACTAGATGGAGGTCATTGCATTCCTTCGATGGAGGTCACTAGAACCTCTGTAGACTAGGTCATGAACCTCTGTAGACTAGGCCGTGAAAGGGTTGAGGGTGAAAGATGCAGAGGAAATTTACGGTTGGTTCGAAGCTCGTTGGGAGGTGGCGGATAAATCTTCTCTGAGTAGTATAATATGAGTCTAAACTCTTGTTTTGTCTTCCAGTATCAATTTTATTATACTTTCAGTGAAATTAGTAGCGGTTAACGAAGCCTTGGTATAACTGAATGTCATATTAACTGAAGAAAGTAACAATGATTTGGACAGCGAAGCTCATTTGAATTCGCTAGATGCAGTTGTAACGACGTCAAAATTAATACGAAATGAATTTTTTTTTTGAATTATATAGGTACCGCATCATATGTGACAGGAATTACTGTATAACTAACGCACATGCTTGCCAAGTAGCTGAACTGAATCCTGTACCAGATGAAGAAACTCAATGTTAGTTGCATGTCTTACTTAATTAACTATCCCACAACAGCTCAACGTTTGGACTACGCTAATGCGATTCCTGCGCCACTAAATCCTTTGAGAACACTTAAAAAAATAAGCCGAAGCTATAAGATCGAGGAGGACAAAACAGAATTTCATCTACTTTGTGCGCTTGTGCAATACTGGCCTCTTGTCGAAACAATTATTTTACAATGCACAAGGTTCTGAGCAACGTTAAAATTAAAGTTAAACTTTTATCACTTACATGCTAAAATGAAGTATAGAATATTGTTTTAAAAGTTTTGTTACGAAGTTGTTGTCCCCGTAAAAATTCATTTATCCGAACAACTTTCTTTCGAAAGAATTAACGCGATCAATACAACTTATCGTCTTTTTATTTATATAATTCTCAACCCTGTTTGCAATGATTTTGTTTCCATCAGTTGCTGTCTCATTGTTGTTGATTCAAATTTTTTTTTGTTATATGTACATGGATATTTTGTATTGGAAAGACAGTTAATGAAAATACTCAAACGCTTAAAGAGCTTAAAAAAAATTTGATATAAATAGTTGTATTGCTATTTGTTTGAATTATTTTGATTATTTTTATGCAACAATCGCAGAGACCAAAGGGGCAACATTTTTTTCATATATAACTCGTATTACTTTTTGCTTAGATTATTTTGATTACTTTTATACAACAATCGCCCGGACTAGCCCTGATCAGAATGATAAACTTTTTTAAAGTTTAAAATTTTCTCATTGGTTCGAAACTAGATCGGTCGAAAATTGTTTGGATTGCAAAAAGTTTCATAATTTGCACCATAATTTTTTAGATTCAGTTCTTATATTATTCTTGATGGGAGATTTTCCATCGGAGATTTTCCATCTGAATTAAGTGTTAAAAAACTATGCTGTTGGATGAAACTCATGCAAAAAGCATGAAATATTACCTTTGCCGAAATATACCAAATTTTTCTAAAAAAAAATATATAACAATACTATAAGTGCTGGTGTGTAAAAAATACTAGAAGAAACCTAAGTAAACACTATAAAAACCGTACAGAAGGAAGAAAATAATGTATCAAAAAATATGTACATAGAAATTTCAACAACGAAAAACAAAAATCTAAATTATGTGCTGCTAAAAGCTTTTGGCATAAATTTTATATTTTTTGTGCTTTAAGAGCATAAGAAAATTGAAAAATAAAAATTACAAAATAAAATGAAGTAAATTAAATTTTAACTCAATTTCCACAAGCATTAGTGTAAACGTATTATTTTTTTTATGTCAGGATAATGAACTTTTTCAAATTCTGATTTGGATCTATTTTTTCATGTAATACATTTAAACAATAGGTTTAACTAGTTGAATAATATGTTATAATTTGATTTCTCTCCGTTTAAAAGCTTCTACGCTAAGTAAAGAACTTTTATAAGAAACAAAATATTAAATTTCACAAAAATGATGTTTTGAAAAAACACATCTAACATATAAACGTATAAAACACATCTAACGTATAAAACATTGTCACATCAGCAATATTACGGTAATATCCCTGAAATAAATTAACGAAACATCATCGTCAGTTGAATGCTAAATTAACTTTAATATTTAAATAATATTACATCGAATCTAACAATTTAATAAAATAAATTCTGAATAAGCAAAATTTGAGCTAGCTAAGGGATGCAATGACTATATAAAAAAGACATCGAAAACATAAATTTGGAAACAAGTCAAACTTTTATTGAAAACCAGAGAAATGAGTAGCCACACATCTTGAAAAATGACAAATAAGCTGAAATATGTGACCATAACATGCAACGATCTAAAATTTGAGTTTAATCGACCCACGGGTCTAGAAATGGCAGCTCACTTCGTGGGAATTTTGGTTCTGTATGAAAAACTTGTAGTTTCAGGGGCTTTTTTGATTTGCGGCCAATTAGATGTAGCATTCGTTTATTTTTGGCTAATTTTGATTAAATAGATATCCAGAGTTATGAAAACAAACACCAAAAACAAACGGGCAAATTGAATAATTAAAAAAATTATTATATTTTTTTAATATTTTTGGTTTGCCTTGTTTCATGTCGGCTTACTGGAATTTAAATTAATTTTTTTATAATATTAAGAAAATTATGAAAAATTATTATTTTCAAATGTAAGTCAAATGATTAAATTGTTTGATTTTTGATTTTTTTCTTTCAAAAAATTAAATTTCGCTCTAGGGATGACACAGGGTGGCGGAAAAGTTTTAGGGGTTTTTAATTAATATTTTCACTTGAATGTTTGGAATTAAATTTATCGTCAGAGAGATTATATTTGCAACTAATCATATGACAACTATCTACTTAAAAAGAAATTAAACTAATTAAACAAAAGTTGGCAAAACCGAAAAACTATTAAAAAGGAGAAATAATTGCTTTCTTAAATTAAACTTAAAATGATCATAAACGTAAGGAGTAACACAAGGTGGGCGGTGATAGAAAAAATTTACATTATCAAAAAACCAAAAACAGAAAAGAAACAAACCTTACAGGTATTAATAGACATAAATAGGGGCTTAACTTTATGGTGCTTGAACTAACTTAAATAGTTCTGATGTTATGATGTTTTGCCTCTCCTCACAATTCATTATCTTTTGTTTATATATTTCTATATACGTCTCATATCGATCCAATTCCCAACTTCGAAAACAAAAATGGAAATTATACTTTACTATTTTAAAATAATTCTTTACTGATGTTTGAGAACGACTGGACATTTAAAATTATTATTTATGGCACAATAAATTAAGTAAAAAACTATTTTTTCCCAAATTTTGAGTTTTGACTTTTTTTTGGGAAAACTTGAATAACTTGGTGCAAACTGCACCAATATTCGTATCTTTTAGCTTAAAAGAAAGAAAATTGAAGCAACTATAGGCTCCAAGAAATTAAAAAAATTAGTGTCTTTATTTGTTCAAAATTTATGGTGTTGAAAATGGAAAAATTTAAAAAAAACGTGAATTTTTCGTATTTTTTCAACTTTTTTCGACTGTAACTTCCAGAACCCTTAACGGATTTTTACAAAATATAACTCAAAATGTTTGTTGGCATATTTTCTATGCACCTGTTTTATTAATATATTTAATTTGTTTGTTTTGTAAAATATGAGACCCGAAAACCGAAACAACATTTTTGATCACCAAAAAATTTGGTTTTTCGTGAATATCTCAAAAACAAGAGCTAAAAAAAAATGAATATGATATTCGTGTTCAGGAGGTTCTAATCTATAAGAAAAGATGGGTTTTATTTCGGGATATTTTTCTTGTAAACTAGTGTTGTTAACTAGATCTTAATCTAAGGCATAAGTTAACTATAAATTATTCTAATGACACATTTAACAAACAGGATTTTTTTGTTTCTAATCTTTATGTTAACAAAACCAATGTTTTGTTAACAATGTTTTACTTTCACTAAAGTAACTTTTACCAAAAATGGCTTTTAAATATTTATGAAATAATTTTACTAACGTCACAATCAAACGTGTTGTTTAAAACAAAAAAAATTGATGAGCACACAAATTCAAAAAAAAAAAAAAAATTAGCACATTACAGTTCTCAGCATGAATAACACAAAAAAAAATTAGTTTTACGAGAACGCCATTTTGCTTCAAGGCAATGGTGTGGAGTTATCATTTATAACCTCAATGAACAGACGCTCCCTTATTACGTCATTCAATGAATGTATTTGGCATCTTGTATCAATCACTTCTCATGTGAAGTAATATGCCTATATCGGTATTATATTGTTGGCCAAAAATTCGCCCGTTCACTGATTTCAGTTCTGCTGAGGATTGAATAAATTAAATCTATTTTTTTTATTCTAATTTACCTTATTCCATTGAAAAAAGATTGAATGTCCACCATTGGAGGTATCGTTATCCACGTACTCAACAACTAACTGTGCAGAATACTATCGTCTTCCCCACTCACAAGCGCCTTCTCGAATTTCGGAGGTACACCAGCTCTAGATTAACTCAACCAACAATTATCCTACACTTAAATCCCGGAACACAGTCACTATGAAGTTTTTGTTTTCCTCAAACCTCCAACTAGTCACAAAATCATGACAGCTTCAACTCATACACGTCAAAAGAAAAAAATCCAATAAGAGAGGCCTCTGTGGTTGAGTTTTCGTATTTATAGTTGATGGAAAAGATAAAGGTCGATTTCAACGATAAAAATATAATGATCAGTTTTTTTGATTTATGTTTCCATCAACTATGTGTACCCATTAAAAAGTTGTTTAACTTTTTTCATTTTTGTTTGTTTGAACTCATTTCACCATAACAATACTAGTAATCGTTGAATAGAATTGTAAACGATGAAAACGGCAATACTAGCAGTAATAATCATCGAATTTATAAATATTTACATGCAATTGTGAACGATGAAAATATGTACATGCAATTGTGAACGATGACAAACAACAATACTAGCAATCAATGAATATAATTGCAAAAGATGAAAACAGCAATACTAGTAATCGTTGGATATAATTGTAAACGATGAAACAGCAGTACTAAGACAAATGAAGGACGAAAACTTCATCAATTACAGTTGCATTATTTTGAAATTATTATTTTAACTTATTAAACTATCAACAATTATTTAACTTATTAACATCGATTTGTTTTTAAAAAATATATTCATCGTGGAACATAATCCACGTGTGAATCACTTAATTTGTTTTGCTCCAACTTAATCCAGTTTAAAAGAAGCATTTTACAAATTGTTAAATTAAATTAAACTAATATTATTTTCTTATATATTTTAAGTTCTAATATTATTTATTTTATCTTGTGTTAAACATACTTGGTTTACTACATTAACATTATCTTTTTATAAACTAAATTTAAACTTTTTATTGTAATTTTTTATATTATTTTTTAAATATTGTCTTTAATTTGTATTACTTTTATAACTAGTATGTTACTGGAAATATTTCCGTTTGCTAGTATTTAAATTGAAATAAATAAATAAATAAATATCTGGTTGAAGAAGAGTTTTGACTCACTTAAATTCTAAATGTAGAAGAGACGTGAGTCACTTAAATTCTAAATGAAGAAGAGATTATTACACAGAAAATTCTTACTTAAATACCAAAATTCACACATGTCGACAACTGTCAGATGTCAAAACACAAAAACTATCATCAATCAAAGAATATGTTTCCAAATGCATCCAAAATATTGTGTAAATTAATTGTCAACACCGACAGTTCTCGTAGTATATCCAACAATGAAAGGTAAGTTAAATTAATATATTTTCAATATTGAATTTTAAATCTAAACTAATAACTTATGAACTAATGATTTAATCATGTTTTTGATGCATTCCATACTATTAGAGAGGAAATAGTGACAAGAAGGGTAATGTCAAGATGAGTGAACTTCAGACAGGTTTTTAAATGTAATTCTTGGATTCGCTCGTGTACATTTGATCAGTTCAGTCGATTTTCAGTTTTAGTCCGACAATTGGAAAGCTTATAAAATGTAACTAAAATAATAAAGATGATTAAAGTGAAATAATTTTGTGAAATTTAATTTAGTATTAAAGATTAAAAGAAAATAAAAGGAAATAATATTATTAAATATTATACATGTTGTATCCGATTAACGCAATCAAGAGAAAAATATTACAAAACAACGTGACAAATGGCGGGCGAATTTTAGAAATCCTTAAAATTAAGCAATCATCGCGATCATAGTCAAGTATGCATGACTGCAGGTGTATTTATCATATACACTGTATCTTAAACCAAAGTTAAAGCCAAACATAACCACCTGGTATCAAATATCCGCCGAAAAACTTGCTGACAGTAATCATACACAATACATGCAGCCTCATCATTTTTGTGAATATTCTCAATAATCTCAAACATCGCAGAGTTTCCACATAAATCTATTATTTTTGCAAACTATATCAAACTAAAAACTATACGGGAAATATTTAAAAATAATACGAAGAAAAAATAAAGGAATACAGAAACTTCACGATTACATCAGCACTGTACCACTTTTGCACACAACTTCACTGTACAACTTTGGGAAATAATAACAACACATAACTTTGAGATAAGCAGGATTATACAAAATACAATTCACGTTAACTTACAGATGGTAACATTAATAACATTAATATTAATCAAGAATTGTCTTCCAATAATCAATCAAATATAACAGATCAAATTATTTTATTTTGAATTGCGCTCTGGTTCATGAATAATTTTCTACATATAATCATCAATCTATCACAACCATTTGGATGTTGATAATTGAAGTATCAGAGTCAACAACATCAATATCAACCTATACCTATATCAACCTATATGTTTCATCATTTCTGGATCAAATCTATCAATTCGGGATATAGATGATTTTATTATATAGCAGCAAGTTTTATATTAATCAAGAATCGCCATCTAATAATCAATATACAACATCTTCGGATGATAATAAATTATCTTTGAATGTTCATTATTTTTGGATGTCAACAATTGAATATCAGGTATTCTTAATTGTCCTTAGGACATAGTAACTCAATAACTTATAATTATGTTTCGGATTGGTTTTTGTGAACAATTAAGCTTAAGTACATATTGGAAATCACTTGAATTTTGCAATTCGAAATAACTTTTCATTTTCTCTAAAATTCCTTTAGAAAAAATTTTGTTGTGTTCCGTGTTAGGATTCGAACTACATTCATCAGAGACACATTGTTCAAATCCCATGTGTCTTACACAACTTAGCCAAAGCGGCGATGACGAAACATATTTTAATTTTGATGTTGTCTATATTTCCTAACCAAAAATATAACAACATATTGACTTTACGTCAGATATTAAGTTTCGCATTGATTGGCAACAATCAATAATGACTTTACACTCGTGACTTAGGATGTTGATTAGAATGTTGACTTAGATGTTGACGAAATATTCTCTCATCCTATGAATTCACACATCGTAATATCTAGAAATTTAATACAAAAAATATCAAAGAATTATAATTATGTAATATTGTTCACGGACTTTTTTTATATTACTTAAAATGATTCTAATAATAATATAAATAGATGATCCATAATTAACTTATATACATTATAGGGTGCATATCGTTCTAATTTTTTTTAAGTTGTCAATCTGTAGTCCGCACTAAGTGAATTAGTGCCCTGGTTTAAATTATTGAAATAATAACTGCAATGTAATTGTTTCAAAATATATTTTATATATAATTAAACAAATTATATAAATATTACATCAAAACATTTTTCTAAAATATATAGGGTATTATTTCACCAATTTACCAACTATCCTTTCATGTCTTAAGATAACTCTCATTCTAAAATACAACTCAGATAGATCTAACTACTCCACAGCAACACAGCTTATTAAGCTTTTTAATGTATTGATATATCATATGTCCTTTAACACCTTTTCTTTTAATTAAGAACTTAAGTGTTTTCGAATTTCTAAAGCCACTTTCAATACTCTTCCCTCCATTAATTGAATGATTTGAAGATTTGTTAATATTGAAATATTCACCTCCTTAACAATACATTACATTCTTTGTTGGCCGATCTATCTAATATTATAACTTACCTGTATAAAACACTTGATGGATAAAATCAGGAAAAGCAAAAGATACGACATGAAAAAAGTATCTAATAAAAAAATTAAAGTAAATGATAAAGATGAAAATGATATTTCTTCTTCAATGGAATCCATTATAATAACCGACAATAATGATTGTTATGACCTACCAGAGTTTATGGATAATGACAGCTCTTCAGAGACAGACCAAACAATAGAAAAACACCTAGGACCTATAGATGTTCATTCTGTTAATGATAACACCCTGAATGACTACATTAATTCAAAAATTCCGGACAATACCGAGGCTGTCAACACCAATAAATACTATCCAGGTGATACCGGGCCCTATGCCCTGTTTATGGAGGGCAACTCAATTGATGACATATCCATGTCCATATACCTCAAAAAATTAAATCTCGGATATATATCAGAAATTTATCAAATGAACAAAACAAGAATCAGAGTGACAGCCAGAGACTGAATCACTGCCAACAACATAATCGAACATTTTAAAGACAATAAAGAATACAACACTTACATACCTTCTTCCTTCATAGAAAGAAACTAAAGGCATAGTTAGATTTATATCTCAAAACTTATCAATTGATAACTTATTGAAGGAACTCAACCCATTAGACAGAATTTGTAAAATCAACAGACTCACTAAATGGAATTCAGAACTCGGAACTGCTGAAAACACATCCTCATTAGTTATAACTTTTCGGAAAAGTTCTCTCCCAGAACACATATTCATCTCAAATGTTAAAAGAACAGTTTTTCCTTACATCTTCAAACCATTATTGTGCTATAACTGTCTTATATATGGTCACGCTGCTACTTACTGCAGAGGGAAAACTAGATGTGCTAACTGTACTGAACAAGACCATCTAATAGATGACTGCTCTAATAAAGCTCTATGCTTCTACTGCAATAAGCAATACAAAACAAACCATCCTGATTGCATTGAGTATGAATCTCAAAAAAAAATCAAGGAATTGATGATAACTAAAAAAATGACATACAAAGAAGCCAGACTTTCAATATCTTCTATAATACCTGAACATAACTCGAACTCATCACCGTCTTCTATTCTCAATAAGACTACCAATAAAATTGAATACTCCAATTCACTAATCAACTATTCCAAAAAACAAAAACAATATATGACTATTATTTTCAGAGATAATGAAAAACTTAAAATAGAAAATGCAAAGTTGAAAAATATGCTAAGCGAATATAGTGAAACGATCAATGACAGGAAGACTTTCAAGGAAACACGTAAGAAGGAAAATGACTCCTTAAGAGCGGAAATTGATGAAATTAAAAATAAACACATAGAAGTATTGTTACTGGTAAAAGATACACTAGATATAGGAAACAACTTTGTCAACCTTAGTTATGATGACCCCAACAAAGACTTAACAACTACAAATTTGTTTGATAATCTAAAGAAATTGGAAAACTTGTTGTCCTTACACACCGTAGACTCAATAAACACCATAATTAGCATCTAGAACATTAACTCCAACTCGAATAACAACCCTATTTAATATACCTTCCACAACCATCGATATATGAAACAGTTTACTGATTTCCTCTAATCTAATCTATCAATTGTCTTTTTATGTTTCACTATTTTTTACATATCAGATAATGCCTTTAAACATTATACAAATCAATATTAGAAGTTTGAAGAGGAATAGAACTGAGCTAGAACATTTTTTACTAATTGAGAACATAGATGTAGCCTTTTTATCTGAAACCTGGTCCCATTCAAATGACAAAAACAAAATGAAAGGATACACTTACATCCTAAAACATAGAAGTGATGGATACGGGGGGGTTGGTTTCATAATTAAGAACAACATCATTATAAAGGAAATTAACAAGCAATGGAATTATGACACTCTCGAAGTATTAAACATTAAAATATCTGATCTCAATGACTACCTTTTCTTTCCCTACCTTTTATGCACCTCCTAACATAAATAATCAGATCCTGAAATCTAAATTCAGTCAGTTACTTAATCTTAACAGCTGCTACAATTCTATTATCCTGGGGGACATCAATGCCCACCACTACTTATGGGAAAATTGCAGTAATCCTGATTCAAAAGGCATATTCGTGGTTGACATAATATCCAATTCTAGCTTTGTCATCCTAAATGATGGAAGTCACACCAGATTCGGTAGCTTGAATTTCTCTTCTGCCATCGACATTTCACTAGTTTCTCAAATCTAGTTAATAAGTTTTCCTGGGATATTATCCATAATAACATTGGAACTTCCGACCATTTACCAATATTAATTAGATATACCGACGCTTTCACTAAGTGCCAATTCAATAAAAAAAAACTCAACATGGTTAAGATCATCGAAGATATATCAAACTTCAACCCTAATCACTCCTTCGATTTGATAGGCTATGAAGAAGAAATAAAAAAAATCATCAAATAAAACTCGAAAACAATACATAAAAAAAACAAATTCAAAGCCAAACCTTGGTGGAACTAAAAAATAAAAAGGCTATGGACTATCAAAAAATCAAAATTAAAACTATACAACGTTTATTCAAACATTTTCACTTATTATGGGCTAAAAAGAGCCACATGCAAACTAAAAAGAGAAATCAAAATAGCCAAAAAATTGTCATGGAGCGAATTCATCAACAATATTGACCCCAACTCTAACCCGTCTTATATTTGGAAAAAGATAAACTGCTTCTTCAACAAACATAACAACTCAAATATTTTCAATCTAAAAGAGAATGCCGAAAAATTCATGAACTTATACTTCGAGAATAACCCCATTGTCCTTAATGATCGCTTTTGCCCACATTCTACTAAATTATTAATCAACAACACTCCAATAGCTGAGGTAAATGTCTTGAGGATTTTGGGTTTTTATTTCGATAGAAATTTGAATTTCAAAAAGCACCACACAATAATGAAAGAGAAATGCAAAACCATTCTCAATACCATTAAGATATTCTCCAATAAAAAATATGGAGCTCATCCATCCTCATTAATAAACATCCATAAATGCTTAATAATAAATAGAATAATGTATAGTGCTTTTATCTCATTCAATCCCTCACATTTCAACATACTACAAATAATTGTAAATAGCAGCTTAAGAATATGTTTGGGACTCCTAAATAGTACGCCTATCACGGCTATAATAGCAGAAGCAGGAGACCTTCCAATCAATTTAAAAATCGAAAGCTATATATACAAGTATATTTCTAATCAAATTTATAATGACACACCAATCGGTAAACTAATCACATCAAACTGTCATTTAAAATTTTTCAATCTTATCTATAATAAATATAGATTTCTTATAAATAAAGTCTCATCATTATCTCACTTAAATATTGATCTTCATTCTCTTCCTTCAAGTTTGAGGATAGACACATCACTACATGAATTGTTTAAAAAAAAAGATTTTTTTGACTTGTATAATAAAAATAGGATATGCAATTCTTTTATCGATAACTATTCACACACTGACAGTTGTTTCACTGACGGATCTCAAAACGAGATAGGTAATGGCATCGGTATATACAATGAATATGACAAATCAACTGTCTCTTTATCAATTGTTGAAAAAATTTCAATTAAATCACTTGAAATCTTGGCCATTCTTGAATCTATTAATCTAGCCCTAAATTCTAATATATCTCATCTAACCATCTTTACAGACTCTCTGAGTTCTTGTATATCATTATCCAAACTCTTCAACTTTGAAAACAAATATTATGAAAAACTCAAAGCTTCACTGATCTTAACCAATGATATTAACATCACAATATGTTGGATCCCTAGTCACTCTAACATTCAAGGCAATGATTATGCAGACGCGACTTCCAAACTGGGGACTTCATCCAACAATATCATGAAGATAAAAACACCTCCAGATGAATCAGTCAAACTTCATAATAACCTTCTTTACAATCAATGGCAAATCAATTTTATTGAAAAAACCAAAACTAAAAGGCATTACTCATGGTTTCAACATAAACTACATAATAAATAAGAAGCCATGGTTTCACAAACTAAAATTAAACTCTAACCTTATAAGGAAAATTAATAGGTTAAGAACAGGTCACTGCTATGATAAGAAATATTATAAATTAATAAAGGTTATAGATGATGATAACTGTGAAATATGTAATACTATAGAGAGTTCGGCTCATTCTCTCATGATTTGTCCCAAATACTCCTTCACAAGATCCAAATACTCCTGTTTGAATAATCTAAATTTAAATGACATCTTTATGTCCCACAACGTTACCTACTTGAAAGACATTATTGAATTCCTCAAAGAAATCAATATGGAAATATGAATAGTGAACCAATTAATTATAGCATTCCTAAATTGGATATTAAATCGGGTGGTGACTGGAATGTTCTTCCACAATTTCACAATGACCAAATTGTAAATTCAAATGATATGCATCCTTACACTCGGTGAAGTGATGGTCAAGAAACCTAGTTTTATTTCCCATAGAATAGTCAATTCCATCTGCGATTCTATTATCCATTTCGGTATAATAAGAAGAATCATTTATAGTAAACATTATCATTTATAGTAAGAAGTAAAGGGCCATTAAAGTAAAGAACCATTTATAGAATCATTTATAAGAAATGAATCATTTATAGTAAACATTAATATCAAGTCTAAAAGAATCATTTATAGTAAACATTAATATCAAGTCTCTTTCATTATATTTTATGTAACTTATATAGATATAAGCATTATTACAACACACATAAATTTGTTATTCATTATTTATATTATAAGAAATGATAATATCGTTGTTAGAAATAAAACAGTATAAACTGTCCATTTTTAGTATTGTTCTGATTTACAAATTTTAAAATATGTACTCCAATTAATTGTACAATTATACAATTATTGAAGTACTTTTCATATACCTAAATCACTTTAGAATTCATATACATCATAATACTATATATTTACAATTTTTATCATAAGAAATGAATATTATTTCTAGTTAGATATAAAGAAAATAGTGTAATGAATTATAGTAGATAGTGTATACATTTGTTATTTTAATACTAAAATATGGAGGGGCTGAAATCTCACAGCTTTGAGATATCAAGACTTCGGTCTGGGTTAAGGTTTTTGATATAGTTTTCGGCAAAAAACTTTTATGAGGACATGGTTTTTAGTTTTGGGCAGCGATGTATATCAAACATAACTCTTTGTTAAAATACAAGTATTTTTTTTAATCTCTGTTTAGAAATTTATTACAAAACTAACACGAAACATCAATACGATGCCGGAAAATTATAAAACATCATAAATCAACATAATTTAGTGAAAAGATGATACAATCAGCAAACTACTCAAAAACCTCTCCATTTAGCGTTTCGAGAAAATATTACAAAATCACAAATTCATATTTCTTTCAAAATTCCAAAAATATTGTAAAAATTAAATAAAATCAAACTTTTTTCAAAATTCTAAAAATATTCCAAAAATTATTACAAAATCAAAGATTAAACTTTTTTCAAAAATTCTGAAAATATTGCAAAAATTATACAAAATCAAAAATTGAAACTTTTTTCAAAATTCCAAAAATATTCCAAAAATTAGAATAAAATCAAATATTTAAACTTTTTCTAAATTCTAATAATATTCCAAAAATTCTTAAAAATTCAAAAAGTCAAACTTTTTCCAAAACTCTAAAAATATTACAAAAATTATAACAATATCAAAAATTGAAACTTTTTCCAAAATTATAAAAATTAAAATAAAATCAAAAATTTAAAATTTTTCAAAATTCTAAAAATATTCCAAAAATTCTTACAAAATCAAAAATTGAAACTTTTTCAAAATTCCAAAAATATTCAAAAATGTTCATGTCCAATTTCATTTTTAATTATATTTTCAGCAAACTATTCAAAAACCTTCAATTTAGCGATTCGAGAAAATATTACAAAATCACAAATTCATATTTCTTTCAAAATTCCAAAAATATTGTAAAAATTATAATAAAATCAAACTTTTTTCAACATTCTAAAAATATTCCAAAAATTCTTACAAAATCAAAAATTAAAACTTTTTCCAAAATTCTAAAAATATTGCAAAAATTATTACAAAATCAAAAATACAACCTTTTTTCAAAATTCAAAAAAAATTTAAAAACTGTAACATATTAAAAAATTTCCATGTCCAAATTCATTTTCAACTACATTTACGTCATAAAAACAGCTACATTTTTTCCCCAAAAAATTGGCTAAAAAAATCAATGAAATCATTTTTTCACACGCTTGACATTATTTTTTTGACAAACTTATAATGCCATAATTCTCTATAATAATAATATATTTTCATGTTATACAAATTATTAAATTAATTTTTTTCCAAAAACTTGGGTAAAAAAATAAATAAAAATCTTTCTTTTGACACACTTGACAACATTTTTTTGACAAACTTATAATGCAGTTATCTAGATTTTGGTCTCACATACCAATCCCGACCATCAAGATTTCTCCAAATTTAATGTTTCTACTCGTAATCACTTAAAATGATCGATTTTTAAGCAAAAAATATGCAAATTTCCATGTTTTGACACACTTGACGATTTTTTTGACACACTTCCGGTACAGTTATCGAACACATCGTCCTTTCGGCTCTTCCCATTGAGTATACCTATTTTTAGAAAAAAAAAATTTTTGAAATCCGTCCAGCGGTTTTCTAGATTTCGTCGGTTGTGACGGCCGGACGGACGGCCGGACGGCCGACAGACAGACACACATTTTTTTTTTTTTGCTTTTTTAGAATCAGTATGTCCTAAAACGTCGAGAAATGCCAAAAAAAGTGGGGGTAAGAATTTCACTTTGAGCTCATGAATGTAATTCTTAGGTCTTTCAGACCGAAGTAATATCAATCAAATAATCAAATATTGAATATATGAAATAGAACCGATAATTGTTCCCTCACTGTAATTAGTTTTTTAAGTTCATTATCATTAATTTCAAATTAATATATAAATAACCAAAACATAATATCCAAAAATATAACTAAAAATTAAATTAAACATAATAATAAAATGCAAAATATATGACTAAAGATAAAATTAAACACATAATTGTAAAAGGTCAGTTCAACATTACAACAGTTGCATCGTGAGGTGCTTGGTCAAGTGAGAGATTCTTTTTCCTTGGCGGCATGGCAGATACAATGCATTTATGTATTGGTCTTGTACATGACACCACTGAAGGACAAGTCTCTCAATTGACCAATCAGGTCATCACGATGCAATTGTTCTAGTCCTACCACGACTATAAAAGGGTTTAACTTAAGTGTTACAATGTCATGGCCATTAATGCATTTAGTTATTACATTATATAATCATAACCATGTAAGCCCGATGGTAGGAGGATAGATTCATGTTATTTTCAGTGAATTAATTGAGACCAATAGCCTAATTGGGTTCTTAATTAATCATAGAGACATAGCATTAATACATCAACCTACAGATCGGGCGTCTATCTTTATACATCTTTGGTGATATGGGCTTATGCCTAAACCAAATAAAATGATAATTTAAAAAAAAAAAAATTTAATTCTTCAATTTTAGATGCAAAATGTCAGCTGATAGATGAGGTAAGTATACATGCGTTAACAATGCGGATTATGTTTGTCGGGCAATGAATCAAAGTTAAGTTTTATGAATGCCCGTCAGAACCTAAAAATAAAAAAACTTAAGATTACGCCAAATTGCCTAAAAACACATATTTTAGTACGTTTAATGAAAGGATACCAATCGTTAACATTTGTTTAAATAAAGTGGAAATTGCATTGAGTGATTTATCAAAGAAGAACTAATTTCCTATCACCTACGCAAGCACCTATACGAACTTAAAAACAACAATTTGTTTTCCTGCTAAGCCTGATTTATCGTTACGATATTATTCATTGTTTAATTAATTCATGGTTACAAAAAAAGAATGGTATTATTTACCACTAATTTACTAATTTATTGCATAAGTCTTTGTTTTCTTAATAAACATCAAAAGCAAAATCTTTCTAGGAACCTCCTCCATCTCCAATTCAAAATATTTTATTTCTAAGATCTAATTTTATTTATAGAAGACACGAAAAGCTTTATTTGTACAAAATATAAGAAAATTGTGTAAAAATGTCTTTTAATTAGAGTAGATGGTTGAAACCAATATTTTGCTCTGTGTATTACAGAAACAATTTTTATAAATGAAGAAGATAAATGGTCAAGGATTTTGAATCAATTATATAAAATTAATATGGATACGAGAATAAAATAATTATTATGATAGGTATATGGTTTATAATGATAGTTTAAAATTTATCTTATCCCCTGGGGAAAACATTATTGTTGTGATAGCAGTATAACACATTGTAGTTTTTGTATATGGGCTGGTCTCTATTTACGTTGAAAAATTACACAAAATTAATATAACAATCAGATAAAGGAAAATTACTGTCCTTGGTCATAAAATGTAATTTTCTGGTAGCCATAAACTGTTTTACGATTTATTTTGCTGATGTCATAAAAATATTACAGATAAAATTATTAATTTTCTCACATTTCCATTTTTGAGCAATTTTTGTTATTTAAGAATCTAACAAACCGTAATAGGTGGGAGTTTGTTGGTCTAAAGACAATGATGTTCTGTAAAATCAGAACATAAACTATAATACATTTTACTACCAATAAAGTAAATGAATCAGAACTGATTGATCAGAACACTAAAATTGGTTCAACAATTTTAAGCAAAATTTTCCCACTCTATCCGAACACCAAACACTTTTTTATTATACGATAAATTATAATTTTTTATAAAAGTACAATTAACACACAATATAGAACAAACAAAAAACAAAACCAAAAGAACCGCAACTAGTTTAAACGAATAATAATTGCAATGACTGATTATTTGTTATTATTATAACCTGCTTTTGGCCATAAAAATTGCCTTGCTAAATTACGGTTTCCCGAGCACCAGTTTTTTTGAAAGCTCAATAGCATTTGTACCTGATAATTGAATTGGATGAAACTTGGTTCATAAGCATGTAGTACGGTTCACAATAGTTCTGCATAACAACTGCCGGTTGTTTGTTTCCAAAGCTGTGGAAAAGTTAGCCTATGCATTAGCGTCATAATATTTTTTATTGGAGAGCCTTGAGACTATCAGTTCAAGTAGCACTGTGACATGAATGTAGATTGTGCTTAACCTTCGTTTTTTATTAGTCATGCGTCGTCGATACCATTACTGGTTGTATTCCAGAACGCGAGGCTAGCCAACGTAGCTATGCAATTCAAGTTGAGGCTTTTTTTAATGACATTAATTAACTCAATTGTAGTTACCTCTTTTAGCAATATCTGTGGCAAGAAAAATCAAAAAGGTTACAGATGATGTGTTTCATCGTTTCCGCGTCTGAGTAGCAGAGTCTACACCTATCGGAAGCATCAAGACCTATTTTGTTAAGAAGGTGGTTTATAGGACCCCAGAGATTCTCTATTTAAGTCCATTTATCTGATAGGTGAAACAGGGAGGTTACCTAGAATTTTCCTGAAGTTTACTACTCAATCCCTACTCCATCCTGACAAATCGATACATTTAAGTTCACAGCGAGGCCTGTGAAGTTTGCAAGGAAACAACACATCATATATCAGAATGCAACATATTTATTGAAATGACGATTGAGGAACAGCGTAAATATGTTAAAATATTGTGACGCATAGGCTGACACAGTTCCCCACAGTTCTGGAAACACAGTGTTCTGGATATATAATGAGCTAATATCCATCAAATACTTTAATTAAAAGCTAACCAATGCTAAAGATTTCGCCATTGCTAAAGATTATAAAAATATTAAAGATATTACAGTATCCCTATTGTATCCCAACAAACATAAATTCTGTTGTACGAGAAAAAGTAAAAAAAAAAACTTTAACCGGAAGTGACAAAACGGAAGTAGGGATGCAGAACTGTTGTGAACCGTACAAAATGTTTATGTACCAAGTTTCATCCAATTCGATTATCAGGCACAGATGTTATTGAGCTTCCAAAAAAACAGGTGCTCGAGGGACCCCCCTCCACTTTGTTCACTATCGCTCAAAAACTAATCAGTTCCTTGCCATACATGTTTGCATCTTTTTCCAAAGAATTCATTCTCGAACGAATCTAGTATGCTCCCGGCAAACATTGAAAAAATGGTGACACAATAAACAGGTGTTCGGGAACCCCCACCACTTATCCCAATATTGTCCAAAAACTAATCAGTTCTTTGTTATTTAAGTCTCCATTTTTTTCAAAGTGTTATTAAAATAAATTAATGAATGAAGTCTGTATGCTCCCAACAAACAAAGTCTGTACGCTCCCAACAAAGATGATAATTATCTTCTCACACTAATTGGAACCTTTTCCATAAGTTTCATCATAATCACTTAATTATTGTAGGCTGTAGTGTGCATAAAGACTCTAGAAAAACTTCAAAAAATTACAAAAAAATTTTTTTTACCGGAAGTTGGGATGCAGAACTGTTGTGGACCGTACTAAATGCCTATGTACCAAATTTCATCCAATTCGATTATCAGGTAAAGATGCTATTGAGCTTTTAAAAAGACAGGTGCCTGGCGGGCCCCCCACTACTTTGTTTAATTTTGCTCAAGTTAATCAGTTCCTTGCCATACATATTTGCATCTTTTTCCAAAGTGAAAAAAACCACCTGTTGTATGGTGGATCCCCCTTTATCCAATGGACTCCAAAAGCTGATAAAATCTTTTTCATGTTACTTGAAAGCTTTGACTAACGTTTCATAAAAATCGATCGTTAATTGTAGGCTACAGTAGGGATAAACACCTGAACCGGAACTGAAAAAAACTTTTTAACCGGAAGTGACAAACTGACAGTTGGTATGCAGAAATATTGTAAACAGTACTAAAACCTTATATACCAAGTTTCCATAATATCGAAAGCCGGGATTAGAATTTATTGAAGATTTAAGCTTAGAGGTGTTCCGGAGAACCCCCGCCATTTTGTCCAAATATAAAATTAATCCAGATCTTCCATTTTCAAGTGAAACTGTATCATTCGCCAAAGTGTCATCAAGATCATATGCAGAAAGGTCAACCACCCACCCTCTCACCTACCTCCCACACTTATTGGTTATTTAGATAGAGAATGGTCCCAAAAAAAAGGAAAAACCAAATTTGGGGTATGTAAGATTTTTTTCTGGATAGATTGCATTACTTCACCCAATTTAAAATTGTGGTGAAGTAAAATTAATACAGATGTTTTAATTGTCAAGCCAAAAGTCAAGTCAAATTGTCTAGCCAACTTTTCAACTGTAATATGAAGATCAAATTGACAATTTAGTCCACATCGACGAGTCAACAGTTGACAGTAACACAATGGTAGCAGTCACAAAAGAATATAGTAACGACGTACCATATCAATTACACTTTTCTATACTCTTTGCTATGCAACAACATGTAGAAATATTAGTTGTAATTTTACCAACAACCAAAACCAAAAGCTCGCTAGTTTTAAGGTTAGGAAATTTTTTTTTGTGTTGTGTAAATTGTGCTTAGCTGTAATAATGAGAAGCCTATAAATGTAATGGCGTAATAGAAGCATAAGTGAATTTTCTTTGTTAAGCCAAAAGAAATAGTAGATGTAATTGAACCAAAAAGAATGAAATTGTTAAATAAATTAAGTCAGACAAGTTGATAATTGAGGTGAAAGTTTTTTTTGTTATTCGTGAAAGTCAAGGGTGTTCCGTGGGAACGGACCAAAAGAAAATTGTTTAAAGCGCGAGTATACTATAAGCGTGGCGGGAATAGAGCCATCATAAGGCGGAGGCAAAAGTTAAGACCTAGGGGACGTGATAATATACCAGAATATTAAAGGCAACCGAAGTCATACAGTCGGTTTCGATAATAAAACAGCATATCACAGAAAGGAACTCAATTGAATATTAGAAAGTTATTTTGATAACCACCATCTGTCAAATAATATTTGAGGGACTAAGCGAGACCACGAAGGAGGGGAGATTGGTGAGTTCCAGACCAATCATGGGGTGAGTCATAGTTTAATTTTGTTTTATTTATATGTATGAATGATTATGGATATGTATGTAGGTGTATGAGTGTGTGTATATGGATGTATGGATGTAGGTGCGTATGAGCGAGTATATTTGTTGCATGCACGTATGTCTGTCAGAATCCAATTGGAAATATGTAGACAAGAATTTTGCATAATTATTGTAAAAATTATTGATAAAAAACTTCAGAATAACTAAAATTAAAAATGGATGGCTTTTAATATATAATCAATCAAATTGATTCGATTTAGTGTATCGTAAATTTGATGATGGAATAAAAACAAAAAAAAAAAAATTCGTGAATTAGCAGTAACGAATAAATTAGTAAAAGAAGATATTGCGGGTGAAAAAGAATATCGTCATTCTTTTATTATCATACAAATATTTATTCCAGTTATTGCGTCTCACCGGATAACGTTTTGTCAATTCGATGATTACTGCATTATAATGTGAAAATGATTGCAATATATTTTTTTTTGAAGGAGTTTTTTTGGATATGTTTTTATTAAACAAAATTAGTAGAAATGTTACAACGGCATTTAGGGATATACATCTCGTTTGTTAAACATATGTGTGGTCCTGATGCGATTTTAATAATAACCACTCCAAAACGTGGAGATATATTGCCATCATTAATTGATTCATGGAATGAGGTGTACCAGTATGATCAATCTATACTAATAGAAGCAGTTGAACAGCTTTTAGTAAATTCCGATGTACGAAATGTTGCATCGAAAGCATTACAATCGGTTACCGAAAAGTTAAATCAAGATCCACTCTCACAGCGAAGTCATGCATTAACTTTTGTTAAGCATGGGGTTTTGTCATTGTATTCAAGCCGCCAAACACCAGATCTTTCGGCATCTGATGTTCTTTTCATTAACGTTTTATTGTTTTTTTTGTCATCAAAGTGGTTTGTATTCTGGTTGTATGTCTCCTATGGTACATATCAACAATTACGCATATGATATCAAGCTGATCGGTTTGATTGAATATGGTAACTCGGCTGTATCAAGTGGTTTGTACGGTATATATTTTTTTTTTCATTAAATCTACCACTACCAAATCTGCAAACATAATACGTTGTTGAGAATGTAAAACACACTTTCGATAATATGACATTATGGATGAGGCAGACATTAGAGTACATTTGGTATATGAGCGTGTGAGTGAAGTAGTTGATAAGCACGGTGGTGTGAATGTGCGTGGGCATGTATGTGTGTATAGGTATGTGTGTGTATATATGTGTGTGTGTGTGTGTGTGTGTGTGTGTGTGTGTGTGTGTGTGTGTGTGTGTGTGTGTGTGTGTGTGTGTGTGTGTGTGTGTGTGTGTGTGTGTGTGTGTGTGTGTGTGTGTGTGTGTGTGTGTGTGTGTGTGTGTGTGTGTGTGTGTGTGTGTGTGTGTGTGTGTGTGTGTGTGTGTGTGTGTGTGTGTGTGTGTGTGTGTGTGTGTGAGTGGGTGGATGAAGTACGAGAGCGTGTGAGTGTGTTAGAGTTAGGGGAATGGACATGGTGATCGCGGTTCTATGCATACACGGGGGTCGCCAGAGTCTATTCAGTTCACTTGCCTTTTCTTTGTTTTCCGTTTTTTTATCTTTTAATACGCGCACAATACAGATATTTGTGCTGGAGCAGCAGGTGATTTTCTTTCGACCACACCTTTTGAAGCTAGTTTCGGCCTTTACAAAAGCAGCTCCATTACAATATAAAAGATTCACAGTAATAACAATATTAATTTTTATTATAATTATTCAACTTTTAAAAGATGGTGCACAATGCTAAATAATCTTTACCAGTTTAAGATTCTAACAATAAGACTTAATTTAAAATAATTTTCTCCAAACTCTACTCTAAAAGACCACACCCACCATGGATGTTAAATCTCATAACAACTCGAATGCCAGTAACGTTGTCTTCTCGAAAACACGATTAACCTAAACTAGTATAACTAATGCCTGGGTAGGAAGTGGCAATATTAAACAACGAACCAATCTTGGTTTCCTTTCCACAACCTCTTTCCACACATTTAAAGGAGGTCTGGGGAAAAAATTGGTTTCGAAAACCTGGCCCAAGTCTTATTTGCCAGACTTGGCCCAAGCCTGGTTTGCTAGACTTAGCCCCAGGACATCAGTACAAGCTTGGGCCGTTTGAAAATATTTAGCCTGGCCCAAACCTCAAAAGCAGTGACGCGGGCTTGGCACAGGCATATGCAAATTTAAATAGAGTTGAAGGTACCGACACAATTAAGAATTATTCAACATAATTATCTGTCAACTTGACATGTCAATATTAATAAGCAAATATCGACAAATTGAGGGAAGATTATATTCACCAAAATTATTAATTGAAAATGTAACTTACCTACTGAATTTTATTTTTAATATTATTATTTTCAGTGTCACAGTTCAGGCATGCACATAATTGTTAATTCAAAACTGTTTGTATCATTTTAATTTAAACACGAATTTATTATCCCTCACACCCCACCTCTAGACCCCACCCTATATTAGACTTGCGGCCATAGCAATATCTACAAAATTCTAAAACAGAATCCTACCCGAAACAACAAATCATAATAACGTCATCTATAAAAAATCACACAAAGATGTGAACTATCTCTATCTATTCTTTTTATTCCGTATATTTGCCTATTTTACCTACGTTTATTTACTTATAGTCTCTGGGCCCACGCCGTTTAGTCCTTGACGATCCCGAACACTTTTGTTCTGTGATTTTTCTCAAATCGGCCGCTTTTGCGTTCGGCAAGCTCCGAAAAATGCCGATTGCCTGCGATCTTGTAAATTAGCTACAACATTTTTTTTTAACTTTAACAGAACACAAGGGTAAGCTTGCCGACCAAAATGTGTCTGCTATTGTCGAGTCCGGTAACGGATATTTAGTTATGTTTGGGTTGTCGTACTAGACAATAGCAGACAAATTTTTGTCAGACAAGGTTACCTCGTGTTCTGAATCAAATTTCCAACCACCGTAGTTAAAAGAAATGTACAAGATCCCAGGCAATCGGCATTTTTCGGAGCTTGTCGAACGAAAAAGCGGCCGATTTGAAGAAAATCGCAGAACAAAAGTTTTCGGGCTCGTCAAGGACAGGCGCCTCACGAAGTATAAAATATGTAGTAATCATCATATGAAATCGGCGTGGGCACAGGGACTACTACTCTAAGTATTTTTATTTGATTTTCTTATTAGATAAACAAAAATTTCCTGTTGCCTAATATTTTGTTTTTGTTATTTATTCAAGTGTTTTAAATTTTTTTAGTGGAACCATTTTTCCTAAACAGTATTTTCCAGAACGATGTTCTTTTGTCACATGATAGTCACCATATTTATATGTTATTCAAATGTATATGCAGATCTACCAATAAATTTAAAAAAAAATTTTAGATAAAACATTGACAAAAACATGCAAAATAGGCAAGAGGTAGGCAATACTTTTTGATATCCAGAGAAATGAGTTGTAAGAAATCTGGGCGAATGGCATCTAGTAACTTCAACTTAATCACTTACAAAAAAAAATAAAAATATTTTTTGTCACGATGTTGATTTTGCATCTCTTACCTGTTCATCCCTCAATTTTAAAATTAAAATAAACCAGCTTTGTGTTGTCTCATTACTCGGCCTTAAATGGCCTTCGTTTACACTGACTTATGTCGGTTCAAAAGAATAGAAATATTTTTGGACTTTATTTCGGTTGTATAGTACTTTTGGAAGCACTTTGTTATGGACTCTCTTATGGTGGTGATAAACCATATTTTATTTTAACAAAACAACAATGCATGATCCCGACAAGTGTTTTATTCAGGCATATTATGATCCGGGCAGGATTAGGTAGTAATAAGGCAATGAAATGAAATTATATATGATTTCTCTTTTAGGATATGCGTTTTTTGTCCTTATATGAGTCCTATGTCTTTTAAAGCTGAGAAATTGTTATAATCTGCAGCGTCAAACCAATTGATTTGACGAAATGAGTTTGAAATTGGATTTCTATTGGTATGACGCTGCAGATTATAACAATTTCTCAACTTTAAAATACTAAGTTTTACAAACTGGATATTAAAAACCAAACTACAACTATGAGGCCTATGTCGTTTGATTAAATTTTATTTTGTAAAAATTCACTAGAGTTATATCCGTTTTAGATATATATACATAAAATATTAGAATATAGATTAGTTTTACGCTTCTTTGCTGAAAACCTAAGTCAGTAAGTAGTAGGCATGTATTCAATTTATTTAAATTAAAATATAATAATATTTGAATTTTTTTTGGTATTTTGTTCAGGCAAACCTTATCCCTACCGTAGTATTTATTGTCTTATATGAATTTATTTGGGCTTGATCCGGCGCTGATAAGTCTGCCTGATCTAACGCGAAAGGTTTAAAGCGTTACATTCCTGATCAGTGCCTGATAAAGCTGCCTAATCCGGTCCCTACTAGTGTTTCGGAAACCTGATCCGGTCCAGAAAAGAAAGAAAGAAAAATCAGTTCATTTGTGGATGTGAACCAAAAGTGGTGTATGCTTTAGTGTTTGTTTGTCAAAATCAAACAAATTTGATAAATCTAACTAGTCAACGGTATTTTTCTTTACAGCCTTGCTTCATAAAGGCTGCGAGTTGAATGTGAACCAGCAGTCAATATGGTCAACATATTGCCTTCAAAGAGACGTAGTGCCGACCAACGTTTTTCCATGAGTTAAAGACTTTTGTAGAGGGGTTTCCTCACAAACAAACACAATATCTGTAAAAATCGTGGGAACACATTTTATTTAGAAGTTGTATAGTAGAGTGTCTATCGCAGCTTAGGAATATACCATTTTTGTTCCAGCTGCAGTGGAATCTGAATTCTCTTCAGATTGCACTACACCTGGAACAAAAAGACATAGAACTTTTGTAATAATATTATTATTACGTTAATAAACAAAACAGTTACACCACAATTAAAAGTAATTAGTTTTTGCTTTCAATAAGGATCATGAACGTAGAGTTCTTCTAATGACTTCTAAGAATATTATTTCAAGGACAGGATGTTAAAATTCCTTTAGCTATAACATAAATCACAATATAAAAAATAATATAAACCCTAACTAAATCATCCCCTTAAAAATGAAATTTAGCAAATAAAAGCCATTCATGGATTAATAAAATTCAAAAATTTGAATTACAAATTAAATCGCGGTTAAATTTAAAAAAAGTTTAAAATTTCCATTTCCTTCAAGTTCGCTGAATTTGTCATTTTCTTTTCCTAATTTTTGTTACTTTTTGTTGTTTTTCCTTACATTAAACTAAAAAGTTGAAGATGGTTATAATTCATGAAATTGCTCTTTATTTTTTCTGATTTTATAAAAATTCTGATATATTATAGAAATCATTCACGATTTTTATGTTGGAAAATTAAGATTATGGGTTAATAAAGCAAAGCTGTTGACACTATATTTCAAAAGTTTATGAATTAGTGTTATGATCAACATCTTATATACATAATACCAACAACGATGCCAAAATGAAATTCATTTCACACGAGTTTTTATAAATATCGTCACTGTAAACTGTAATCAGACGAAAGCGGATTCATCACGTCATTAATACACGTCTTTTTCCGTTCTACTCGTCACTCAGTAAAAACAAAAAAAATGCCTTACAAAGCTAGTCGCGTCCGAGTCTTGTACAAAAAATAAATTGAAAAATATGCTAAAAAATATTCTTAATTTGCTGCCATTCCTAGATCAGTTGTTCGATTAAGCTTAGATTCAGAAAGGTGCACGGTGAACACTGTGCATTCCTGATTATGAAATCACTATCAGGAACATTTGATGAATTTCATGTTTTGAGATTCAAATTTCCGACTAGCTGCAGTCTGTAAGTTCAATTATGTCTTTCCTCATCCCGTTAAAAAAAGACGCACGCAAAAGTAAGGCAAGAAGACAGACTCAAATGAGCAAAGGACAGAGACTCTGATGACTCCAAAAGTCGGAGAAACCAAGACCATCAATCACACCACATCAAATAGCATTATTAAATTTCAAAATTAAAATGTTTGACTCAAACCCATCGTTTAAATTTTATCCAAATCTTCATGCTTCCTCCACACTAGCACAGTAAGCATAGTAAATAACATATAGTAACTAATCGAATAAATCCACTAATCGCTGCGCGAATGGTACCGTTGAACACTATTGATAATGAAAATAATATAATAAAAGTCGTTGCAAAGAACATGCAATTGTTGTGCAATAATAATTATATAATGTAATATAAATCGGTGGAACAATAGGACCAGCGAATGTTGAATATGAATAATAATAGATCGAAAAATAGCAATTGTTGCGCCAATGTACAGGCGATCATAAAAGACGACGACCAGCGTTTATTCTACTCCTTCATTTAAAATTCAACTATCAACGAATTTTATTAAACCTGAATTTTTAGGTTAACCTCTAACAGCTTACAACCGCCGAGGGCTACCCTCTAATACAGCTACACATTTTTTTATTAATTGTTAAACAAAAAAACTGTAATTTTAATTTTTTTTCATTACAACACTATATTAACAGTAATAGGAGAAAAAACTACATCATGTTTTCACTATTAACTATATAATAGTATATTATTCAACGATGCCGAAAACAACATATTTTGAAGCGAGAGGACAGTTTTTCATGTAGGCGATAGCCGAGGTTGGTAATGGTTGCGAGATTCAAAATATGATTTTCTTCGAGTAGAAAACTGTACTTTTTCTACTACTTTTTTAAAAATTATTGTTAATTATTAAGCATTTTCATTTATAATTACATACAATTCAAATATTAAAACATAAAAACATCCAAACAAAATCTTTAAATTTATATTTCTGCTATTAAAATATAGATGACTCCATATGAATAAATTATCCAATTTCTATGTTATGAAAATAAAACCGTCTTTAGTTACTTACAAGCCTGATTGTCCTTTGGTACAAAAAAAAATCGTCAACTGTATACATATACATATATTTATTCTATTTACATTACAAAATTCTATAATTTTATTCTATTTGGTCTATAAAGTCCCTAAAATCATTAAATAATACATCTATAAAGGTTTATTCTTTTTTGCATTTCGCGTCTAGTAGGCTTATAACTAAAAACGGTTTTGTAATAAACAAAATCAAGTTTAAAATGTTTATTGTTTATTATGATTTGTAAAATAAAAACAACAGCTTTGATTTAGTTTTTGTATGGGGATGACGTTACGTAAATTCCTGATTTTTGATACCAAACTATTTTAAAAGAATATTATAAATCATATATAGTTAGCTATTATTATTTTTACATTTTTAATATAAACTGTCCGTAAATAATTCTAAAATTAATTAACGTCATCTTCCCAAGAGAGACAAATTAACTCTAACAAAATTATTTTATTCAATCAATTGATTCTCTTAACGGGTGTTTTAGGATGATTTATTCTAGTTAAGAAATTAGAAAATAGATGGCTTTTAAAAAATTACCTTCGTCACTAGGTACGAAACTAATTTGTATAGGTTTTTTATCACTGGTGACGAAAAAGAAATTTTCGATGCAATGAACAAACATCGAAAGTAGATTTTTTAAGTTGGGTAGTAGAAAAAATTGTTTATCATAGTAGACCAATTGGCTTCGTTTTCAATATGAAAAGTAAAAATGTGTTGCGTTAAACATACTGTAATGGTATCTGAGGAACCATTTACTCTCATACTGATTTTTCTAAATTAAATAGTAATACATCATAATATTAAGCTCTCAACCTATTCAACCTAGTCAAAGTCATATTCATGAATAATCCAAATAATAAATTGAGTTCAATTTGCATATTTTTTAACATAGTTCTAATTAGTAAAAATGAAGGTTGAATGTTTTCATAATTTTTGATTACATAAAATTAATAATAATAATGAACAAATTTGCAAGCAAAGTAAATAAACAAAACTATGTTTGTGGGTTTATTTATTTACTATGGAATTTAAGTTGTGAAAACGAAAGTTATGATTTTAATTATAATCATTTCTTGTTGTCTTTACAAAATTATATTTTTGTTTTGTTTTTTGTTAATTTCAACAAAAATATAATTTAGGAAGTAAACAAATAATTTTGTTTTATGTCACAACAATATTTCTTGAAAGTTTGAAAACTTGGACAAGATTTTATTATGATAATATTTCATAATTTAATGCTTGAACAAGATTTCTTGTTTTCAAGATTTAATATGTATGTATACGGAAACGGAAAATATATAGGAGAATTTTTTTTAGATAATAGGGAAGTATAATTTTATTCTTAAATTGAAGAAGATATAACTTTTATAACGAACGTAAAAATAAACGAAAAATATTATAAGAAGAAAAGAAGGTTCTTAATCATCTCAACGGATACATATAATAAGGTATGATCAAAAGGTCTAAGGGAAATCAAGTCCACCACTAGGTATGACCCTACAGAGGTCTCCCAACTTTTGACCATATGCTTTTATTATTTTATTAGAAACGATAGACTTGTGTATGAAAAGTCTAGTCGTAGTTTAATACAAAAAAATATTAATAGAATAACCTCAAGTAATTAATGTAATTAATTATAAAACAGTGTTTGATTCCGCATTCCACAAAATAAATTCACTGAAGGTAGACTCAGATCGGCAAAATGCAGAGGTTCTAAATTATCTAAAGTCAATCTGTTTGTAGCAGCATGCATTCGAGTGGCCTATGGTTGTACCACCAGAAGTGAAATTGGGAAAGCATTCACTAATGTTGGGATTCGGTGATGATATATATGTCCCTCACAAGCTTAGGGTTTCTTTCCCGAAAGTGCTTCGCAGATAAGCAAAAAATCTTTGGCGTTGCTAAAAGAACAACACTCTGGGATGAACATTTAGGAATAAAAGGTCTGCATTGGTCAGAATGAAGACACAGGCCTGCTTCTGACTTAAGGAATCAAAGAGCGGTCACAAGAAAAAATGTCAATAGCAAGGAAAATCCTCAACTATCAATCTGGCAAGATCGCCGGGTATTGGCATTAGCTAGGATACTTAGAATGTCACCTCCGATACCAATCAGGCCTAAAATGGCATCGGGAACAATAAATAGATTCAACTCATCAGTGAAAAAGGTTACGGTAGGTATTACCTCACCAAGGTCTTAATAGCCATACAGACCAGCAACCGTATGTAGCGGTATTTTTTACAAACATCAGCAGATTAGCACTTGGGCAACGTTAACTGCGCTGTTCAAGTTGGCAAGAGATTTGGAGGAGGTACTGAACATCAATGAAGTTGCTATCTGTGCCCTTCTAGAGATTGTGCGAGCCTTCTAGAACATATTCAAGAGTTTCGATGCAGTTAAACAAATAAAGAGCCACAAACTTTATATTCTCTATCGTAACATGAAGAAGTTAACATACGTTGGTGAAGTTAGCTTTGGCGCCCACCGTGAGGCTTATTCAAGGGATACTACTGCGTTTAGTGATACCTTGGATTAATTTCTTCATAATTTTTTGAAGGATGTTTCCTTCAAAATTAAGTTTTGTCTATTTTTAACCCAAACGGATGCGAAAGTAATCTAGGTTAATTCGGATTATTTTCGATGGCCAGTGTTTTTTAAAACGTTTTTTTTGTATTTTTATGAATTTCAGAGTAAGAACTAATTCCTCGGAACTATTTTTTAATGGGCTTTACACTCAAATATCCTCTAGAGGCGTGAAGGTTTCTTAGTTGGTACCAGGAAGGCCAGAGTTGGTCAAGACACCAGGTAATAGATTGTGGAAATATTTTGTTTACACCACTTTCATCCTTGCCTAGTTAGGGCAAGGCAAGAGTCAGGCTCTGTGTTCAGGGTCCCATCATGACTCTTCACGCACTAGAATTCTATAACGCTAGGGTCCCTCCCCTTAGAGTGCCTGATTGGTCAACTCTCAAATGGGTGCTCCGGAGGAAGTTCTTCTGATACAGCCTGATCATAAGTTGAGGGAAGATTTTGCTCAGCCTTCATGCTGTGAGCTTAATTTTTATTATAGCATCTTCATCCTACGTGTTAATTTCACGAAACCTGGTTGGGAAGTATCTGGCTTTTGGTGCAGAGGATTTATCATCTGACCATGTCGCCGATACTTGTTAACCGGGTGAAGTAAAACCATCACGTATATCATCTCTTAAATATTAAAAAAATAAATTACTAATAAAATATTTTCTCTAACTTGTAGATTATATTGAAAAGAAATATAAAATCACAACAGGAAAGAATTAAAATTTATAAAATAAAAAGTACCGAATGTACCAAAATAGTTTTTAAAATTTTTTTAACTTTATTGTATTACTGTTCATAATCAACAATCGCTGGTACCATTGGCGCAACGATTGGTTGTTTTATTGTATTTTATACAATATTTTCTTATATTTTATTCACTATGATTGGCTATAGTAAAGAAGAAGCATAGAGAGTTGGATCAATTACAAATTATGGGGTGAGTAAAATATTTTCATTTTTAAAAGCAATAATTATATTTGTTGTGGTCTTGGTTGATGATGGTCTTGGTTCGCCCGACTCTTGAGGTCGTCAGAGTCTACTTTTTGCCCATTTGAATTCGTTTTCTTGTGAAACTCTTGCGTGAAATTCAGGATCTACGGAGGGTTGAAGAGAGGCATAATCGAACTCACAGACTGTAGCTGGTCGGAAATTTATTCTTAAGGCACGCAACTCCTCAAATTTTATGATAGTGATTCCATTATCAGAAATGTACAGTGTTCATTACAAATTACAAAAGCTAACAAAAATAAAAAAAATACATTAAAATAATACCCACTGAGCTCCATCATGGAATAGAACGGACGGTATTTACATCGATAGCTTCTAATTGCGAAAATCGGGTTTTTTTCGATGCGGGTTTTTTCTTTAACCGTGGCGTTTAAAGAAGTATAGTAGATGAAACCTGGGTATTTGCAATAAAGATCGAGCAATTTCATTTTAATGTAAATTAGCTCTAGCACAAATTTTGAATTAATTCCTGGAGAGACCTTAAATAAAATAAGTATGTGAAAGAATTTAAGAAGGTCAATTGGCAGAACCAGCGACTTCTCTAGTTTCAATAAGATGTTACATTAATTCACCTGTTTGACACAATTACGTTTGGATTGTTTCCCTTAGCACAATGAAATCGTGTTTGAAGTTAGTTGTTAATCTGATATCAAATGTGCTCTAGTGTCCAACACACAGAAGGTTAGTTCAATACTAGCTGAGTTGACTATTGTGTGCTTTTTGCAATTACAAACATGAAACGCAAAGTTGAAATTTAGTATCAATTATCATCATTTTTATTACATATATTTAACCATTTTAATTTTTCATTATCAAAGTAAAAACGTTTTCGCTTTTTCAATTAACATCTGACACGCTCCAGTTTATTCTACATAATTTGTTAAATCGAGCAAACATAAAATTGTATTAATATTTGATGAAAAACATAACGTAAGATCATATCGCTGGAAATGTATTTGACAATATTTTTGAAAAATATTTCACACATTTATATCACAAAACAAACAAAAATGATGATGAGAAATTTATACTTTCATGTTATGATGTAGAAGCAACAATTTATCAAAATATTTAAGAATAAACTGAAATTTTGTTTTGTGCCGACAACGCTTTAAATCGTTTGGAAAATATACGTTTTTCATAGCAGATTATTTCATAAATAGCAATAAATTAACAGAATATAAAACGATAAAGGTCTAAAATATTTATAAATGAGTTCAAGTATTTACGGTTTGAACAGTAAGCTAGAATTGTTAAAATTTCCCAAACTTATATGCTCATCAATATATAAAAGTATCTCATAAACTCTGACAGGTTTGCCTATGCGATCTTTTGACGTTTCAAATGCTCATGGAAATCGGTTTGTGCTTAAAACGAGAAATATCTTCCTCTACTAGAGAGGAATGTGAGAGATCTTAGTCGGACTAGTTCTCCAGCGAGATCTACGATTTTTATACGTATGACTCACTGTTAAACGGAAATGCAGGCCTGGCGAGTTCTTGGAATCAAATAATGTAGCAATAAGTAGCAATAAATTTTCGCTTGAACGGTTTTGTACAGTCCTTCAAGCGGAGGTGCTTGCTATCAATGAATGCACTCACGTAATAACTCGCTTGCGTCTGCAGGGAAAATAAATTTACATGCTCTCCGATAGCCAAAAAGCTGTTAAAGCACTGGTAAACCCAGTGACTACTTCTTAACTCTTCAAAGAGTGTAGAAAAAACATCTGCAGGATAGCGCAACTTAACAACATCACACGTCGGTGAGTTCCAGGTCATAGTGGCACTTCAAGCAACGTTGAAGCGGATGAGTTTGAAAGAGTGAAGTGGTCATGAAATTTTCTGGGTCAGAACCCGCCTTAAGGGTATTCAAAGAGTTTGCCTTGTCATTGTTAAAGGATGATGCGGACCTTAAGATGAATGCTTTGTGGGACGCGTCACCAACAGGCCAAAGACAAAGTTAGATTTTTTTTAGCATTTCAAATAAAAATTTTGATTTTCTTTTTGGCCTGTAGCGGATAATTCTCAGCTTTGAAGGACGTCTAAATAAGAACCTTTTCACCAGAGAACTCATGGAAAGTCCTCTATGTGGATGTTGTAATGAAGCGCTGCTTCGTTGAATATCAACGAAGTGGCATAACAGGCCGCGCACCTAAATGAGATTTATAAAGCCCCAAAATAGCTTCAGTAAGTGGGGTCGAAAGAAGAATACCTGCTGCTTCTGCACAAATACCGGTTTAGTACGCGTATCATAGGATAAGAACGGATGTAAGAAAAAAAACAAGTGAACTAATTAGACTCTGGCGACCCCCGTATATCGAAAGAACCGTGATCACCACGTCCAACCCCATAATTTTAACCCATTCACACGCTCTCGCACTTCATCTGCTCGCCCACGCACACTCGCACTTCATCTGCTCACCCACCCACACACTCGCACCCACACCTACACATTCACTCACACATGCACACAAAAACCCATACCTACATCCAAGTAGCCGTATAGAAATATATAAGATAAGACTCACCCGATGATATAGATAACTCCCACTCCTCTTTCCCAAGATAATTAGCGGATCATTTTGTTTTCTTCAGTCAATTCTGGATCAAACAGCGGTATGACTCTACTCGTTCATTCCAGTATCGATTGCAAAGCAGAAGCAATGATTGTAATATCGTTTATTATGAAGTATGTATGACTTGCTGATTAAAAAGATGATAAAAATTGTAGACATAACAACATTGATTGAAACTCATAACGTCTGATGAAAAAAATAGTGTTAACAATCTGAATAAGGTAAATATTGATGATTAATCAGTAACGGGGCTCATAGAAAGTAAAAATGTTGTATAGGTTGTAAAATTATTTGCATCGGTAAAACCCAATCTCGGCGGACGTATGAAAATTTAATTATGTTAGCAGCATAAGTTGTTGACGAACCATTACCGGTATTCCAACAAAAATCGTTGTGCAGGTTGTAGAAATATTGGTCTTGGTGGAATCCGATATCGGCTGATGGACACTTTGAATGATTACCACAGCACGTATTATTGAGGGAGCATGGCTCGATAGTTAATAGGTAGTGTAAATTGTAGACAGATGACTATCGTTTGAGCTCAATAACGGTTGATGACACGGTCGAATAACTGTACTATCATCTACCACAAACGAATTAATATCAGCACTCGAACAAACATACACAGTCATTTAATCCAATAACTGTCGATTAGATATTGTGGGTATTATATTGGCATATATTCTTGATGAAGCAATGCTCGTTGATCCAAAGGTGGTATAACCAGTAGAAATAGCAGTATTGGTTGTATCAGATAATGACGGATGAAAACGTCGTATGATGGTAACAACAGGTATTATTGCTGAATTGATATCGGTACTCCCCAAAATGTTGTGTAAAAGCGATGAAATATAAGCATTATTTTTTTCCATTATCTATTGATGGACACAGTTGACTAACGGTGACAATATATGTCCTTGATGAATCAATATCGATACCAACAGCACAAGTTTACCGACGCGGTGACACCTTCCAACATGGATGATAAAGCACTAGTCTAGATTTCTCGCCATTGTGCCACAGTTAACGGGGGTAAAATTCAACTCGCCTTAGGCTACCTAAATGCCAGTATGATAACAGTGTGATAATTCACGTTATCCCGCGATATCCGCCTTCATGTACTAACAACTGTTTATCGCCAATATACAGGTATTATGAGACAACACAAGTAAAAAAAATAAGTTTTGAAGAAATGTGATTTATTTAAGGTTGTTCTGTTTAGTTATTTGTTATAATTTACTTAATTGAACGGGAATAATGCAAAAAGAAACTAACTTATTCCACATTCTTTTCTATCCTATGCGATTCACTAATTGATTAATTAAAAAAAAAATACTATGTACTAGTCCGTATAACAAGAAAGAAAAATGACCACTTTACGATTAACTTCAATGCAATCAGATTGTCCGCTGATCGGATCCAATATTTAAGGTTATAAATTAACACGAATAAATTATATTATTACGACACAAGAACTAAAGTTAAAGACTTTGTAAATTTAATCTATAACATGCATCAAACACTAATGTACAAAAAAATTAAGCTACTTATCTTAGTTTTTCTTTTTCCCGGCAGTTCATTTTTTTTTCCTGATTTTATTTGGAACCACACTAATTTAGATATATTTTCTTGTTTCTTATAAATTTTTCTAATCGACAGCACAAACATAGAATGAATATTTTTTTTGTTTCTTACAATTTATTTTTAATTTCACTAGGTTGAACAAAACAGTCATTCAATTTAATTCTTTTTTTTTTATAATCATAAGAAAACCAACAAACACATGATTTTTACAGGAAAAGAAATTCTTCCATCTTTCCTTTTTTTTCAATAAACTTTTCTCCAGCAAAATGAAATTGACAACTCATAGGTCAGCAGAAAACAAAAACCACATTCTAATTAGAGAATGTGACAATCAGAGACAGAAGCCCTCTATCGGCTTATACTTATAGTATATTAACGGCCGTTTGTAAACAATAACAAAACGATAAGTTTGTTTCTTGGGAATTGTTTCGTTAATTATTGTACCCACTAAGGAGTTTGCATATCTGTTTCAGTACAAACTTGAGAAAAAAAAATTTGTAAGAGATGATTATGAATTGTATGAAAAAAAATTGTGTTTGAAAAGGGTAAAGGTAACTTCAAAAGTTCTTGATATGATAAATTTAGTGCGCGTGAGAAACTAGTGCGACTCTAAATTTGTCTTGAGGAGGAGGAGGACTCTAGTATCAGAGCTAGGAATTTTGACTCTTACACTGTAGAGGCTAGCACCATCAAACTGTTGCGAACATAGTCAGTTTTAGATTCAATTAATCAGACAAAAAGGTTTGTAGAATAGTTGTTATGAGACCAAACACAGACACGGCACTATGAATTGTAGAGTTTTTTATTTCATATTCAAATATTGACGACGAGGTAAATTTGTATGTGTTAATTTACAAATTAAGCGCAACATATTGGTTTTATTTAACTTCTAGTTTACATCAATTCGAAGAACTTTTAATGAGTTATTATCATCTTTGCGAACACAATTTCTTACATCCAATTTATGATCATCTTTTGCTTTTTTTTAAGGCCACCACAAATCTAGTTCTTTTCCAATAACCGATATGGTAAAACAACGGTTATACTCGACGCTTTTGTCGAAGCCGTTTTCTACAGCAAAAACACATAAACAAAAGCATAAATTGTTATTTATACCAAATGCCAGTAAAAACTTTAACATAAATGAAAGTTTTATAAAATACCACAGAAAAAAGTTAAATATTAAAAAAAATTAATCTTTCAAAATCTACTCGAATAATTAGTTAGTTAAACAGATAAAACACTTGTGGTTCAAAAACTTACTGATTAAAACTCTGTTTGATTAAAATTTACATAATCATCTCGATCTAACATGTGTTCGAGTATAGATAGTGAGATTTTCCATCTATTGCTTCGTTTTAGTTATATACTCTTCATCGCACAAACATTTATAATTTCTCCATTGCTCTCAATAAAAAATACAAGTTAACCATTTCCATATATCATCTCATCAAACAACTTCTCTACAACTAGATATATTTTAACAACCTTAGTACATCTAACTGTAATATTATGACAGCTTTAGCAATATGACGCAACAAAGCAAATATTATAATATTATTGACTGACTTGTAGCACTCATAAATGCTTTTATATTATATAATATTCCTATTTTATAGTAAAATTTAAAATAGTCCGTTGTTACAATAGTAAAACATATGTAAAAATTTGTCTGGATAATTTATGTGGTTGTTTGTTTTGATTTCAGAAAATTGTTGGTCCCATCAAAACGGCTTATCGTATATTAAGGTTTGAAAAGGCACTTTAACCTAAAAATCAAAATTAAAATTCAATTAATTGGCTGGGCCATCTGAGCAATGGAGACCGACTTTACGGCAAACAACCTGCAAGAAGGCATTATTGAAACATAAACTTAAAATACTATATTAGAAAATCTTAGAGGACAAAGGGCACAGCTTGATGCAAAGGTTAAAGATGATGAGAAAGAAAAGCCTTAAACTCTCAAACAGAGCAATAATAACAAACAGTTGTGACTAAGGTAGCAACTACAACAAAGAACTTAGATGAGAAAAAAATAGCAGAGAAGATCTGTTCGACACGACAGATTGTCAACAGGTTGCAACCCGGCTCTAAAACAACATGCGTCTAACCACAGTAATTTTCCAAACAACGGTATCTGTACTACCAACTACACATTTCATCAAATATAAGTCACATATCTATGTCTTTCGCGTATAACAATCAGACAGGTTTTGAGCCAACCAGCCAAGTCAATATTAATATTAATTCTGTTACATAAAACAGAACCAGATGGGTAATTGGATCGTTCAGACCATTCGAATCGCCAGGAGGTAATATAATTTTCCTATCTTTATTTCAGATTTTTTGTAAAAGGATCTGATGACTATTCTCGTATACCTAGAGAGTTTGTTCAAAACTGGAGTGAATGGCATTGGATATGCCCGATGAAAGAAAGGCAGATATCTTACACAGGGTCGTAGGGCTTCCATTTATCCATATTTTTCAAGAGTCTAAAGCTGAACCGAAACCCGTCCAATCCAAACAATATTGAAACCTATAGAGTTTCTCATTAACCATTAAGATTCAGCAAACTACAAATTCGTTCAATAGCTGTGAGTTGTGAAGTTCATACAGTGACGTGGTGTGGTGACTAGGGTCAACAGCGGTGTAATCGAATATTTCGATATCAAATAGAGCTGTCAAAATAGTAGATGAGATAAAAGTCTTTGTCCTGTACTTACCTCTTTGATATCCACCGAAGTAGTTGAAATCTGAAATTGAAATAAAAATAATTTTTTTAAATCAAATGTAATAAAACAGAAGTTAATATTATTTTTAATTATAATTCAAAATGTGTTTCAGAGCTACCTAGGACATCAAAAAAATCTACATATATTCATCGAGCTATACCAGCGTGGATATTTTAGGAATAACCTCAGGAACAGGTTAAAGAGTTAAGGATAATAATAAATATTTGAAGATTACGCGTGTCTGGATACTTTAACTTTATAAGTAAAGCCGATAAAGATTTATGTAATTATTTTATGAATATAACCCCAAATTGCTGCAACACATTTTCAAAAAAATTATTTGATGATTTTTCCAACATATGTACAACATCCGCTCTTACGATATCAACTGTTATTTCTTAAAGCACTCAAAAAAAATTTGACTCAATTTTCACAAATAAAAACAATTTCATCCTTTTTCTTCTCAAAACAAAACAAACAACATCCAATTTTCATATCAACAATATTTTTCCAGTCGTCTTTTAACAGTCGTTGTTAGGAGTCGCAAAAAAGAAAATTCATGCAAATGAAAATCTCGGTTGAAATTTTATATTTCGAATAATATTATCGTCGTGAAAAGTGGAAAAGTGATAGATTTTAATTTTAAAATTTAATCGTTTTATGTGTGGATTGTGTTTGTTTTTTTAATTTATTTGCTTTGGGTTGTTCCAGTGAAATTTGGTTGTGATTTGGTGAAAAATATATAAGTTTTGTGGGAAAATGTAAATTAATTTAAAATTTTAGTGAATATATAATTAGCAAAAAAGTTTTAACCAAAAATGAAAAATATTTTATATATTTTTTGGTTTTATGTTTTATCAGTCGTTTGTGGTAAGTGAAATAAATTTTTTGTTGTTATTTTTGTTGTTCTGAGAGTTACTGAGCGAAAAGAGTTACTTGGTTGTAGATTATACACTAAAGGGACTTATCGTGCATTTTTTTTCTGGGATGTGTTTGAAACCAGAGGCCGATGCCTGAGGACTATAAATCACTTAAATTGATATCGAATATTTTATGTCCCCAAAACGTATCTTACTTAAACGCTAATTGATAAACATAACTTTATCTTGTTCTTAATTTGCGAAAGCTGTTTAACAAAACAGATTTGATGAAATATATCTGAAGTAGGAAGGCAGAAAAAAGTAACTGATTTTGAATTGATAAATAAAACGTAAAATAAGTAATTTAAATTTAAGCTATAAGATCAAACAACACTAATTAGAGAAAAATACAAAAAAAATAAAAAGTGAAGATAAATAATAAGCAAAAACAAATTTTAAATTGAATAAAGTTTTTAAGGGGTAATTTAATTTTGGTTTCAAAGCACGGTTTAATAATTTTATAAAAGTTAATTTTTTATGTAAAAGTTACTAAAAAAACAGTTATACAAATTGTCCTTATAACTTTGGATAATTTCATTAAATTTTATAAGGAGTAATATTTTTTGTGCAGTTGAAAAGTGTTGTACTACAGAACCCTTCTTCCTACTTCAGTTCTTGCTATTGATAAAATGTGAAATTCAAAACAAAATATTCAAGGATTAAGTGCTAATCGTTTCAACTCAAACGCTTGACAAATAGCACATTTTATTTCTTATCGACTAAACTTAAATACTTCTTCAAGCTGTTAGAAAATAATGCTTTAGAAAATCTGATTTAAATAATTACTGGAAACAACTCAATAAATTAAAATTACTCTCGTAATTATTGTCATTCATTTTATAAAAATTAACATAACTATGAAGAAAACATTTAAAATTTTTGGCATATTAAACTAAGAATTGTTTTTAATTTTTAGTTTAATAAAAAAGTTATAATATAGACATTGAAAAACAAATCAATATGAAGAAAGGAGAAATAGAATTTTTGAATTTACGTTCTCTGTATTGAAAAATATTCTAAGGCTATAACGAAAATTTTTAGTTAAAACTTTATTGTATGCAATCATTTAGCCAAATTATAAAACTACAATGCTGGTTGCAATACCGACCTACTGGGTTTCTACGAAATTTTAATTGCAATTTTTTGTCCGTGTTTTTAAAATCATTATCCTAACAATAGCCAACAATTATGAACCAATTCTCATGAATCGTTGGAAAAAATTTACAATTATTATGAGAAATATTTCATTAACTTTTGGGCTACATAGGAACAAGGTGTAGAGGTACAACAACTATTATTTTTTCATTTTGTTTATTAAGTTTGTTGGTTATATAAAACCTTCGTTCTTTAATTTTTTTGACGACAACTAAACAAACGCTGAATATATGTAACGCAAGAAACTGATTATAGTTTTATCGATATTGGTCATAAATGCCTAAAAATTGATTTTGATGAAGCTTGATGCATACGAATAAGATTATACTCGTTAACAGTTCTGAATTGCAACTTCTTGTTTGTCACTTTAGGTAAACTATTTGTTTTTACTTTTTGGTTAACACATCATTATATGTATGTCAGGTATAGCACTACAGCCAGTGGCGGATTTACCATATGCGAGGCCATAGGCAAGTTTTCTATTATATTAGTTGAGTTTTTAATTCTTGTGTTCTATTGTGTTTTGGATATTTATTAGAACGTAACGAAACAAAAACCGGACATAGGTTTTAAATGAACATAAAGTATTTTTTTTATTTTGGATGAAGATGCACTAATAAGACTACTCAAAATGCGGTACCATTTATTTTTTTCGCAGATTTTAGATGGGATCGATTACATTGACTTAAAACTTAACCTTTCGAACTTTTAAAGACGCAAACTCATCAATTAAATCAGAACAGTCCAAGGACCGACTTATTTTATTTTCAATGGAAATTAAAGCTAATGCAGATAAGCGGTCTTGACTCATAGTGGAACGTAAATAGCTTTTTATGAGTTTTAATTTGGAAAATGACCTCTCTGCGCTTTCCACTGAAATAGGGGAAGTTAGTAAAATTCGTAGTGCAATAAATAAATTTGGAAAAATTTCGATTAAAGAATTTGCCGTAATATACATCAAAATTTCCAGTGCATCTTTCGATTCCGCCGAAGCTTCCATTCTTTAAAATGTACTTATTTCCGAGTATAATTCTTCATGGTTCACGTCCGATTCTTCTGTACTAGGATTTCTCAGTGATATTTCTAAATTTTTACAATCATTAAACAATTCATTTGCATCTAAACTTCGCATTTTTTCGGTACGGGTTAAAAAACCAAATATTTTGTTGTATGAATTTTGAATCTTTCACTTAAGCTTACTAATGCAACATCAATTATTGCATTAAAAAATCTACTTTATATTTAGACTTTCCATTTAGAGGTGTATTAGTTCCTTCAAATTAAAAAAAACGTCGTTTTCGGCTAAGCCGCACTTGACGGAATACTGGCTCAGTACCTAATTTTATAGCTATTTCCTTAGATTTTTTAATAATCGTTTCACATGATTCATCACTTCTGAATGATTATAAAAATTTGTTCGTAGTTTCCACCAATTTTATCATAATAGAAATATCTGCCGAGGGATTCTGCATAACTTTACTTACTTTGTTAATTTCATACAATATATCATGCCAAATTGTAAGTGAAAGTATAAACTGATATGAGGATATCTCATTCGCAAGACCGTTAGCTTCAGAAACAGCAACTCCAATTGAACTTGAATCTGCAACTTTGTATAAAGCGTCTATAATTTGAACCAAATTATCTTTTACAACTTTTATACTATTTATACGGCTTTCACCACGCGTATCTGATAATGATTTAACAGTCATTTTACAAACACTTTGCAGTATGTCCCATCGAACGGTTGATGCAGCAAAAAATGTAAAAATTCGTTGAACAGTACCAAAAAAGTTAATTGCAATTGATACTGATTTCGCAGCATCACATACCATTAGATTAAATGTGTGGCTAGCACATGGAACGTAAAGAGCTCTGGGATTTTTTTCTTTGATTAAAGCTTGAACCCCTTTGTATTGCCCACGCATGTTAGCACCATTATCATACGATTGCCCGCGACAATTCATTAGAACCAAATTATACTCAGCTAATAAATTTAAAATAATTTCAACTAAACCTGAACCAGTGCTATCAGTTATGTGAAAAACACCACAAAAAATTCTTCAATTTGTACTTCTTCCTGATTAATTTTAACCATCTTAAAAGAATTGAAAGCTGTTCCTTATGACTTACATCAGGAATGCAATCCATGATAACAGAAAAATATTTTGATGACTGTACAGAAGGTACGATAGTTTTCAGTATTCTTCTCGATATAAGCCCAATTATTTCATTCTGCACATCTTTTCCAAGATAAGTGCCAAAGCATTCTCTATTTTTTATTCGTTTGAGATGCTCCAACATATAACATATCTGGATCAAATTTTGCAATAAGTTCTACTTGTGCCAAGAAGTGTCCATTATTAGGCTGATAAAGTTGTTCATGGTGTCCACGAAAAGGTAATGATCTTTCAGCTAACACTAGCACTATAGCAAAAAGACGTTCAAGTACCAAGCGCCAATGTTTCTTCTCATTTTCTATCATTCTCTGCAAATTTTGATCAATTGTTGCATTTGATTTTAAATTAACTGACATATTCATCCATTTTTGCATACAGCTAATGTGATCCTGAGATTTATCATGTTGTTTTAAGCTAGAACCTATATTTTTCCAATCTGAATAACCTTCAGTCGACGATAAACATATTTTTCGGGTAGAAAAAATTTTGCAACAAAAGCAAAATACCGAATTATTTTGAATAGAATACACTAGCCAGCTTCTAGAAACTTCTTCACCGTTGGCAAGAACTCTAGTGTAGAAACTAGTATTAAATCTGCGACCCGATTTATCGGCTTTAAAATTCATTTGTTTAACCTGACTCGGTCCTTTTTTAACAATATCGACTCTTTTTCGTTCATTAAACGAAGTGGGCCATAACGCCGGGTCGTCGGAAACAATAACCACATCAGTTATGTCTTGTTGTGCTTCATGCAATTTGGGATTCGAAGCTAAAACAAAATCATTGGAAGCTAACGAAGACTCTTGAGACAAATTCATTTCAAAATCTTTTTCATGGGTGTCCGGTAATAGGACAGCAGAAACTTCAGAATTTGAAACAACAAAAGATAAAGACCCTAAAGATGTTTCAGACTGGTCAGATAAAATATCTACCAATTTTTCTGAAACATCTTGCGAAGTACTAGCACCTGCATCAAAAGTTGTGTTAGTACCTGATGATATATTAAAAAAAAATTGTCAATGGTTTAATTTTCTTTAACATATCTGTATGTTTTTTCTTATTTCTTTTTTTTTCGGCACCCGAAGCCCATCTTCTTCCAGTGTCTCGATCACGATGAGGATTCATAGTTAAATAACGATGAATATAAATTTGAACTTTTTCTAAAGTTTGATATTTATTTATAAATATATAATATATTTTATATAATATTAATATAAAAGCGAATAATCAAAAGAATAGCCAAGGAAAGAGCAGAAGTCGTCAATATAAAATGTATAATCAGAAGAGTAACCAGAAGAAAAGCAAAAATCGTCAATATTGAAATCGCATAAATTACTAAGAACACCAAAAAAGAACGTGCGAACTATAAGAATTATAATTTAGAAGTGAAATGGAAAACAAATAATCTCTATTTTTACATCATTCATTACTTACATTATTCCAAAAAATTGTAACTCGCACACAATCATAACACAACATTTTTTATACCAATAACAATCATACTATAGCTATAGCAATTATATATTCACAAAAATATAATAACTGTGAAATGTTAAAAAAAAATCTAGTAGGCTTAGAAAAAATTTCAAATTTCGTTTATGTATATGAGACTAGAAACCGCATACTCTTTCATATGGTTGCCAGGCATTATTTATAACGCAAAAAAAATTGCTACATACATAATAATAGATGTATATGTAAAGTTAAATATTTTATAAAAATACTGTTTATAAAAATACTGTACGTATACATTATATTAAATTTTAATAAATGAGTTTCGTTGTTTATATTTATTGTACTAAGAAAAATTTTTCATATTACTTGTACTACCGGCAAATGCCTGGTTTGCCTGTGCTTAAAACCGCCACTGACTACAGCTTTGTTTAGTCATCAATTTTGATGAAACTTTGACGAAAGATGTAGATTTTTATGGCAATGATAATTAATTAATTATAGAGCATCACTAGACAAAGTGGTGAGATGTGTGTCTAACAATTGTTTTTAAAATTTCAAATTTAATGACATTTTGTGTATTACTTTTCGTAAATATTCAAAACATTTCTGTATCTTAACTTCCAGGTTGTTACTTCCAGTATCCAATTTTTTCACGTTTTAAATGCGAAAAATAGTAGGTTTTTATACAAGTGGTGAAAACGTCTCTTTTTGCGTGACTGAACGGTTTGTTCATAAGCTCAGGAACGCAAAAACGTTTTTACCACGCGTAGAAAACGCTATTTTTTCTACGCTTGTAAATATAAATGATAATATTTACAAATTCATCTACTAAAAACTTACAAAACGACATATCTAAATTTGACTTTGTACAAAATAAACAATTATATATCGCATTTTTACCAGTAATAATGTTATTATTGTGTTCGCCTACAGATGGAATAATAACAGGCGTACACAATAATATAACATTATTTTACACTGGTAAAAATGCGATATATAATTGTTTATTTTTTACACAGTCAAATTTAGATATGTCGTTTTGTAAGTTTTAGTTGATGAATTGGACAATATAAATAATGAAAATACTTCAGTAAATTATTTGTGATATAACATCACCCCGATGGAAAATCTCCCATCAAGAATAATATAAGAACTGAATCTAAAAAATTATGGTGCAAATTATAAGTGATCACCAGAGAAATTAATTGACTAAACCTGAATTTATTAAATGTATGTTTATGTAAGTTTTTTGTTTTTACACTTCGCTAGAGTTGTAACCCAATTTTTGGTTTATAATCATTAGCGTTAACATTTTTTGGTAGAGTTTATCTAGTCGGCTAGCCCTGATGAGAATGATAAACTTTTTTAAAGTTTAAAAATTTTCTCATTGGTTCGAAACTAGATCGCTCTAAAATTGTATGGATTGCAAAAAGTTTCATAATTTGCACCATAATTTTTTAGATTCAGTTCTTATATGAAAATACTTCATATATTTTCTCTAAAAACTTTTACACATATTACAGATATTTTTTTTACCGACTGGAAGTCATCGTTTAAAGTATAAATTTAAAAAATTGTAGGTAAAGTTTCAATTAAAAACAAATAAAAATAAATTTTTTAATAAAATTTATTTATTTAATAAATTTTTTTTAATTTTTTTTGGCGGAAAGAACTCAGAGAATATATTTTATCCACGACTACTAAGGAATATATGCTTTCCATGCGTATGTCTTCCATTGTAATTGTATTCATTCCAAGACTAGTGAATTTGATTACAATTCTGTAACAGCTCTATAGTTTATTAAATATTCCCCTAACAAATTAAACAACAAACTTGTTTTGTTTTTCGCTATCTTCGATGTTTTTATTTCAATATGGCGATACAAATTTTTGCATTAAAACTGGAAATTAAACGAAATATTTTACAGTCGTGGATAAAATAGCATCTTGTATTCGCTTAGGATGATGGCAATTCTTCTCTCGGATGATTTCCTCCACTCGCTACGCTCGTTTCGGGAAACTTCATCCTCGTGAAGAATTGCCTTCATTTTAAGCTCATACAAGAATCTACTATTATATCTGACAGTTAATTATCGGAGGATAAAATTATACGATATATCTGATACAAATTTTATTTTATCGCTCCGATTTCTCCGATATAAAAAAAAACACTCATTATTAGTTTAATTAATTAATTACACACAATTGATATAATGATTAGTTTCGATTCGATTCGCTTAGAATATTCAAAATATTCAATCCCTTCAAAATACTGCGATATTGACAGAAATAAACACAGCAACAAAAACAGTAAATCAAATTCAATCTCAAATATTCAATTATTTATTAAATCCTTTAAATAACCACCACCTGTAGGCGACCACCGAAACTTATTTACTTTCAGTCCTACTGACTGAAAACATTTTCAGTCACTACTGAGAAAAAGTTTCCCTTTCACATAGGTTTTACTATTTATTAAAATGACAGTTTCGTAGCTTAAGTAGAAAAAAATATTTTTTGAGCTGAAAATATATTTTAAATTTAAACTAAGCACGCATTCTTCATGTGAAATTTGTACTAATAGTTATTTATTTATCTAGAACGAAAAGTGAAACTTTAAAGTACGAGCTAGTTGTTTAAAAAATTACTAGTGAGTACCTTTAAAAACACTTTTCGTTTGAGGTGAATACAAAATTTTATTTCATACTGCAAATTTATTAAAATAAAAAAAATGAGTTTTAAATTTTGATAAAATTATTCGTAATAATAAAGTAAACGGTAACCAACCTAATATTTAGTAAACAAACAAAATAACATATAGCAACCAAAAAGACCCGTCAATTGTTTTTGAATAATTTGTTATTTTTGATAAATTTGTTTTCAATTATTTGTGTTAAAATGGATGCAAATGAGATTCGCCGTAAAGAAGAGTTTGCTGTCAAATAAATCACGGAATCAATACGAAAAGGAATACGAGTTGTTTTGTGAGTGGAGAACGGAAAAACGCATTCTGATTGTAAATGGAAATGTCCTTTTAGCTTATTTTTCTAATAAGGTAAGTACCTAATTTTGAAAAGTAGAAAAATAACATTTAACATTAACAAAAAATTATAATAATTATAGTCAAAAAAGTTGAAATCTTCCTCATTGTGGTCAAAATTTTCTATGCTGAAATCAACACTACGTGCTAAGGATGATATAGTCATTGCCAATTATTGTAAATTAAAGGCGTTTTTAAAACGAGCTATGGAAAATGTTTTCTAAAAGTTTGAATTATTGTTATGGCAACAACTGACGTATAATTTTATAAAGTCCTGGTACTTTAAAAAAATTTTAAAGTACTAGGACTTTAAAGTTCAACTTTTTGTACTATAAATAATCCGAAAAATGTCGTTTTAGATATCAGTATGAAATAAAATATATTAATAAATTGATGTTTTTTATAGTACTGAAATGCCAAAAAGTATTTAACAATGGTTTTTGATCCCCAAAATTATCAAATTAAAATACAAAATTAAACTTGGCTACGTTTACATTTTTAAAATGTCGACGTAAATTCTAATTTTGTGACAGTTTACATGTTTAGAAATACCAAATAATTCAAATTAAACTTGGTCGATTTTATGAAATACACTCATGTTTGGAAAACGCGTTCGCACTAGTTACACAATCTACTATTCTGGATATTATTATTTATATTTTTTGTAAATAACATTAATTTTATTTTTTAATATTAACAATAGGTAATATTTCAACACAATTATTTTTCACAATCTATTTTTCTTCCAATCTCTACTATACACTATAGTTGAGATAAATGGGCATGCTACATGAAAATACTGAACTGATTATTATCCATTAACTAAACATTATTTGCAAGATTTTATTTTCTTTCTTATGGGCGATTTACATGTTTCAAAATTTTCATGGAATGAAACAGAAATAATTTGTAATAGTATGTATGCTATAATTTTTGCCAGACAATTTAGTGGCTCATGCAAACTTTCCACTAAATTATTTTTACATGGCAGATTATGATGATAATAAGCATCTCAGACTGTGTTCCAATCCATGCTATTTAGTACTAAAAATTGAAATAGAAAATTTAGTTGACTATTTCTGCCTTTTAATTCTAAATTTTTGAAAAGATATTTGTTTTTTGACACATTTTAAATTTATATTTCAGAACTGCTTGAATTGTCATTGTTTCTACTAATTTTTTGTTATTACTAACAAAACTTTGTGCCACTAACTTGGCACATAGTTTCAATTTCATATTTATAATGATAAACAACATAAACAGTCTTTGAAGATACTGTTCCATTTGTAATTTTTTGTGATTTTACATGCCTTATTATGATGTAATATAGCAACTCAATGCTTTATATTGAAATCTGCTCGCCGAACAGACCATATTTGATTCTAGTTTTTTAACATTAAATGAAAAAAGAAACAAAACAATTAGAACAAGAGCCCGTGACGGCCAGACCTTCGTTATTTTATAAAAGCTGAAAGTTTCTCTGCGCATACTCCCTACCCAGGTAGGAACGATTAGAACATATGAAGTTTGGCCTCCAAAGTTTCGTGAAAGTATAAAAGGTAATTATTTTATATATTCTTCGGTATAGTATTAGAAGTCACTTCACCCCTTGCCAGACACCCTTAAACTTTAACAAATTGATTATTGGCAACTTGGCTGGATTATTGGCAACTACATTTTTGTTTTGTTTCAGCAAATTTTTGTAAAAATTTGCTATTTACTTTTTAATTTACCTTTATTTTCTTTATTCTATCATAAAATATATGCCTATGTCATATTTTGTCAGTGAAAAGATTTTTTGTTTAGTTATCTATTCTTTAACTAAAAATATAAAAAAATAACAAGAAAAGAAAGATTTACGTCCATCAACACCTTTGAACGTATGTTGTTGTGGGACCTTGGTCTTAAAAGGTTTTTATGTGTTATTGTGACACGTATTGTAATTCTTACTACACAACACATTTTATAAAAAAAAAATATTCGCGTTATCATTTTAAATCAGGAAAATATTTTTAAATATGAAACACATCTATCATTTCTTAACATTTCAAATTGCGATATGGATATCGCGCTCGACTAATGTTGTATAGGTCGTGAGTTCAATTCCTGGACTGGTACATTTTTTAATTGTTTTTTTTTTAATTTTTATTAAATATCATTAAAATTATTTTTTTATTCATGAATTCATAAAAATAATAAAAATATCTTCTGAGGAATTTTAAAAAATTGATCTATAATGCAATTTTTTAAAGTTATATTGCTACTGTCTTTTGCAATTTGCATTCGAGTCATCATGCTACATATATATTGAATATGTATAGAATTGAAAGTATGTCTGTTTGTACTTTATGCATTAATACATTAATCATCATGATAATTTGGAAAGTTGTTGTGTACAATATCACAAAGGTCAGTGGAAAATTTTCTATTTTCAAAAACTGCACCTCAATGCTCTTATAATTATCTTAAGAGATTTTGCTCTTAAGAGATTTGTAATTATTTAATTTGGTTTTTATTTAAATATCGTTTTAAACGGCAGTTTGCTTTGATCAATGTTTTTTTGTTGAACATAATTTTTTTTATGAAATTAAAAATAACGTAAGAAAGAAACTATAACCTGAAACAATTACATTTGTATATCAAAATTATATGTATTGTAATTTAACACATGATGTTACCAATTTTATCATTTATACCAAATATGTTGTTGGTTTGGAATGGTATGTAAAACATGTTTCTAAAATTAAGTGAAGACATAATACTTGTAACTTGATACTTGATAACATGGATTATATGGATTTAAAGCTCAAAATTACGAGACGGAAATCGCACAAATTCTATACAAAGAAGCATAGCTTATGTATGATTAAACATGGACGGCAATCATGATAAATAAACTAATTAAAAATGGTGGCACTTAACCGATAGTGATTAGCAAACCGCAAAAATGCGCATTAATACCAATGAATTTACTTAGCTTTCCGGAGATTTGTGAAATTTAAAATTGTTGATCTATGGGTGTGACAACCAAGCGTACTTTAGTCCCTGCTATTGGCATATATGAGTTATCTTGAGATATCATATACCACTGGCAATAGCAGTGAAATCTCAGTAGCCAAAGTGATATCTTAGGGGTGCTGGCGAATGAAGTTTTTTTTCAATCAACTATGCCACCCCTTAGTCTTAGTTTTGGAATATTCTTTGTTGAAACGTAATTTTTTTTTAAATAAAGTGTGTATTTTTATATGATAAGTTTTGATTATTTTAAATATAAAAATAGTTGCTTGGAATGATGATAGTTGTGAAACCCAGAATAATTTTAATGATTTTAATTTAAACATTTTGAGATACGAAAAAAACACAGCTATTTCACAGTTTTAAGTTTTCACTTCTATCGGCAGTCCTTAACACAGCCTTCCAGAAAAAAAATGTTTAATTAATTCTTAATCTAAATCGAAGGTTTCCCAATGGAATTACTTCTCGTTTTTAAAATAAAATTCTTACAAAATTTTAATTTCCGTTTTCCAATTTTTTTTTTTAAACAATGCAGTCTATTTAACTAAAACCATCTGAATTCTTGTTTTATAGAAATTTATTGACCATTTAATTATACCATATGACCATAAAATGGTTAAAGATTTTTCTGCATTATTTTTAAATAGCTTTCGTTGTTTAAAGTTGCACGCAATACAAAAAATTTACTCTCCCGAATGCGAATAATATGCCTCAAACAAATATGCCATCGCACCCCATTGACGACTGAACTGTGTGATTTCTTCTATTTTAAACGTTTTTTTTAAGTTTAATTTACATATGTACTGTCTTTATTTGACTGAATAAACTATTATTATTATTATTTTTATTACGTTCACTTACAAGTTACAACCGCTGTCTAATGTCTAAATGACTACGTGTAATCGAAATAATTGGTAATGAATTTCTATTGATTACGTTATTTTTTATATTTTCTATATATATTTCGTTAGATAAGCTATTATCTTCTGAGATTATATTTTAGTTGTTAAAAGTTAATCCCTGAGGATGCTAGCTATGTTAACAAAAAAATATTCGATAAACAAAAAAAAGTGTAATCAATAACAGTTTTTGCTTTTGTTCACATTAGGATTATGACTTGGAAGAAAGATTTTAACGAGTACTTATTGATCTGTAGATTTTATACGTTGGAATCGTAAGAATTATTATATCCCACGCGGTGACCTTGGTTTGAAAGTTGTTATTCCACAATTCGACGTGAGTTAGAACCAGGAGCATTTATAAGAGAATCTAACCTCACTCCAGAACGAGTTTAGGTTGTGTTCTATAGTTCAGTATCTTTATACATCACAGTATACATCAAATCCGGTAGTTCTGATTTTTTGCAGACTTGTTTATGATGTTGGCCTAATGAATAATCCAAGTTTGTGACCTCGAGCGCCGAACGCAACTTTGGCAAAAATCGAAAAAACCGCGAAAAAATCTTTATTTTTTCAAATTTTGGCGATTACAACCCTAAAGGACTAGGTAGTTTTTTCTTTATACTTTTCAAGGACGGTTTTAAAGTAGACTAAATTTGCTACAATATGATACTAGAACTGTCTCTGTAGACCCAATAGTTTCCGAGACTAGGCAGTTCAAAGTTTATCATTTTTTTCGAAATTCGAAATTTTTTGCAATTCTGTCGTTCTGAATGAATTTTCGAGTGACTAAAATAATGTCTAAAATATTGCAAAATATTTCGAAATATTGCGAAGTTAAAAAAATGATAAACTTTGAAAGGCTCAATCTCGGAAACTATTGGGTCTATAGAGACAATTATAGTATCATATTGTAGCAAATTTAGTCTACTTTAAAACCGTCCTTAAAAAGTATAAAGAAAAAACTAGTCCTTTAGGGTTATAATTGCCAAAATTTGAAAAAATAACGATTTTTCGCGGTTTTTTCGATTTTTGACAAACTTGCGTTCGGCACTCGAGGTCACAAACTGGGATTATTCATTAGACCAACATCATAAACAAGTCTGCAAAATATCAGAACTACCGGATTTAACGCAAACTACCCCATACGCTCAGGCGTCAAAGTTACTGGACTACTAGTGGACTGGAAGGAAATGTATTCTTTGGTAGTTGACGGTCACGACCAACGAACAGTCAAAGATATATTTCCATCCAATCGCCACACTGTTCTATTTTGCTCCCTTGTAATATGACTACTTGGTATTTTTAATATCAACATCTGCAAATACGTATAACCACAAACATAATATTATCGACAATGCATCACATTGTTCATTGTCCATACATCTAACAACAATATAAAGATTCTGTTAATCGGTCCTATAACAACACGGTTTTTCATAATCGTGTTGTTACACGTTCACTATAACCTTATCAATTTCTTTTATATTGATTTTGTTGAAACAAACATAAGTAAAATCTACATAATTATATATTTTTTTACATTTTCGTTAATATTCTCTGATACGATTTGATATTAAATTGTTTAAAATTGTGATGGTTGTAGTTATCAATCTTGTTCATCTCGAAAATTATTAACGATTTGTTGTCATTTCATTTTTTCTTTATAATATTAATAACTGAAACAAAAACCGAATTAATGGACACTTCTTTTTGTATTACTGATTCACAATTAAAAATAAATAAAATGAGTTTTTTTTCCATGCAAACTAAACTGCTAATTATTGTGACTTTGTATGTTTTTTGTTGAAAACGGAAAATGAAAATAATAGAGAGAAATATACGATTGCTTTCAGTAACCATCTCGCTTACATACCTTCGTTTACTAGTATATTTTTCAACGATGCCGAATACAACATATTTTGAAGCGAGAGGACAGTTTATCAGCCAAGGCGATAGCCGAGGTTGGTAATGGTCGCGAGATTCAAAATATGATTTTCGGCGAGTAGGAAACTGTACTTTTTCTACTACTTTTTTAATAATTATTGTTAATTATTAAGCATTTTCATTTATAATTACATACAATTCAAATTTTAAAACATAAAAACATCCAAAAAACTTTAAATTTATATTTCTGCTATTAAAATATAGATGACTCAATATGAATAAATTATCCGATATCTATGTCATAAAAAACCGTCTTTAGTTACCAGCCTGATTGTCGTTTCATACAAAAAAAGTCGTTAACTTTATACATATACATTTTTTCATTCTATTTTCACTACAAAATTCTATATTTTTATTCTATTTGGTCTATAAAGTCCCTAAAATCATTAAATAATACATCTTTAAAGGTTTATTCTTTTTTGCATTTCGCGTCTAGTAGGCTTATAACTAAAAACGGTTAAGTAATAAACAAAATCAAGTTTAAAATGTTTATTATGATTTCTAAAATAAAAACAAACAGTTTTGATTTAGTTTTTGTATGGTCATCCCCATAAACGTAAATTCCTGATATATTTTAAAACAACGTAAAATATTTTATGTAAATAAATCTTTTTTATTCGCCTTTATATTAAAGTGTTACTTTATTACTGTGATTTGCGGCTTTAAAGTATCACTTTTCAGCTATTTATTTTGTCGTCAAAGCTACGTCCAAAAAAGTAAAAAGCATTTGTATTTGTTTAAATTCTATGAAAAATAAATTTTTTTATCAAAGCAACCCGCAAATTCAAAATTTCATTATCCAATTAAAATAGTTGTTATCATTTGTTGTCATAGAATTTGGAAAAAATAATAAATATTTTTTCAAAGGTTACGTGTTCCACATATTTTGATTTTAAAATTTATGAAAATTTGTAATTTTAATTTAGAATAAACCAATTTTCTTAAAATATTTTGCTTGCGGCGAATAAAAAATAGTATATGATGCACTGACGTAAGCTATTTTGGACTTAATGTGGGTGCAAATCTCGGCTAGCGCCTCGATTTGCAAACTCCACATCCGTCCAAAATCTTTAGCTTTACGTCCTAGCATCATAATGTACTATTTTTTCGTTTTTCTTAAATAAATAGGTAAAATAATTATTTTTAAATATCTTAACACCAACTGTTTGTTACCAAACTATTTTAAAAGAATATTATAAAGCTTATATAGTTAACTACTATTATTTTTACATTTTTAATGTAAACTGTCCGTAAATAATTCTAAAATTAATTAACGTCATCTTCCCAAGAGAGACAAATTAACACTAACAATAGCATATTTTCCTACAAGAGATGAAAACATTGTTTTTTTCGTAATTAAACATTCAAAATTCATGTTCTATTTTTTCATGGTTACGTTGTTTAAAATACTTTGTAAAATCATATGAAAAACCATAGCAACTATAATTTGTTATTTTTTTACACTAGTGAGTTTACTTTTCGCATAGAAAAAATTATTTTATACAATCAATTGATTCTCTTAACGGTGGTTTTAGGATGATTTATTCTAGTTAAGATATTAGACAATAGATGGCTTTTAAAAAATTACTTTCGTCACTAGGTACGAAAGTAATTTGTATAGGTTTTTTTATCACTGGTGACGAAAAAGAAATTTTCGATGCAATGAACAAACAGCGAAAGTAGATTTTTTATGTTGGGTAGTAGAAAAAATTATTTATAGAATGCGTTTACATATTTGAAAGTTAGTTCAATTTTTGGATTTGATAAAAATCAAAATTTAATTAAGTCTCCGCGCTCGTCCTTAAGAAAACAAAGTAAATTCTTAGTTGTTCGGGACTTTATTTTGATGAAGATAAATCTTCAGTAATTTATAATTGATAAATTAAATTCAATTACTTTATGAAATCATAGTTCGGTTTTGATTTAAAAAGTTATTAAAGAAAATCAACTTTTGAGTTTAAACGAAGAGTGAATTAGTTTTTCTTTTAATTTACTGTTTTAAAATAACAAAAAAAAAATGAAAATTGGGTCTTCAACCGCTTGAGTTATAACCACGAAAACATTTTTTTGTGAGGTGATCTAAGTTTTTGAACTCTGACGAGTTGTTTTGTTTTATAAAGAAAAATAAATTTAAGCATTTTTCAAAGAGTGTACTTTTATACTTTTGTGAAGACATGGTTTTTAGTTTTGGGCAGCGATGTATATCAAACATAACTCTTTGTTAAAGGACAAGTATTTTTTATCTCTGTTTAAAAATTTATTACAAAACTAACACGAAACATCAATACGTTGCCGGAAAATTATAATCAAAATTTTAAAAATATTGTTAAATTAAATAAAATCAAACTTTTTCAAAATTCCAAAAATATTCCAAAAATTAGAATAAAATCAAATATTTAAACTTTTTCTAAATTCCAAAAATATTTCAAAAATTCTTAAAAATTCAAACTTTTTCCAAAATTCTAAAAATATTGCAAAAATTATTACAAAATCAAAAATTGAAAATTTTTTCAAAATTCCAAAAATTATAATAAAATCAAAAATTTAAAATTTTTCAAAATTCTAAAAATATTCCAAAAATTCTTACAAAATCAAAAATTAAAACTTTTGCCGATATTCTAAAAATATCGCAAAAATTATTCCAAATTCAAAAATACAAACTTTTTCAAAATTCCAAAAATGTTTCAAAAACTATAACAAATTCAAAAATTTCCATGTCCAATTTCAGTTTCAATTACATATACGTCATAAAAACAGCAAAATTTTTTTTCCCAAAAAATTGTCTAAAAAAATAAAAGAAATCATTTTTTGACACACTTGACGTTATTGTTTTGACAAACTTGTAATGCCATAATTCTCAATAATAATAATAAAATTTCATTTCAAACAAATAATTAATTTTATTTTTTTCCAGAATCTTGGGTAAAAAAATTAATATAAATCTTTCTTTTGACACACTTGACAACATTTTTCTGACAAAATTATAATGCACTACTCTAGTTTTTGATCTCACATACCAATCCCGACCATCAAGATTTCTCCAAATTTAATGTTCCTACTGGTAATCACTTAAAATGAACGATATTTAAGCCAAAAATATGAAAATTTGCTATTTTTGACACACATAATGATTTTTTTGACACACTTCCGGTACAGTTATCGACCACAGCATCCTTCCTTTTAGTATACCTGTTTTTAGAAAAATTTTTGAAATCCCTTCAGCGGTTTTCCCTGCAGCGTAGGTAATGACGGACGGACGGCCGGCCGGACATACATTTTTTTTTTGCTTTTTTAGAATCAGTAGGTCCTAAAACGTCGAGAAATGCCAAAAAAAAAGTGGGGGTAAGAATTTCACTTTTGGCTCATGAATGTAATACTTAGCTCTTTCAGACCGAAGTAAAATATTTTTTGAGTTGAAAATATATTTTAAATTTAAACTAACCACGCACTCTGCATGTGAGATTTGTACTAAAATATATTAATAAATTGATGTTTTTTACAGTACTGAAATGCCAAAAACTATTTAACAAATATTTTGGTCCCCAAAATTATCACATTAAAATACAAATTGAACTTGATAGGAATTAATTAAGATATTCGCAGCTGTCAAGATATTTTAAAGTAAAAAGGTTGATATGGATGGATGGCTACGTTTATATTTTTAAAGTGTTGACGTAAATTCCAATTTTGTGACAGTTTACAAGTTTATAAATATCAAATAATTAAAATTGGTCATTTTATGAACTACACTCATGTTTGGAAAACGCGTTCGAACTAGTTACACAATCTACTATTCTGGATATTATTATTTATATTTTTTGTAAATAGCATTAATTTTATTTTTTAATATTAACAATAGGTAATATCTCAACACAATTATTTTTCACAATCTATTTTTCTTCCAATCTCTATTATCCACTATAGTTGAGATAAATGGGCATGCTACATGAAAAGATTGAACTGATTATCATCCATTAACTGAACATTATTTGCAAGATTTTATTTTGTTTCTTATGGGCGATTTACATGTTTCAAAATTTTCATGGAATGAAACAGAAATAATTTGTAATAGTATGTATGTATGCTATAAATTTTGCAAGATAGTTCATGAAAACTTTCCATTAAATTATTGTTACATTACATGGGAGATTATGATGAAAATAAGCATCTCAGTATAATATTTAGCGATAAAAAGACTGTACTGAAGTTTAATTTTTGATTAGTGTCATGTTTCTTCACCAAAAATCAAAAGATACATATTTCCATACATAGGTTTATATATTATAATGATCAGGCAATATCTTGTGGTTATCCAGAAAAACTTCCTTCCTACCAATATTTGTCATTCGTAGTTATATCATATGCGAATGAGATCTGTCCACTGTCCAGTTTGATATACTGGCAATCATATAGAGAATATTTTGTTAGTCGTACTTCAATACCATAACTTGTTTTACAGATACATTGTTTTGATATACTTTTCAGGAATTTAAACAGATCGTTTAAATCTGACCGTTTAAGTCTAACCATCCCGGCATGTTAACTGGATATTTAAGTTTTATGTGGAAAACTGACTTGTTTAAAATTTATCGTCTTATTTTTATTAATATTAATTACATGGATGTACATAGCTCCCTTCACTCCCTAAGTTTTTTTAAGTTCATTAAAATAGGTTGTCATAAATCTTGTAGTCCCTTGGCCCACGCCGATTTCATTTGATGATTACCACATATTTTATACTTCGTGAAGCGCTTGTCCTTGACGAGTCCTTCAACTTTTTTATCAGTCCAATACCGACTTCTAGTCATCGGACTGGAAAAACGCGGTAGAAAATTTGTCGGATAATATGACCCTTCAATTTCACTAATTTTTGTTAAACAATCCTGTGAAGCTTAGCGCTGTGGTAATTGATTTTCAATACCCCGGTATTTTGGCGTGTTTGATTTGTCAGACTCAACAAAAGCAGACAATCTTTTGTCGGACAAATTTACCCTCCTTTTCTAAAACAAATTTCCACCCTCTTTAATATTTATTTATTTATTTATGCAACTTCACACAAGTTCAGCAAATTTTTGGGAAATTTTGACTTGACCCCCTTTAATTTTGATAATTTTTTGTTTATAGATAGTCTTTTTTTTTTTTTTTTTTTTTTTTTTTTTTTATTTAATTATCACATATACAATTAAGGCTGAGCCTTTTTACAACATTCTTGTTATCAAACAAGAATATTTTCTTTTGTACACTGTTTACAACATTGCATTAAATTCTAATAATTCTAGATCAAAATGATCGTAAGTATCTATATCTAAACATTTCTAATTTTATTATTAAATGAATGTGTTAAATAGTTATATAACTATTAATAAACAAGAAATAATTGAATGGGTATATTTATATAACTAAATTAATATAATTAAGAATATAATGAAGCCATTTAAATGAAATTTAAAGATAAAATAAAAATAAAGAAAACTTAAAGTATGAAATTAAATAAAAAATTAAAACTATAACACACCTCAGAATAAATCAGTAAAACAAGCTAAATTTTTGATACATATATGCAAAAAACATTCTCACAATTGCCAAAATACGTATTTAAATCAAATATCAGGCTTTAGTGGAAAAAAATTCAAAAGATAGTTTTTTGAAGGTTCCAAATGAAGCTGCAGCTTTTATATCGTGGTTCAATGAATTCCAGGTTTTTACGGCATGAATAAAAAAAGATGATTGTCTAGATTTAGAATTACAGTTAGGGGGTAAATTTATGTTCATGGTTCGAGTTGATCTAGATAAATTAATTTTCTCATACAAATACTCAGGCTTTTTAAAATGGATTATCTTAAATAAATATAAAACAGACATATAATCCAAGTAGTTACGAAGACTGCAGTCAAGGATTAGTCTTGAAAAAGATGAAATTGACTCACCTCGTTTTTTGTTGTAGATATAACGCGCGCAAGAGTTAAAGGCTACGTTTAGTTTTTTCCAATTGGTTTCAGAACACCCTGCAGAAATAGGCGCACAATAGATTAAGTGAGGAACTACTAATGATCGTACTAATTTTAGCTTCGCATTACGGGGAGTAAAGTTTGCGGATGTCCATAACTTGCTGAGGGTCATGTAAATCTTACCACAAATACTAGAAACGTGATCATCCCAGTTAAGATAATTATTAACAAATAGCCCAAGATTTCTTACTTTGTTTACCATTGGAATCGGCTGATCGTCAATTAACAACAAACACGGATTTAAATTGCTTACATGAATCTTATTGCTTGAAATAACAATTGCCTGAGACTTTGTAGGATTTATTTTTATATTATTATTTTTAGCCCAAATTCCAATTAATTTCAGAATTTTATTTAGTTTTTCAATGCATAGATGAATATTAGCAGCTGTTTCCGAATCATAGAGCTGCAGATCGTCAGCGAAAAGATGAAACATTGTTTCTTCAAGTGATAAATGAATGTCATTTATAAACATCATAAACAGTATCGGCCCAAGAATCGAACCCTGCGGTACACCAGATGTTATTAGGGAAGGATCAGAAAATTTATCAATAATTCGAACTGTCTGATGTCGATCACTTAAATAGGATTGTAGAAACATTAGAGCACTTCTTGAGAAGTTAAATTGAGTGTGTAATTTCCGTAAAAGAATTAAATGATCGACCGAATCAAAAGCCTTAGAAAAATCAAGCAAGATTAATATTGATATTTTCCCTTGAGCTATCGAAGAGCTTAAGTCATCAATGATCTTAATTAAAGCAGAAGTGGTATTGTGTTTTTCACGGAAACCGGACTGAAGTTTATGTATTAAGTTATTCTTGTTCAAGTGCTCTAGTATTTGTTTCTTCATCGCCTTTTCCAAAACTTTTGATAAACATGGCAAAATACTTATCGGACGGAAATTTTGAACTAGTTCAGCATTTGGTATTTTTGGTACTGGTATGACGTAAGCATTCTTCCAAGTATTAGGAAAAACAGATTTAGTTATTGCGTCATTAATAATATGGGTAACAAACTTAGAAATTACTGGTAACAACATTTGTATAAAACGTATAGGGAGGTCGTCAATCCCCGCTGAATCCGAGTTTATTTCTTTGATGAGTTTACAGATTTCAACCTCGGAGACGTTATCAAAATAGAACGAGTTCGAGGAAGAGGCTATATCGGAAGTATCAAAAACTTGGGTTGGAGTACTGCTGCTTGATGAAAGGTAATCACTGAATTCTGAAGGTAGGATATTAGTACTGTTGCAAGAACTTGAATTGGATATACCATGTTTTTTAAAATTATTCCAAAGAACTTTCGGAGGTAAGTCTACATTGAAAATCTTCTTGAAGTTCTTAAATTTTGCGTTTCTTGTAAGTTCACTGACTCTATTTCTTTGCTCAGTAAAGCGTTTCCAATTGTCGAGAGTTTTATTTGACTTCCAGCAAGTATGCAGGTAGTCTCTTATATTCATTTGTTTTAAAATATCCGCGTTGAACCACGAGTCATCATTAACCTTATTCAATTTAACTTTCTTCATCGGAGCAAATTGGTTCAACAAGGTCAGAATTAGATAATTAAGATGCAATAATTTACCATTTATATCAATAATGGAATATATTTCATTCCAGTTAAGCGCTTGCGCTGTCTGAATCAATAAGTTTTGATTGATACTGTTTAGGTTGCGACGAAAAATATGATCACAGTCAACTGCCCCACAGTTGACATCGAAGCTATAAGATCCAAATAACATGTCATGAGTAGTAAATATGCCGGGAATAGATAATTGAGTAAAGAATCCTAATTTAGAACTATTTTTAAGTAATAAAAGGTCAATGCAAGTGGAACTGTTACCAACAAAGTTCATTGGCTCTAATGATGCCGGTTGTATGCCGACTGTACTAATAAATTCCTTAAAAGTGCGAACATATCGATCACTAGACAACAAATTTATATTAAAATCTCCAAGAATTAATATATCATTGTATTTACTACAAGTTTCATTAAGGAATTTTCTAAGTTTGCTCATAAATTTTATATTGGGCGGGATATAAACAACGCCAACCAATAACTTGTCGTTAGCATTATTTATTATCTCAACAAAAATTATATCAAAATCTGATGAGGCGGCGTTTTTCTTGATAATTTTAAATTTCAAATTTTTATTAATATAGACAGCTACTCCACCAGCACGTCGGCCAATGCGATCTTTACGGATTATATTGAAACCAGGCAAAGAGACAGATTGATCACTATGTTTTTCTTTAAACCATGTTTCAGAGATACCGATAAAATGCAGCGGTACATAATTCATTGTTTTCTTAAATTCATCAAAATTGGGAACTAGACTACCAGGATTTATATGTAAAAAGTTAAAGCCATTGCTTTTAGATTTGAAAGATGATTTTAGCACAATATTTTTAATACTCATGATGTAATCGGAATTCAAAGTATCACTGGAAAAATACTTAATGGTCAAAGCTTACGAACTTCAATCTAAACCTTCAAATTCTTTGATTAAAAAACAAAAATATAAAATTTGCAATTTAGTATAATAATCAAATAAAAAATAATATGTACCTATTGTTAAAATGTAAAATGTTCTGAAATCCAAAATATGTTATAATTTAAAATAATAATATTAATAATTATAATAATAATATAACAAAAGATAAACAAAAAAAACTTCAAAATATATATTACCTATATATCAATTAAATGTTAAGGAAATAAAAAACCAGTTATACGACTTCTCTATTAATTTTCAAAAATACGGTAAATAATAAATCACAAAATAGCAGAAATACAAAATATTTTAATAAAAAGGAGAAAAAAAAATATCTTTAAATAATTCAATTATTTTGTTTACCTTTAAGAAAAAAAAATTCACTTAGAGTCCTTAATAAATTCACTTTACTCTTAAATGACTATGCTTATGCACTTAGAAATGTTTTATGACATCACAAATTCACGACTAATGGAAATTTATACCTTAGCCAGTTCACCAACCGCTGTCATTAGTGCTTCAGTATGCTGATACAAGAGCCGTGTTCGATTTGACTGAAACAACTGAAGCAACTGAAAAATTAAATGCAATTGTTGTTGTTTTTTCAGTTGTTTCAGTCAAATCGAACGCACCTAAGATTAGATTATCTTCATTGAAAAGTTTCACAAATATTTTTCCATTTATGATTTTGGTTTGTTCAAACTTGTTTGATTTTTTTAAAGATAGAGCTAACTTGTGCACTTTATAATATTCTGGAGTCAGATTCTGCTGGACGTAAACTCGAGTTTTTCCTTGAAATCCTTCAATATTATCCAATAAGAGATTTTTTGCCACCTTAAAATAGCGATGAAGATAGTTATTTTTGTGAAATATAGTTGAAAATTTAATGATTATTGGTGGTTTTGCTGCGGATACGTTAACGTTGGCAGGCAGACGATACAGTTCAACTTCAGGAAGTGGAGAATTAAAATTTTGATTTGAAGTACCATAACCCAGATTGCTGGATAACGACTGAAATATACGGTATAAGTTTTCTTCCTTCTTAAGAGGTATTCCGGATACAATAACTTCATGATCTTTTCGAAATGCATCCAAATCTGAGTCAATCTTTTTCTCCAATGAATTTAAATTTGATTGAATGGTAGCGATTTTCTGATCACATTCGACCGAGTTATTTTTAATTTCATTTTTGAGATCATTGGTGGCTGAGTTAACCTTGTCAGATAGATCCGAAAATATTTTATCTAGCTTAGCGTCAATGTCAGCTAATGATAATGATGATTGATTAGGTTTTGAGTTATCGAATGCTGGACTAGAATTCGTTGTTGCTGTTTTTTGTTGACGAGTTTGTCTTGCTTCATTTGCCATGTTCTTTACAATAAGTACCGTTGAAAAACAAAACAAAAAATGATTCAATGAATGCAATTAGGTATGATTAATTTTAATATACAACACAAAATGAATTTCTATGCAAATCGTTCACAGTTATAAAATGATGTTATTTATGCGTTTTTAATAAAACTTTTTAGTTATTTTATGATAAATCTTTAAGATATAACTAAATATTTTTCTAAAATCACTTATGAACTATTATGCACTAAATGTTATATTAATAACCACAGCACCAATAGTAGAACGAACTAATAATTTTTATATTTCTTTTTATTTTTGCACAAAACTTAGTTTCACTTATTGTGTATGAATCGCGTATTATTTACAGCATAAAAAAAATTAAATAAATAATTTACTAAATCAAGAATATTATTAGTTAAATTTAATATAAGTTTTAGCGGTATTAAACTATAATATAACCAAGTATTTAATTAAAATATTTCCATGAGACGTGAATGTAATGAAAAAAATTATCGTCTTTCATAAATAAAAAATATTAGTTCTCTTAGAAATTTTTTTTCGACCAGGGGTCTGCATCAGGGTGCCCCTCAATTTTTTGTTATTTTGTGATGTGATTGTAGAAAAACTACTCAATCGATTTTCATAAATGATATGTCGTTGAATAGGTATTAGAACAAAGTTTTTAAAAATTTACGCTGTTAATTTTTCGAAATAATTTTTAACGGTGTAACATAAGAAAAAAACGGTGTAATTGAAGAAAAGATGGCGCTACGCCTTTTTTTTTTAAACTAAATTGAAGCTTATTTTATATCTAACTACTTGTGAAAGCTGCCAGTGATATTTTTTGTTTTAAAGATAAAATTCGTTGTGCATATGACTGTCGGGAATCAGTTTTAGGTAGATTTCATATAAAAATCTACCTATTGCAATGGGCTTCATCTCGGAATTTCGGAAAAATTTTTGTGCCAAACGACTATATATGATAAGCGGAGACAAAAAAACAAAAAAAAAAAAAAATTTATATATATATATATATATATATATATATATATATATATATATATATATAAACGATATGAGATATAACGAAAACGACCGGCACTCTCACGGTCGCATTTGTTGAGGTAGATCAAAAAAATTTTCTGTACTTGTGTGTTTTAATAATATCTTGGATAAGTTCGTGAATCAGCAAAATCCGACACGTGGTTAAGAAACTAGAAGCTTTTTTCTGAAAAAAATTGATTTTTTTAAACCGTTATAACGGCCGTTTGGATACTAATATTTCAAAAAATTTAACAAATTTAGAATCTTTGGAATCTTTTTAATCAATTTGTTTTAAAACTAGACCTCTGCAGTTAGAGGTTCCTGAGTGAGCGGCTCCAACAAAAAAGTTTGCAAAAAAAAATTTTTTTTTGAAACAACCGGCACTCTCACGGTCGCATTTATAAGGCCAGATCAACAAACCTTTTCTATAAATGTGCGTTTTATTAATATCTTGGACAAGTTCGTAAATCAGCCCAATCCAACACATGGTTAAGAAACTAGAGGCTTTATACTAGAAAAAAACTCTGTTTTTTAGATCCGTTATAACGGCCGTTTGGATTCTAATATTTTTAAAAACTTCATAAATTTAGAATCTTTGAAACCTTTTTAATTAGTTTGTTTCAAAAAACGACCTCTGCAGTTGGAGGTTTCTGAGTGAGCGGCTCCAACAAAAAAGCTTGTAAAACACAAAATGCGTTTGAATCAACCGGCGCTCTCACGGTTGCATTTGTGGAGCCAGATCAAAAAACCTTTCTTAAAAATGTGTGTTTTATTAATATCTTGGACAAGTTCGTAAATCAGAAAAATCTGACACATGGTTAAGGAACTATAGGCTTTATACTAGAAAAAAAAGTGGTTTTTTTAATCCGTTATAACGGCCGTTTGGATACTAATATTTTTAAAATCTTCATAAATTTAGAATCCGTGGAAACATTTTAATCCGTTTCTTATAAATATAAACCTCTGCAGTTAGAGGCTTTTGACTTGTTGGCTTCAACAAAACAGTTTGCAACAATCCCCAACTACAATTTCCAAAAACCTTATAACAGTCAATGTCAACCTTATAACAGTCAAAAAAATAAAAGATTTGAATAGAAGAAATAATTTTTTTTTTCTTAGAAATAAACTATTTTGATATTTTGCAGTAATTGCACGACATATGATATAGAGTAGGTTTGTGTCATAAATTGTCACACACATGTTCTGTGGTAGATTTGATATTTGTTTGTTGCAAAATTGGATAGATATAATTTTGCTTGTAGGTAGCTAATTTTCTTTTTAAAATTTGTTCGATATCTGTTTGAAATTAGTTTGTTTTGTTTAAACTCATCTGATACATCAGATTCTACTGGCACACAAAACTGTCTGATCTCGAAATCTACCTATTTCTAGCGGATATACGTGCCGCTTGGACTTTTTTTTTGTTCTGAAGGAAAATTATAAAAATGGCGTTATAAACTAAGAGATTTTTTTTTATGTTAAATATGTGTACGTGTGCCATGCTGAAGTAAGTGTGCCATGTGTACGTGTACGTGTGCCATGCCAACAACGTGTACCATGCTGAAATTTGAGCTTGAGGTGTTAACTGCGACTAAAATTCTATCTGATAGCAAAAGAAATAATACATGCCTTCATTTTATTCGATTGTGTTAATTTAATGGAGAAATGCTACCAGGAATGCATATCGTAAGGCTACGTACACAGTGGTGTGGCATTGTAGACAGGAAAGCTTCATGCGTTTGTTGTGTGCTTGCCCAAATTTATTTTATTTTAGCGTTCCATTTTTTATACGGAACACTATTGGTGAGAGTAAAACGAGCTTTTCACGTTACATCGATTATATCGTAAACCATAAATGCTATGGACTTGAAATTTGAGGTGCGTATAAAACTAATCTGTCTACAAGAAATGACGGATAAAAATAAAACTAAAGTGGTTTTCGTTTGGTTTACAGGGCTCACATCGTACCTTTGAAAAAATAAATTTTTTATAGATTCAAGTAAGGTATCATATGAAAGGGCCGTGTTTTCTTACCTCGATTAGCTCCGAACCTAACTGATCGAAAATTTTCAAATGTATTTGGAATGATAGAAAAATTAGTACGTTTTTAATAAAAAATATATAAAAGTGTCATATACTCATAATTATATTTATTAAGCGGGTGGAAATGAGAAGGGGTAAAAACACTAATGTGGTCAAGTGGGGTGTCATTTGAAAGAACACCTTATTTAGAAATCATTGCAATTTTTTTTAGAATTTTGCGGTGTACAGTTTTTGAGTTATTGTCAAAAAAGTGCAACTTTCAGACCGTTCCGCCGCTTACGTTTCACCGATGATTGACAGAGAAATTTGAAAAAAATTACAGACACAGGAAGATTGGTGAATTTTGAATGAAAATTATAGCGAAGTCTCAAATAATTATATTTCTATGTGTTTAGGGAATGGGTATGGGGAGAGTAAAAAAACCTTAACCCAAATTAGTGGGGTGTCATTGAAGGAGCACTTAATTTAAGGAACATTACAATTTTTTTTAGAATTTTGTGGTGTACAGTTTTTGTGTTATTGTAAAAAAAATACTTTTAGTGTGTAGCCTCTCCTCCCCCCTAAATTTCGACACTTGATTGACCGAAAAAATAATCAAATTTAAACCATTTACAAGCTGGTGTAATTGAATCTTTCTTGAGTTACCATAAACAACTATGGATAAGATTTAACCTGAAGCAACATTTTTAGTGTGATTTTTGATCAATGTATATATGCGATTGTAATTTACTATTGACATTTACAATTAAACATTTATTTTGTTATGTGTCTATGGTCTTGAAATATAATGACATTACAACACAACTTTTTGTCAATAATTTTTGATATTATGTTCTTTTACATTCACGGAACCTTTGGCGAACGAATTTTATTCGCACTTGTCTGACTTTTTATTATTCAAAACATCAGAAGATGTGTTATCTTAAATGACGAAGATTGGTGTTACATTACATCAATTTAAGTTTGTATTATTATCGAAGGTGAATTTTATCAACTATATATCCTCCAATTCGGGAAGATAAAGCAAAATGTTTTTAATTTACCAGAATGTCTAAAGAACATTTCATTATATTTTATATTGGGATCTTCTTAATTCTCTAATTTAAAAAAACATTTTGCACAAAATATCAGTTACGATAGCAGATGAAAAGTCTATTTTCATGCAGGCTTACTCTCCTGTGGAAATGGTTTTTTTCCACTAGTGTAAAGTCATTTTCGATAAATAACAAATTGTAGTTCCTATATGGAACAATTCGTCACCACAACAACATTTGTTTTAGCATCCGAACTGACCCTCGTTGATTCAAATAAAATTTAATACACAGATAGCCAATGACAAAATTAAAATATCGTTTCTTTCGCAAAATTAAATTTCGTTGTGGGGATAACACAGGGTGGCGGCAAAGTTTGGCGGGTTGGGTTAGTATATTAGTATATTTGATTCCCAATTGCTAATGTTGACATATATACTAATGTTAACATTAGTATATAAGGTCCACTTGTAGCTCCCCATCTTCGTTTTGAATAGCAGGCGATCTAGTTTGAGGGCCCTTCTTTAAGGTTTTAACCTGTTGAAAGAAGTTACGCGATTGATTAGTCTACATAGCTCTGTAACCGCTTGTCATGCCAGTTTATAATTCTCCTTCGTGGACCTGGTGTTGCGTCCTTGTAGGCACTTCAGATAGTAATCTCTTTTGTATTGAATAGCGTCAAGACATGCTTGATCCATCCATGGCTTCTGGGAGTGGTTTTGTGGTGATCAAAGTATTCCCTCAGCAGCGCTAGCGCTTAAAACAGCATCTTTGAGCAAATACCATGACTTATAGACGTCTCCATTAATGGTTTCTGATTTCTCCAATGTTTCGGCAATATTGTTTTGATATCTCTCTTCTGTTTCAGCATTCTTTAGTGATGAGATGTTAAAACGTTTCCGTTTATTGAATTTTGGAATGCTTGGATTTGGGAAGTCCACTTATCGTTGCACCTTATCGTTGTACATACAAGGAAGTGGTCACTTCCAATGTATGCACCTCTTAAGGATCACACATCCAGAACACTCGAAAAGAAACTGCTGTTACTAGAATATGATCAATTTGATTTCGAGTGTTTCCATTCGGTGAAAACAAAGTCTGTTTATGAAGCGATCGATGCGGAAAAAAGTACAGTTCTCAAATTAATTGATAATGCAAATTCAGTCATTCTCTCACCATTATCATTCGAATTCCTTGGGGCCCACCACATTTCCATAAGATATATCTCTTCCAACCTGCCCATTAAAGTCACCAAGAACCATAATGAAGTCGCGTGTTGGTGTTTGTTTCATAACCTCTTACATGGCAATGTTTCAGAATTGTTCCAGAACCGTGCCTGGTTGTACCCAAAAGTTGACTCAAATGCATCATCCAAAATTGGGAACAGCAACAAAATAGACAACTAAGGTAGGAGAATATTCTGCATTTTAAAAACTTTATACTACCCCGTCTATATACAATCGGTCTAGAAGGAGTATCTGAAGCTCTTACGATTGTGCGTAACAAAAACCGGTACGATAAACCACCACTTTAACAAGCTAGGCCTTGATGCTACTGACAGATGCAGATTATGGATCTCGTGGGCAGAAACAATGAAACACATGATATGCAACTTTTCTGGTCTTTCATGGCATTTTTTTGGTGTTCATCCAAGTGTCTCTTTGTATTTCAGTGTGCTCTCAATCTCTTTCAAGAATTTATGCAATGACGTTTCCGTAGATTTTCCGGTTTGGTATGAATGCTGGCACGAGTTGAGACGTAGTAGTCCAGGAGTTGTAGAGAGTAGTAGTCCAGCATCTTTTCCATAGTTTTCAGATGAAAATATGAGGGATTTGTCCGGTATGATTTGGCTTCGTTCGATTTCTTTTCTTATAGCTTGGGTGAATACTACTCTATATTATTTCCATATCTGAGGAATGTGCGCACTTCTAAATCTTGCTATAAGCCAACGTTAAAGGTATAGGAAAATGGCAAATAAACATTTTTGCAAGAAGATCGGAAATATTTCATCAACTACTGGGGATTTGGACGGTCGGAAGGATTTGATAACTCAAATCGTTCTGTTGGGAGAGAATTTTCTGTTGGTCTGAAACCTTCCTAGTTTCAGGATCCAACGGACCAGAATATGGTTTATTTTCCTCCTCCGTGCTCATGCATTGAGAGCCTGGAAAGGGTGTAACGGTGTGCATAGAGTTTCACTGCAGCTGAAAGTGCTGGTACCCTTCAGCATGCAGGCGCAAAAAATTTTTGGAGTTAAGCTGCATCTAGTAGACTGTCAATCGTTCCGTAAAGCTCTATACAACTTGCCCTGTTTGATTGTTTGTGTTCTTTGTTGTAGTGTTTAAAACATGATTGGTACTATTTCCATCTGCTTTTGTTCTGTTAAAAAGCTTGCGAGCTTTGTTCCTCTTTTTTTCCAGTTTGCCGCTTCACCTAAGCACATCTCTTGTTCTTTGAGACTTTGTAATTGTAGAATTTCGGTAGTATGGTTCATTGAGTTGCTTATACCTTATCAGGTAGCATTTCCTCCTCATCTCCTGGAATGTTAGATAAATTTGCGACTTCCGCTGTGGGGAAGAGGGATTTCAATTTGCACAGCTAATAGATTTTTGAACATATATTCTGATAAGGGAAATAATTTTAAGAGTTTGCTGTAAAGAACCGCAGTTTTACATCTCTCCTGGCCTGGGAACCATATCGGTGGCATGTAATTGTTGGTTGATATATTTTTTATTTTTCCGCTGTCCCCCATAGTTCTCGGTGAACACAATATCGTGAGCTATTGGATAAAGGGGTTGAAATTAAAGCTACATAACACACCTACGCATATTGAAACTAATTTATCGTTTAAGAGAATAGTTTAGTATTGGAAATATTTTTTTATAATATGTCAAAAATAATGTCGAAAAAGTGTTAAGACAGAATTTTATTTGTTTTAGAAAAATAATCTAAGACACCTTACATGTTTGACACCTTACGTTCCACTTCAAATTTGGTTTACCTATGCAAGTTTACCTAAAAGGAACACGGGTAACAATGAGAGAAATATATTGCACAACGGGGTCAAAAATAAAGTAAATATAGTAGGTTTCTGGAGGGCTCGTAAAACACCTAGGAGACCAAATATTGGAATTTTATTTAGTTTTTTAGGTTAATACATTTAAATTTTCTTAATGGTAAACGACTAAACGTTGATAATAATTTTAAAATAATTTTTTAAGAAAATTTCATTTTATCCAATCAATCAGTGTGGCTAGTTTGCATTGCGATTGGGTTGGATGAATTGTGACGCCTAATAAACGAATATTCTTTTAATCACCCAATTTTTTGCGAGCCATATTAATTGAGATATCCTGAAACATTACATTTTTTAATTTAAACTAAATTAAATCTTTAATATAAATTAAAGTGTTTATAATTTTTATTTTTTTCACCACCACCATTTTTTTCTAGTGTCATCTACTTATATATAAAGATTAACGTTTTAACTTTAAAACATTAACATACATGAACGATGACAAATGATGCAATTATTACACTTTTTTTTTTAATATTTGACAAAACTAAATTACTAAAAATATAATTATTAGAATATTTTGCTTGTAGACCTGCAAATTTTTAATAAACAGTGTTGGTAGCATGGATTAACTAGATTTTAGCAAACTAGGCTTTAGTCATAAGTATTATCTTGTGTTAGTTTGTTCGTTTTTCTAATGACTTTATTATTTCGTCAACGGGTTTCCCTTTTGTTTCTGGTAGCCAGATAAAAAGTATAATCCCAGTCACAAAACAGCTTATAGCAAAATAAAACATACATCCATGAATTTCAAATAAATGTTTCATTAAATAAAAATATTTTAAGTAAATAAATCCAACAATTAACATTATTACTCGTAACAGCATGGAAACTGTGCCACGTATTTTTATCGAGAGCATTTCATTTACTACAGCAAAAGGAAGTGCGATAAATCCGTATGTTGAATTAAATAATGCGCATGCTATACTTATGATAGATATCCAAGAATAGTCATCAACATCATAATTATGAAATTTTAAATAAAAATATATTCCACTTATGCTCAGGGATATCCCTGTCGTTAAAGAAGAACAAATTAATAATGGTCGTCTTCCTAAACGATCAACTAAAATAGTCGCAATAAATACTCCAATTAAGTAAACTACTCCAATAATTATGGCAACAAGATTGGGTGATATTTTTGTACCAGCATCACCGAATACATCATCAGTATAGTTCATTATCATAAATCCCCCACTTCCATGCATCATAATGTATAAAACAATCCCAAGTAGTATTGGTATTCTTGCTGATCTTTTCGTAAAATCCGAAATAGTTAGTTTTGTTGTATTTATTCCGGTTTTTAAATTCAAATTCTCAACTTCTTTTAAATATTTGTTTAAAAATTTATCAAAATCCTCCGATTCATTTCGAAAAAATATCAATGATTTTTTTGCGTCTTCCATTTTATTTTTTGAGATTAAATATCCAGGAGTATCGGGCACGAACAAAAAACCAATAATAAATATTGCAGGAAAAATTAAACAAAGATAAGAAAATAAGTAATAGTTTAAGTATTCTCCCCATACGAATCCCATAACCAGTCCAAAATTGGTAATTAATGGCAATATTGATCCCAATGATCCACGAATTTTGTCTTCAGCTATTTCGGTTACATACAATGGAATGACGGCAAATGTTCCACCGCCAACCATTCCACCAACTAATCTTCCTATTAATAGCTCAGTATAATTAACTGCAAATATTAATAGCAACCAATTTATAATTAATGGAATTGCTATTATGTAGAAAGTAATTTTCCGTCCAAATTTTTCTGCGATTAATCCTGCTACAATACATCCGATTATACTTCCTAAATATATCACTGAACGTATCCAGCTTGCCTGATCTTCCGATAATTTACCGAATGGTAATGGTGATTTATCTGATTGCAAAACTGGTACAATTGGTGTTGCCCACCCTGTGATTGTTCCGGATCCAAAGGATAGTAAATTTGCTGTTAATGAAATAATAGGAATAGTAGTAGTATTAAGCGTTCGATAGAAATTGTTGCATAAAAATTATTTTTACCACAAAGTGTTGCATAGTATTGCTTAAATCGTCCCATCACTTATTCTTTTGCAATATGTTAAGTTTGTTCAGATTAAATTGACATAACACGTTTCTCGTTTTTATTGATCACAAATTTATGCAAAATGGACATAGACTTTATTCCAAAACATATATTAATTATACTGATTGAAAGATTTTTGGTTTTGTATATCAATAAACTAAACTTTAACTTCACTTATGAAAAATATTAATTCTTTGTTTATACAATCACTCCACTCAATTTTATTGTAAATACTGCAACTTCATTTGTGGTAATGGTTGGAGTTTTAAGTATATATATATTTTGTGTAATAATGTCATGCACAAAACTAGTTTTGAGATGAAGATTTTGTATACAACTATTTTAAAAACCCCAAAACCTTTATTTATACAGTTCAATCTTCATTTACAGTAGAAATATCTTTAACGTCGTCAGTAGTTAAATATTCACAATTCATTCGCTAATTTTTTTTTGTTTTAATTCTTAGTGTATATATATATGTATCTAAAGTTTCCGACTCCGACATGATTATATTAAAAAGCTTGTACTTCATACTAGTGTTGATCATACAATATTATCAACTATGCTTGCTTCTGAGTCTTGGTGTTGTTCGCATGATGCATGTAATAATTTTATTTATTTTTATACATAGTCACAATTCACAAAATAACAAAAATAGTCACAAATCATTAAATAATAAAATCATTGATAAATTTAATTAAATTAATGAAGTTATTGATGCATTTTTAAAAATGCATATTTTAGAAAAAATATTGCATTAATTATTTAAATATTGCAATTTTTCGAAATTGAGTTGAGTTCTAATTTTTGTCCTGGTGAGAGCAGCAATTGAAATACGCGCTCCGTTGCAGCCGATGTTGGTTTTATTGGTAATATTGGTGATGCGGCCGAGTAAATGGACCAAATACAGTGGACTGTATTTGGTGAATTGACGAAATTAGATCCGCATCAAAGCTCAGAAAATTACTAAATATCAGCCATAAATTGTTTTAACAATCGTATAAATAATTTTAATTCTTGTATGTAAGTTGAGTACAATAATATGTTGAACTTGTAATGATTGATGAAATAATAATATCATCGATTGTAGCAGTTGTTGAACTGATCGCAATTACTAGTAATATCATGAGGTAACATACGTGATGACAATAACAATATCATTAATGGTCATAAAATGATGAACAGCAATATAAATAAATGTTATAATTAATGATCAGCAATATAAGTACTTGAACTTAATGTGGGCTACTTCCACTTGATGAAACCAACAGGATGCGTATTGTATTTATCGGAAGCAGCCATACAAATAATTGTGATTATTGCGGGAAAAGTTCCAATTGATGTAAGCAGCCCAATGCAACTGTGAACGATGAAAAGAATAATGTTAATGATCGGAGAAAATCAGTTGTATGTATGTGTAATTGTAAGCGAAGAGTCATCAGCGATGCATCAGTAATATGAGCAATTGAAGATCGTTAGCAAACACTTATGTTATAGTAAACGAAGAGTTGCAATTTCAATAATCGATGACTATCAGTAACGTATATGCAAACCTGCACTTGTGAACGATGCGGTGCAGTTTATATATATTCGACGAACATCAGCAGTATATAAATGTGAATAGGCACTTGCAAGCGAAGGATTGCAAATGAGTTGTTGCATCAATAATTCCGGAACATTAACACAAACATATGTACTTAGAAATACTGAGTCAATAATGTCAATAGTTGAAAAGATGAGTGCCACATATGCGACTGTAGCTGATGAATTATGACATCACTTGTACTGGCAGCAATTGAGTAACAGCGAGGATATACATGCAGCTGTGAACGATAACACATCAAAACCAAAATTTATTCACAAGGAATGGCTCCACATATTACATTTGCCTAAAATAACAACAAATGGTTAACACCTTATTAAAAACAGAATGAAAGTTAGGTTTAAACAATTTATTAATAAATAAAGTTCCACTAGTCAACATTATACAACACTGAATGTACATAACCTTATTGTGGCAAATAAACCACTTACTATCAATTAAAAGTCTAGTTAGCTGCACAAATTACTATAATGTTACACTTAAAGTTAACAAAATAACATTATTTGAACACATTAGGTTAAGTTAGCAACTATCAAACAAAATATATCACCTGGTTAACATGGAAACGACTTTCCTTTCTTCTTCTACTAAATTCAATGTGATACATAAACCACGCGTTGATCACTTTAATATCAATTTCTATAAAACAAGAGATGTGAATCTCTTAAAATGTAAATCACAAGAGGACGATTACATCGAAAAATGCGAGTTTTATAACAGAAGTTGGCTCAAGTTGACAACCATCAGATGTCAAAAACCAATAAGGAAAATAAGTTTCCAAATGCATAAAAAAATAATAAATGCATTTCCAAATGCATCCAAAAAAATAGTGAATGCGTTTCCAAGTGCATCCAAAATTATGATTGACTTAATTGTCAACACCGACAGCTATCGTATGACCGAGCCGACAATGAATTAAACTAATCGATATTGGATTTTAGATCCAAGATAAGAAAACTTGTGAGTTAATGGTGATCAGGTGTTGATTCATTTTTAATGTTTAGATGCTTGAATGCTTTCAAAAATTCCTTAAACGTAGTTTTACACTTCATTGTGTAATTTTAGAATTTACGGGAACGCAATGGCGTTTCCAATTGGTAATAATACGATTTTGATGATTTTTTTTAAAATGTGTATTTTTATATATTTCTAGGGGGTATCCCGCGGGCTTCGCTACCCCCTGGGGTCAAAATCTCCCTTCATACATTTCTATCATAGACTTACGTACTTTACTGATATACAAAGGAAAAACAAATAATCTACGTTATTATCTGTGTTTTTATTAACTTATATGATTCATTAAAATTGTCATAAAATAAATGTAACATAACTCTCAATTGTACCATGACAACTAATGCAACATTTACCTCAGTTCGTAGCATTAATGACACTACAACTCTAGACCATAATAAAAAAATGCGATATTAGACGGCCAGGTATGCGATCGGAAACGGATGGGGAGATATAATAGAATTGCTTCTTAACTTATTCGACATCTACTTGACTGTTAATCTTAGCTGGAGTAAGCCTCACGTACCTTTTTTTTGCCAAATAGCGGGGCTAACTTCTGTTTAGCCTTCTGCTCGAATGCGTTCTGCTCTAATAATCGTTTTAGCCTGTCACCATTTATTTATTGGTGATATGGAATTTTTCTTGAGTAGCACATCCAGCACAACTATGGTACATTACAGCACAACATCCTTTTTTTATGTTTTGTTAAATGGCGGGGCTAACTTCTACTCAAAAAATCGTTTTAGCGTGTTTAAATTTTTTCGTTGGTGGGTACGAATTTGTTTTGGAGTAGCACAACTCGCACAAATTTAACACAATACAGCACTCAATTTAGTTTATTTTTTTTTTGCAAAATGGCGGGGCAAATTTCTATTTGAAGAAATGATGTTAGCGTTATAAAATTTTTCTGTGAGGAATACGAAATTTTTGTCTGAGTGGCACAACCAGCACAACTCAGGCACAATACTACAACCTTTGTTTTTTATTTTTTTATAAGTGGCGGGGTTAACTTCTGCTCGAAAAATTGGTTTAGTCTGCCAACTTTTATTCATTGCTTATATGCAATGCTTTCTGAGTAGCACAACCAGCACAACTCCAAAATGGTGGGGCTAGCTTCTGCTTAGTCTTCTGCTCGAATGCTTTCTGCTCGAAAATATCCTTCTGCTCAAAAAATCGTTTTAGCGTGCCAACTTTTATTCACTGTTGATATGGGATTCTTTTTGAGTGGCACATCCAGCACAACTGTGGCACAATACAGCACAACCTTACTTCTTTGATTTTTGCAAAATGGCAGGGCTAACTTTCATTCGAAAAATGGTTTTAGCGTGGTTTAAGTTATTCTGTTGGTGATACGATATATTTTCAGTAGCACAACCAGCACAACTATAACACAATACAGCACTTCTTTTGTTTTTGATTCCTTCCAAAATGGCGGGGCTAACTTCTATTCGAAAAAAATGATGCTAACTTTGTAAACAATTCCTGTTAGGGTTACGAAATTTTTGTCTAAGTAGCACAACCAGCACAACTCGAGCACAATGCAGCACAACCGTCGGTTTTCATTTTATTCAAAATGGCGGTGCTAACTTCTACTCGAAAAATCGTTTTTGCGTGTTGAAATTATTCTGATAGTGGTACAAATTTGTTGTTGAATAGCACAACTAGCACAACTCTTACACCGTACAGCAGACCCTTTGTTTTTCTTTTCTTTTTTTTTTGGCTAACTTCTGCTCGAAAAATTGTTTCAGCGTGGCAACTTTTTTCCATTGGTGATATGGCATTCTTTCTGAGTAGCACATTCAGCACAACTGTAGCACAATACAGCACAATCTTTGTTTTTAATTTTCTTGAAAATGGCGGGGCTAAGTTAGGTGACATCACACTTTGTAATAATACGCCCATTGTATGTAAATTATTTAATATTTTTACTTCACCACAATTTCAAATTATGTGAAGTAATACAAACTATCGAGAAACAAAATCCAGGTTCACTTGATCCAGGTTCACTTGAAAATCAAGTTTGATCTAAATCAAATCAAAATTGGACAAAATGGCGTCGGGTCTCCCAAACACCTGTAATTAAAATCTTCTAATCTCAGCTTATGATCTTATTAAAGCTTGGTATATAAGGTTTTAGTACTGTTTCCAATATTTCTGCGTACCAACTTCTGGTTTGTCACTTTGCTTAACAAATATTTTTTTCAGGTGTTTATCCCTGCTATAGCCTACAGTTACATATCGATTAATACCACCCCCAATACTTTCAGCGCTCACAATGATACAAGTTCCATCACGAGATGAAAATTATTTGAAAGTGCATATTTTAAAATAAATTAAAAAAAAAAATTAAAAAAAAACGTGTCATACATTTCGAAAAAATGGTTTTAAGCTTTAAAACCTCAAAATAAGGGAGAACAATATCCTCAGAAAAGTTGTAGTGGGACTTTTCGCTTTTTTTTGAAAAATGACTCTAACTCATCTTTAGAGGCCTGCGGGCACGACAGTGGCGAAGCGTCGGTATAGACACACTAGTCAGTGTCTACCCAAATATAATATAAATATGAAAATTTGTTTTTATATTGTTCGCATATTGTCGACTTAATACTATTTTGTCAAACGTTCAAAAAAATCATTAAGTTTTAATACAATAATTAGAACAACAACAATTCATCTATATGTTCCCGAAACTTTAATCCAAACGTTTCCCAGTTTCATACAAACGAAAATCTTTTTCTCACAGTAGACGTTTTAAATTATGACTATACTACTGTAATAAGCAATAGCAACAACAACAAATTTTCAATATTTGTTCCTTCTTGGGTAGACAGTTTTGTTTATGTCTATTTCTGTTTATATTTTTAATTGTTAGAATTATAAAATGTTGATAATTACTATATTTATTCAAAATATTTATACAGTTGTTGTTTATATTTTTGTTTCGTCATATTATTTGGGGGTTTTTAAGGAAAAACAATTAAATAATATCAAAACATAGAAGATTATTGTTGAATTTTGAATTGGCATAAATACTGAAATGCTGTTGACGATTATTGATTATGATACACAAAATCGATTAATTTTTTAATATTTGAAAAGTCCAAATGATTTCTTTATTTGTTGCTCAGCAACTAAATTTAGTCTTAATATAAAACTTTTTACTTGCAACTTATCAGCGTATCATAGGTTCTTTTATCGATCTCCTAAACGAATGGAAGTTCTTAAAGTTAGTGAGAGACGATTTACATTCCCTCGCTCAAGTGAGACTATATGTAATTACTGCATCGAAAAAATACAAACAGTATAATAATAGGTGCAATTATAAATTAATAAATGTCTCAAAATTTTTTAGTTAAATATGATAATTGTGTTAATTATTTAAATAAGATGAGAAAAATTTTATAATCGAATTTCCCTCGATTATGAAGAACGAAGAAAAAAATGAAAAATGTCGATATGTTTCGCCGGTCGGCTGTCACAGCCGAGAAAATCTAGAAAACCGCCATTTAAAAAAAATCGGAAGTGTGTTAAAAAGATCATGCAGTGTGACAAAACACGAAAATTTGCATATTTTTTGCTAAAGCAACAATAATTTTAAGCGATAATGAGTAGTAACGTTGAATGTCGAGAAATATTGATGGCTGGCATCGGTATTTGAGACCAACTTGATTATTGTATTATAAGTGTGTCAAAAAATACCATTAAGTGTGTCAAAAGAATGATTTTCATAAATTTTGTTTCCCAATTTTTTTGAGAAACATATTATGGGAAACATTTTTGACTAGAAAGATCTAAAACATAAAAGTAATTATTCGGATGACATGAAATGTAACTGAACATTAAAATTTAGAGGGGCTGAAATCTCACAGCTCTGAGATATCAAGACTTCGGTCTGGGTTAAGGATTTTTATATAGTTTTCGGTAAAAAACTTTTATGCGGACATGGTTTTTAGTTAAACTCAGCAAACTACTCAAAAACCTCTCCATTTAGTGTTTCGAGAAAATATTACAAAATTACAAATTCATATTTCTTTCAAAATTCCAAAAATTTTGTGAAAAATAAATAAAATCAAACTTTTTCCAAAATCCTAAAAATATTCCAAAAATTAGAACAAAATCAAAGATTAAACTTTTTTCAAAAATTCTGAAAATATTGCAAAAATTATACAATATCAAAAATTGAAACTTTTTTCAAAATTCCAAATATTCCAAAAATTAGATATTTAAAATCAAATATTTAAACTTTTTCTAAATTCTAATAATATTCCAAAAATTCTTAAAAATTCAAAAATTGAACCTTATTTCAAAATTCTAAAAATTTATATAAAATTAGAAAATTTTTTTTTTTAAATTCTAAAAACATTCCAAAAATTGGAATAAAATCAAATATTAAAACTTTTTCTAAATTCGAATAATATTCCAAAATTTCTTAAAAATTCAAAAATTCAAACTTTTTCCAAAACTAAAAATATTGCAAAAATTATAACAATATCAAAAATTGAAACTTTTTCCAAAATTACAAAAATTATAATAAAATCAAAAATTTAAAATTTTTTAAAATTCTAAATATATTCCAAAAATTCTTACAAAATCAAAAATTGAAACTTTTTCAAAATTCCAAAAATATTCAAAAACTATAACAAATTAAAAAATATCCAAGTCCAATTTCATTTTCATTTTCAGCAAACTATTCAAAAACCTTCAATGCATAGCAGACCGCGCACCTAATGGTAATGCCTGGGTATTGGTAATGCCTCAAACTAGCTTCAGTGAGTGGGATCGAACATAGAAAACCTGCTACTCCAGCACAAATATCGGCATTGTGCGCGTAACACATGATAAGAACGGATGAAATAAAGAAACAAGTGAAAGACTGAGACTCTGGCGACCCTCATACGTGAAAAAAAACCGCGATCACCCCGTCCAACCCCACATTCACTCACACATTCACACGCTCGTGCACCTCATCCACTCACACATCCATACACGCCTACACACACGCCCATACTTAAGGACATACATCCATATACGTACACCTACACATCCATACCCATATATCTATATATACGTATATACATGATAGTACTCACCCCATAGTGTTGAAGATCCCACTCCTGACTACTTTGGATTTATAGTTTGTCCATCCTCAGCAGGTCATACACAGACTCAAATTCCGACCATGATGAATATAAATGAAGACTGTCGATAGACCCAATTTTAGATTTTCACTGGTCCGTGAAATGAATAAACGGATATGATGTATGAAATAATCAAAGCTATGAGCAGCGATTGTTATAGTTTAGTCGAATGGTATTCTTTGATTAAAAAACAAATTCGGTCTTCAACGGTTGTTGAAATTATCAAATCTTTTTGATGGATGAAGCAATCGAAGCTGGAAGCCGCGGTTGTCGTAATTAGTAGAATGGTATTCCTTGATTAGAAACAAGTTCAGTCTTCAACAGTGGTTGAAACTAACAAATATTTTTAAAGGATGAAACAATCATAGCTGGAAGCTGCGATTGTTGTAATTAGTAGAATGGTCTTTGGTTGAAAACGAATTCAGTCTTCAATGGTTGTTGAAGTTTATAAATCCTTATAATGGAAGAAATAATCAAAGCTGTAAGCTGCGATAGTTGCAATTCGTCGCTTGGTAATTTTTTTGATAAAGCAAATGCAGTCTCCAACTGTGGTTGAAATTGACAAATCTTTTTGACAGATGAAATAATCAAAGCTGGAAGCTTGTATGAATGCAATCGTTGAAGCACCCCAACCACAGGTTTTGTTAATTGTAGACGTCTCCCATTCTATGAAAAGGATTATACCCCGTACTCGAGAACAACCACCATTGATGCTGTCACAAGAAAAAACAATGATAACTACCTACAAAACAGCTTCAATTACTCTGCGTTAATTCCAGTAACTGGTGATCAACAATGGATGTCCCTTTAACATACTATGCTATCCAACTTGGAAATAAATTAGCTATTTGAAGAATGCAAATCTTTGAAGTACCCAACAACCGGTTACAGTGGCTGTCGATCTATATCCCTCGGAGGTAAATGTTATACCCCGCAGTGGAAATTCACAGAAGAAAAGCATCAACAGCAATTCAGCTTCAAGGGCATTGGTATATTTACACCATTAAACAACTCGCGTCACACACATCACCCATATATTGAAAAATGATTTTCTTTCTTGGTTCTTTTGTTTTTATAATATCATAGTTAACTGGATTAATACATCGAATACTTAAGTTATATAGATATGGAATAACCTTTTTTTTGTATATATTATATATTATATATTATTATTTGTATATATTATTGTATATATTATTTGTATAACTTAATTGGTTTAATACCTTGAGTTATTAGGTTATATATCTATATTTTTATTTTTGATTGAAAGCAGTGTCATAAAAAAACAATTTTACTCACTCGCACAAAATGGGACATTTACATTGAGAATCTACGATAAAATCATCTTAATTTGAGCTCAATAAATATGTAAATGTACAAACATATAATTTTTTTATGTTTCTGTTCGTTTTTTTTTCTTTTATATTAAAAAACTAATTTAACACTTTGACTCATTCCTTTGGTCTCGTTAATCCCACAAAAAAAAGGCGTGAACTCCACAAGCAAAGAATTTAATAATAATAATTTTGTTTATATTCCGATGCACGAGATAAAAATTAAACATTTGACAACTCGTCAATTAATTCCAATTAGAAAAACAATGGAGATAAGAGAGAGAAGCCATCTGCCGGCTTCTATTTATAGTATATTAACGGCTGTTTGCAATTAATAACAAAACCATAAGTTTGTTTCTTGGGTATTTCTTTTCGTTATTTATTGTACACACTAAGGAGTTTGCACAACTGACTCATATCAAACTTGTAAAAAAAAGTATGTAAAAAGGAAGATTATGAACTGAATGCAAGAAATGGTGCTTGAAAAGGGTAAAAATAAATTCGAAAGTTCTTGTTAATATAAATTTAATGCGTATGAGAAAGTAGTGCGACTCTAAATTACGAAGATTGAATAACAGCTCCATTACTTCTTTCTCGAATGCGAATAATATGCCCTAAACAAATATGCCATCGTCACCCCGTTGACGACTGAACTGTATGATTTCTCCTTTGTCCAAATTGTGGATGTATTACGAATAGAAATCAGGATAATCTAAAGAAAATTGTTTTTCGTCACTGAAAAGCACCCGTTCCCGCTCTTTCTTCCAAGGCATTTGATCACCAGCTAATATTAAACATATTTTTATTATGTTCACTTGGAAGTTGCAACCGCTGGCTAATGTCTAAATTGTAATCGAAATAATTGGTAATGAATTGCCATTGATTACATTAATTTTCTATATTTCCAATATATATTTCGTTAGTTGCTATTATCTTCTGAGATTATATTTTTGTTGTTAAAAGATAATCCCTGAGGATACTAACTTTGTTAACAAAAAAGATATACGATAAACAACAAAAAAGTGTAATCAATAACAGATTTTGCTTTTGTTCACATTAGGATTATGACTTGGAAGAAAATTTTAAACGAGTACATCCTGATCTATAGGTTTAATACGTTCGAATCATAAAAATAATTAAATAATGAACAGTCCATTTTTGTTGCTCAACTTTAATATTATTATATCCCTCGCGGTGGTCTTGGTTTGAAAGTTTTCAGTGAAAAGCCGAAAAAAGCCAAACAAACAGCCATTTAACTGATAATTTCAGCGAGAGGTCGTGCTACTACCTAAGTTGCGAAGAAAAATGATTAAACTAATTGTTTTTATATTTTCATATTTTCCAAGATTAAATTAATTATTTTCTTTAAAATATAGTTACGTTGGGATTCCATAATTTTTACTGTAGCTTTGCGAGATTCAACAATTCAACAATCAACTGTTAATTTTAGTTAATTTTATCCAATTTTCTTATAAAAATAAAAAAACTCCATTAAATATGCTTATTGCTATATAAAAAAAGTCAGGCAAGTGCGAATATAATTCGCTCGCTGAGGGTTCCGTGTATATAATATTTGAGAAAAAATCAATTTTTGTTAGTATAGTTTCAGGTTTGTATGAAATTATAAATTATAACTAGTAAAAATATTTAGTATCGATTTAGCAAAAATCCCTACACCCATGAATTTTTTAAATTTTTTCTTTTGTAATGTTCGTAGATAAGGGAGGGCGGACAAAAACAATTTTACATTTTTGAAAATAAGACGAAAACTGTGCTTTCAAAAATTACAAAAAAAAAACATTTTTGCACTACAAAAAAAAATCACCTTTCATGATCAAAAATAATTTTTATCAAAATTTCTACTTTAAACACTCTAATGAACATTTAAAATTATAACAACCAAAACAAAGTTTGGTTTCGATTTAGCAAAATCCCTACAACCATGATTTTTTTTTAATTTTTTCTTTTGTAATGTTCGAAGTAAGGGGCGGGGACAAAAAAACCACTCATTTTTGGTAATAACTCAGAAACTAAGCAGTCGAAAATTCAATGAAAATTTTTTTTGAAGTAGGAAGTACTTTTTCGATTTTTCTAGACCAAACTCGATTCCTTAAAAAAACTTTTGTTTTACTATCTCCTTATCTATGTCCATAAAATATAGATGAAAACAAGTATTTCAAAATTTTTTGTTATCATCAGGTGCCAACACATTTAATAACAATAGAAAATTTCAAGTCGATAGCACTTATAGTTTGAGAGTAAATTGATTATGTAGAAATTCAGACGGACGCCGAAGTCTCACCAATAGGATACCGCCGTTTTTACTTTTTCAAAGTACGGAACCCTAAAAATCTAATTAAGCTTACAAATAGAAAAGAAAACAATAAACGACTAAAACAGTAGTTTTTCTTTAATGTTAAAACTAACAGTAATTGTTTTTATAACAAAATAATAGGATATTTATGGGTGTTTGACTTTGGTTTATAACGAACCCTACCGGTGAAAGTACGAACCCTATTGGTGAAACAAGGATGAGCAAAATATAATAATTATTTTAAATCACTTAAATTAATAATTCAAAGTGTCCGTTTGTTTTTTGTGTTTGTTTTCATTACCTTCACTAACAAGTTTCTATTGCACATCATTAAAGATGCAAATAAATTAAAATTTATCAATTTAATATTACGAAAGAATTATTTCATAAAAAGATAGTCATGACTCTATATTTTAGAAAATGTTAAAAAACTTTTTTATTTTTTCCATTCTTTTCTTTCGTTTTTTATTTTTAACATTAAATAAATTCTGTTTCGCTTCGTTTTTTAGTATTCGTAAGACATGAGTCTGAATTTTGTATCATGAACAATTAATGCATATTTCATGCATTTTTTTCAAAATTGTTTTATGAGTTAAGTACTAAGGCTTTGTTCAGCATCAGCAGCAAGTTCACATGGAACTCACACCTAAAATATGTCTCGGACATACCAAACAAGGCATTCTTCTCCTGCAGAAACTTCTTTATGAAGACCTGAGCAGGCCCGAACATTTTGATTTATTTGAAGTATAATAAAACTCATACTGTCATACGCAGATGTGGTCTGCTGGCTGAAAACAAACCAAATATCTGCTCGGACAGGAAATCCTTCTCCTATTCTTCCTACAATCACTCGCATCCAATGTCAGCGTCTAGAACACGAACCGCTCCCGATCCATATTATCCAACATAAACCGCTGTACAAAAACATTTGCCATAAGCTATTGTGCTATTCTGAATCTACATAAAATTACAGAAACCAACTGCATCACACTTGTGAGGGTACCTAGTCACACGGGTACATGGCAATGTTCCAGAGCCGTGCCTTGTTGTACCCAAAAATTCACTCAAATGCGTCATCCAAAGTTTGTAACAGCAACAAAATAGACAACTAAGGAAAAGGCAGGAAGATATTCTGCATTTTAAAAACTTTATACTACCCCGTCTATATACAATCGGTCTAGGAGTATCTGAAGATCTTACGATTGTGTGTAACAAAAACCAGTGCGATAAACCACCACTTTAAAAAACTAGGCCTTGATGCTTCTGACAGATGCATATTATGGATTTCGAAGGCAGAAACAATGAAACACATGATATGCAACTTCTCTGGTCTTTCATGGCATTTTTTTGGTGTTCATCCAAGTGTCTCTTTGTATTTCAGTGTGCTCTCAATCTCTTTCAAGAGTTTATGCAATGCCGTTTCCGTAGATTTTCCTGTTTGGTATGAATGCTGGCACAATATCGTGAGCATTTTGTTGGATAAAGGGGTTGAAATTAGTTGAGGCCATTGTTAAGCTGTAAAGGTTAATTTGAACGCATCGCATTTTCAAACGGCTTTGGTGGGCAAGGCCTTCAGTGGGGCATGTGTTTTGCTTTAAACTGCCTTAGTTCGTATGGAGGCAATAGTTTGCCAGTTCAGGGTTCAGTTAGTGTGTTTGACACGTAGATATTTAAATCTGATTGAGGAGGATTTAATTGACGATGTTTGCAGGTTAGCCAACAGAAGCAGAGTTGGATGGTTCTTAGTGTGTGACCTGGAGCCACAAAGTAGCGGATCTAGTTGCAGACACATTCTCGATGGAACAGGGTAATATTTTTTTCCGGTATCGCACACATTCTCGATAAAACTGGGCACTCCTTTTTCCGGTAAGATTGGTTTGTTTTTCTTCTGAGTTTAGTCTGAGTTTACAACGTTTGAGTTGTTTCACGGATGTTGGGTCAGGAACGGTTTATTTCGACACTAATTCCCCTTAGAATCTTATTGGATTGTGTTTTTACCTCACTGAGCTGCTCAGAACTCACGAGTGGCTGGGAAGTTCTCTGCAGCGATGTACACTCTAATGCGCTTAGCGATATCGCTGAATATTGAAGACACAGTTATTTGCAGAGGACTTATGTCGTTTGAAATAAAATGTAGCCGTCTGTGGGGAGTCCTGTGATGCTTCGGATTGGACTTTCTTGCTACTCTTGGTGCCTGTGTCATTTCGTCTATCTACGACCATAAGTGCTAGTTCCTTAGGTATCTCATCTTTAACCAGGGTAACCAGGTCAAAGAATTTAGGAAGTGCACAGACTTGTTTGATTTTCTCTTCAGCGAGAATATTTTTATAGAATATCCGACTATATTAGACCCGTCGATATAAGCCACCTTTCAGTGTATATCCAATGTAATGGTAACTGCAGATTAATCAGATTTACTATCGGATTCTGAGTCACATACTTTCTCAGGACGGGGGAAAGGAGGTTTGTTCAGAAAGGAGGTGATGTGCCAGAAATCTCTTTTTTGGATGGTTGTTATGAAGCTGTTATTCAAACTACGGATTTTGAGTCGCACTACTTTCTCACACGCATTAAATTTGTATTAACAGGAACTTTCGAAGTTATTATTGCCCTCTTCAAACACAATTTCTTACATTCCGTTCATAATTATTTTTCGCATAATTTTTTCTCATTTTGTTTTTCTTGTTTTGTCATTTTGTTGTGCAATCTTTTTAGTGGGTACAATAATTAACCACAAAATACCCAAGAAACAAACCAATCGTTTTGTTATTGTTTACAAACGGCCGTTAATATACTATAAATAGAAGCTGACAGATGGCTTCTTCCTTTTAATCGACTTATTGTCGAATAACATCACAGCTGTTGTTGAATTTTGACGTCTGAAAAACAAATAGCGGCAGATTATTTATAGTTCTGGAAGGATTTTTTTTCTCTTGGAGATAATGACCCCACACCCGAAAGTGGAAGATATTGTTTATTTTGGGTAATGTAGAGTTTATTAAAATAACCGCCTGTGATATCTAATATTAAAGGCTGTGTTATTGAATGTTAAAATCTGTGATATTAAATAGTAAAACTTGTGTTATTCGTGTCGCTAACTATAAATGTCAAATAGAAAAATTATATACACTAAGAGAATTCATTTGTTAATTGTTATATATTTTATTGCCATAAGATATTAATTAACTAGTTTAAATTGAATTAAAGTAACTGATCATAAAACCACCAATTACCAAACACAAAAAAGGGAAATATATGTTAAATTTATATGTGGAATATAATAAACCTTTTTTGTAAATACGGCGTGTTTTCGATTAAATATAACAAAAAGAATAATTTGGAAAAATCTAAAAGAAAGTGCCTTATTTACTGACCCGATCCAGCATTGTGTCCAACCAAGGAGTAAAAATAATAATACCACGGTACGAGGTGCAGCTAACCCGTAAAATTTTGATTTTGTGTGCAGCCGAGAAACATGACGGGCTAAGGTGAATCCAAGAAGGTGGAGACGCGGGAATTTTCCACAACATGGGGTGAGTCATATTTTATTTTATTTTAGTTAGATGTATGAATGTTTATGAATACGTGTGTAAGTGTGTATTTGTTGCATGCGCGTATGATTGTTACAATCCAATTGGAAACATGTGCAGAAATTTTAAAAACAAAAATTTTATTGTTACAAAAACTAAAAAGTGATTAAAACTAATAATGGATGGTCTATTAATGTTTGATCGATAAAACGATTCATTCTATCGTAAAATTTGATGATGGATAGCCAAACAAAATTGAAAGTTACTTGAAAGATTTTTGGAATCCAATTACTTGTTGGACGGCACTGGCATTGGGACTTGCAGCTGGTATGAGTGGTATGTACCACGAAAATCAAACAAAAGATATAACTTATAGCTCATTCAACAAAACAACGCCATTATATGGAAATTAAAATCATTCAGACGTAACCAAGCTTTGGGATGAAATTCAAACAGACTTCGATTGCTGTGGTATGTCAAGTCGATGAGATTGGGTGAAGGCTATTAAGGGTGTGCCGTTGACTGGATGTCGTCCTGTGTCTGGAGCTGTTAACTCTACTGTTTGCGATGCTCAAAGTTCAACATTGCGAACAACTGGGTGTATTACTGGATTTGGTAATTTTATACAAGCGCATACTGTCAGTCTTGGTATAGCTGGTATTATACGAGCTGTTATACAATTCTTTTTTTCTGGCATTTTCGCAGTAAGCTATATGCACGGCCGATTGAGCGTAAGAACGCTCACACTGGAGTCTAAAGATAATTGTTATTGTTTCCTGAAGTCATTTTTGTTTTTACCTCTAATTCACATCAAATAAAGTTTGGTAATCATCATTATCACAATAAGTGTAGAAAAAAATGCCTATGTAATTTAAAATTAATCAAATTTGTTATAGGTTGTAAAAGAAAAAACAAAAAAATTACAATCTTGCCAATTATTCTACAGCGGAAACCAAAATAGTTTGTGTTCTGGTTGTATATCTCCTATCGTGCATAGCAACAATTATGACGATGATATCAAGCTAATCTGTTGAATTGAATGTGGTAGCTTGGCTGTATCGAATAGCGTGCATGCGCGTAGGGGCATGGATGTTTGCATGAGTGAGTGTGTGTGTGTGTGTGAGGGTGTGTGAATGCGTGCTGAAACTTGTGGGGTTGGACGTGGTGATCGTGGTTTGTTCGTATACGGGGGTCGCCAGAGTCTATTCATTTCACGTAGCTTTTCCTTGATCCGGCTGTTTATCGACATGCATACAATTTTGATATTTGTGCTAGAGCAGCAGGTATTCTATTCTCGTCCCCACAGACTGAAGCTAGTTTGGAGCTACAAAAACAATCTCGCTAGGTGCGCGGCCTGCTATGCCACTTCATTGGTCTACCAACGAAGAAGCGCTTCATTACAATGGTATATTATTTCTGACATCAACTTAGAGCTTGGTAATCGACCTTAATGTTGGTGTTGCCCGAATGAGAATGTGTTGATAAATCAAGCACGATCTTCGAGTCAGATGAACATGAATTCAGTGAGTTTGGTGATGCGTTTAGAGATCAATCTACATTTAGGATACATTTAGGTTGTAGAAAAGTACGCAACAATAGAGCCCTGTGCTGTGGTTAGGCTATATTTGAACTACGTTCCGTACTAGCGATCAAGCACCCCCTTCACTACGGAGCCATCATCATACATGTCTCACTTTTTCTAGGGTTTTGGACTTGACCTTAGCTTCAATTGTCACTTAAAACCAAACGAGTTGGATGAACCTATCGTTTACGCTGTTTACGCTGATCGTTTACGCCTATGTGTACGCTGTACAGAGAAATATTATTATTATTATTATTATTATCATTTTCTTTATTTCATTTCTTGTTTATAATTACAATAAATAATATAAATTTAGAACTGATATGAAATAAAGTACAGCTCCGTGAGGATATAAATATCCGTAGTGGAGCATCTTAATTATTCTTAACTATATTATCTTAAAATCATTTTATAGTAAATAAGCAAGGTAATAGGTTACTTAAAAATTAATAAGACAGAACGTAAAATGTAAAATATCACAGAAGGAAACATAAAAATATAACTTTTAATTATCAAAATCTAACCTTTAATTATCAAAAACATTCCAGTTATAATATTATAATTTTAATTGCAATACTAAAAGTAGCTCTCGATGTTGTCAATTTTAAGTAGCCATGCTTGTGTTTCACTCTCAAACAAATGCTTTCGCTTAGTTGTGACGGATTTTAAATGTTTAGGTAGCTTATGAAACCAGAACGGTGCCATGAAAATATAGAAACGTTTGTATTTCTCAGTATTACAACGAAGACGTGAAAACTGATTTGGATTTCTCATAAGGTAACTATGTGATTTTTTTACTGGCGATTTAGATATCGATGAAGTGGTTTTTAATACAACGTGACTATTTGCTGGCTCGATAGATAATATGTCATCTGCCTGTACATACTTGTTTCAATTTTGTTTATTGTGTGTAGGATCATACCCTTGATATCTCCATGTTTTATAGGAAGCCCGCTGATGACAATACTAGCAGCATTATTAAATTGATTCGGTTTATCATTCACTGCTTCTAGTAAACAAAGTTTCGAAGAATTCAACTTCAATTCAACCTCCAACTTTTGTACTTTATCCATCAAAAATTTGTAGTCCGCTGTAACTTTAAACACTTTCTCTGTAAGTTCATCAAGTGCAGATAGTTTCAATTCCATTTTTTTTAATTGGTTCAGCAAGACTGATAGACGGCGTTTCTTCTAAATCACAGTCAATTAGAGATTGACTAGATTCCCCCCGACAATCCTTACATAGCCAGTTTGCAGACCCATCTTTACTTCTAGTAAGCAAGTCATATATTGCACAACGGGGTCAAAAATAAAGTAAATATGGTAGGAGGTTTCTGGAGGGCTCGTAAAACACCTAGGAGACCAAATATTAAAATTTTATTTAGTTTTTTAGGTTAATATATTTAAATTTTCTTAATGGTAAACGACTAAACGTTGATAATCATTTTAAAATAATTTTTTAAGAAAATTTCATTTTATCCAATCAACCAGTGTGGCTAGTTTGCATTGCGACTGGGTTGGATGCATTGTGACGCCTAATAAACGAAAATTTTTTTAATCACCCAATTTTTTGCGAGCCATATTAATTGAAATATCCTGAAACATTACATTTGTTAATTTAAACTAAATTAAATCTTTAATATAAATTACAATGTTTATAATTTTAATTTTTTTCACCACTATCTAGTGCCATCTATATAATATAAAGATTAACGTTTTAACTTTAAAACATTAACATACATGATACATTTATACATTTATATAATTTTTTCTCATTTTCTTTTCTCATTCATTTAAGTTTTTTCATTTTGATGTCAATTTTTATAATATTTTGTATATTTTTTCTTTCTTTTTCTTTAACTTGAGAATGGCAATGTGCCGAAATATTGTGTTTTCTTTATTAATTTAAAAATAAAAAATAAATTTAAAAGACTGATTAATGTAAAAAATAAAAATAAAAATAATTAACATACATGAATTCTGACAAATGATGCAATTATTACAATTTTTTTATAATATTTTTAAAACAAGTAATAATTAAATCAAATTAAATTAAATTACAAAACAAAATTACTAAAAATATAATTATTAGAATATTTTGCTTGTAGAGCAGATACCTGCAAATTTTTAATATAAACAGAGTTGGTAGCATGGATTCACTAGATTTTAGCAAACCATATAGTCATAAGTATTATCTTGTGTTAGTTTGTTCGTTTTCCTAATGACTTTATTATTTCGTCAATCGGTTTCCCTTTTGTTTCTGGTAGCCAGATAAAAACTAAAATTCCAGTCACAAAACAGTTTATAGCGAAATAAAACATACATCCATGAATTTCAAATAAATGTTTCATTAAATAAAAATATTTTAAGTAAATAAATCCAACAATTAACATTGTTGGAGAGCATTTCATTTACAACAACAAAAGGAACTGCCATAAGTCCATATGTTGAATTGAATAATGCGCATGCTATACTTATGATAGATATCCAAGAATAGTCATTAACATCATAATTATGAAATTTTAAATAAAAATATATTCCACTTATGCTCAGGGATATTCCTGTCGTTAAAGAAGAATAAATTAATAATGGTCGTCTTCCTAAACGATCAACTAAAATAGTCGCAATAAATACTCCTATTAAGTAAACTACTCCAATAATTATTGCAACAAGATTGTGTGATATTTTAGTACCAGCATCACCGAATACAACATCAGCATAGTTCATTATCATAAATCCCCCATTTCCAAGCATCATAATGTATAAAACTATACCAAGTAATATTGGTATTCTTGCTGATCTTTTCGTAAAATCCAAAACAGTTAGTTTTGTTGTATTTATTTTGATTTTTGAACTCAAATTCTCAGCTTCTTGTAAATATTTGTTTAAAAATTTATCAAAATCCTCTGTTTGATCTCGAAAAAATATCAATGATTTTTTTGCGTCTTCCATTTTATTTCTTGATATTAAATAACCAGGAGTATCGGGCACAAACAAAAAACCAATAATAAATATTGCAGGAATAATTAAACAAAGATAAGAAAATAAGTAATAGTTTAAGTATTCTCCCCATACGAATCCCATAACCATTCCAAAATTGGTAGTTAATGGCAGTATTGATCCCAATGATCCACGAATTTTGTCTTCAGCTATTTCGGTTACATACAATGGAATGATGGCAAATGTTCCACCACCAACCATTCCACCAACTAATCTTCCTATTAATAGCTCAGTGTAATTAACTGCAAATATTAATAGCAACCAATTTATAATTAATGGAATTGCTATTATGTAGAAAGTAATTTTCCGTCCAAATTTCTCTGCGCTTAATCCTGGCAACAATACATCCGATTATACTTCCTAAATATATCACTGAACGTATCCAGCTTGCCTGATCTTCCGATAGTTTACCGAATGGTAATGGTGATTCATCTGATTGCAAAACTGGTACAATTGGTGATGCCCACCCTGTGATTGTTCCATATCCAAAGGATAGTAAATTTGCTGTTAATGAAATAATAGGAACAGTATTAAGCGCTCGATAGAAATTGTTTCATAAAAATTATTTTTACCACAAAGTGTTGCATAGTATTGCTTGAATCGTCCCATCACTTAGTCTTTTGCAATATGTTAAGTTTGTTCCGATTAAATTGACATAACACGTTTCTCGTTTTTATTGATCACAAATTTATGCAAAATGGACATAGACTTTATTCCAAAACATATATTATACTGATTGAAAGATTTTTGGTTTTGTATATCAATAAACTAAACTTTAACTTCACTTTATGAAAGATATTAATTTTTTGTTTATACAATCACTCCACTCAATTTTATTGTAAATACTGCAACTTCATTTGTGTTAATGGTTGGAATTTTTAGTAAATATATATTTTGTGTAATAATCAATGTCATGCACTAAACTACCCCGATAGCCACATTTACCTCATATTTACAAAAAGTTTATTTTTCGTATCATCATGACGTGCGTAAATGTTGTTCAGCTTGTAAACGTAAATATTTTAAACATATTGGCACCATTCAAGGAATTCATTTTAATACTAAAGGAAAACAAAACCTTTATAAATTCAATTGCTTCTATTACATGCGTAAACAATACATATTATTTAAAAGGTTGATATTTAGGCATCTTATGAGGGATATATGAGGTAATATTTGCTGTATTATGAACAACACTGTTTGTCGTCATATTTGAATAAATTTCTACTCATGACGTGACGGTAACGGTCAGGAATACAATTGTAATGCAAATATAATTAACTAGAATTTTTTAATCATATATACAGGGTGAGTCGGGAGGAACGGACCTAACTTTAGGAGCGTAATAAACACGCAAAAATAATTTGAAAAAACCCATATGTTCTTATTCGATAATCATTTGTTTTCCAGTTATAGCGTAATACCAAATAAAGAAAAGTTCATATATTAACAGTTTCCTAATCATAGCGTTCTTTTAATAAATGTTCAAAAATACCGCCATTGATTTCGAAACATTTTCTACTTCGTTTACGAAGATGACCCGTTGCCCTTCTAATTGTTTCATGTCTTTCTTCTTTAAAATTGGCTGCGCTAAAACTTGAAAACAAATGAATATCGGATAAGAACATATGGGTTTTTTTACATTGTTTTCGAGTGCATAATTCACTCCTGAAATTTGGTCCGTTCCTCCCGACTCACCCTGTATATACAAATGCATATTTTGCTGAATACTTACAAGTTTACTGGTAAGTATTCAGCAAAATAATGCATATGAATAAAAAATTATAATTAATTATATTTGTATTAATTTTCATTCACGTATCAAATTTTTTCTTTTGAAATTATTAAAGTATTATGCGCTAATAAACTGTACTTTATTTATTAAATATGGTTAAATATATTACAAATTATAGTTAACATTTTTCATTTCTAAGACTATAAATTTCATTTATAAATTTCAAATACAAAAATATGGAAAGGCTGAAATCTCACAGCTCTGAGATATCAAGACTTCGGTCTGGGTTAAGGATTTTGATATAGTTTTCGCCAAAAAACTTTTATGAGGACATGGTTTTTAGTTTTGGGCAGTGATGTATATCAAACATAACTCTTTGTTAAAGTACAAGTATTTTTTATCTCTGTTTAAAAATTTATTACAAAACTAACACGAAACATCAATACGTTGCCGGAAAATTATAATCAAAATTACAAAAATATTCCAAAAATTAGAATAAAATCAAATATTTAAATTTTTTCTAAATTCCAATAATATTTCAAAAATTCTTAAAAATTCAAACTTTTTCCAAAATTCTAAAAATATTGCAAAAATTATTACAAAATCAAAAATCAAAAATTTTTTCACAATTCCAAAAATTATAATAAAATCAAAAATTAAAAATTTTTCAAAATTCTAAAAATATACCAAAAATTCTTACAAAATCAAAAATTAAAACTTTTGCCGAAATTCTAAAAATATTGCAAAAATTATTACAAAATCAAAAATACAAACTTTTTCAGAATTCCAAAAATATTTCAAAAACTATAACAAATTCAAAAATTTCCATGTCCAATTTCATTTTCAATTACATTTACGTCATAAAAACAGCTACATTTTTTTTCCAAAAAATTGGCTAAAAAAAAAAATGAAATCATTTTTTGACACACTTGACATTATTTTTTGACAAACTTAGAATGCCATAATTCTCAATAATAATAATAAAATTTCATTTCAAACAAACAATTTTTTTTTTCCAAAAAATTGGGTAAAAAAATAAATAAAAATAAAAATCTTTCTTTTGACACACTTGACAACATTTTTTTGACAAACTTATAATGCCATAATTCTCAATAATAATAATAAAACTTCATTTCAAAGAAACAATTAATTTTATTTTTTTTCCAAAAAATTAGGTAAAAAAATAAATAAAAATCTTTCTTTTGACACACTTGACAACATTTTTTTGACAAACTTATAATGCAATAATCTAGTTTATGATCTCACATTCCAATCCCGACCATTAAGATTTCTCCAAATTCAATGTTCCTACTCGTAATCACTTAAAATGAACGTTTTTTAAGCCAAAAATATGAAAATTTGCTATTTTCGACACACATAATAATTTTTTGACACACTTCCAGTACAGTTATTGAACACAGCGTCCTTTCGGACCTGTCCCTAGTGGATACATATTTTTAGAAAAAAATTTTTTTGAAATCTCTCCAGCCGTTTTCCCTGCAGCGTAGGTAATGACAGACGGCCGGCCGGCCGGCAGACAGACATACATATTTTTTTTGCTTTTTTAGAATCAGGAGGTCCTAAAACGTCGAGAAATGTCAAAAAAGGTGGGGGTAAGAATTTCACTTTGAGCTCATGAATGTAATACTTAGGCCTTTCAGACCGAAGTAATTCAATTTAAACACATAAATATGGAGGGGCTGAAATCTCAAGCTCTGAGATATCAAGACTTCGGTCTGGGTTAAGGATTTTGATATAGTTTTCGGCAACAAAACTTTTATGAGGACATGGTTTTTAGTTTTGGGCAGCGATGAATATCAAACATAACTCTTTTTTAAAGTACAAGTATTCAGAGATAGACTCTGTTTAAAAATTTATTACAAAACTAACACGAAACATCAATACGTTGCCGGATAATTGTAATCAAAATTCCAAAAATATTGTTAAATTAAATAAAATCAAACTTTTTCAAAATTCCAAAAATATTCTAAAAATTAGAATGAAATCAAATATTTAAACTTTTTCTAAATTCTGATGATATGCCAAAAATTCTTAAAAATTCGAACTTTTCCAAAATTCTAAAAATATTGCAAAAGTTATTACAAAATCAAAAATTAAAACTTTTTTCAAAATTCCAAAAATTATAATAATATCAAAAATTAAAAATTTTTCAAAATTCTAAAAATATTTCAAAAATTCTTACAAAATCAAAAATTAAAACTTTTGCCGAAATTCTAAAAATATTGCAAAAATTATTACAAAATCAAAAATACAAACTTTTTCAAAATTCCAAAAATATTTCAAAAACTACAACAAATTCAAAAATTTCCATGTCCAATTTCATTTTAAATTACATTTACGTCATAAAAACAGCTACATTTTTTTTCCCAAAATATTGGCTAAAAAATTAAATGAAATCATTTTTTGACACACTTGACATTATTTTTTGACAAACTTATAATGCCATAATTCTCTATAATAATAATAAAATATCATGTCATACGAACTATTAATTTTATTTTTTTCTAAAAAAATTGGGTAAAAAATAAATAAAAACCTTTCTTTTGACACACTTGACAACATTTTTTGACAAACTTATAATGCCATAATTCTCAATAATAATAATAAAATTTCATTTCAAACAAACAATTTATTTTTTTTCCAAAAAATTGGGTAAAAAACTAAATGAAAATCTTTTGACACACTTGACAACATTTTGTTGATAAACTTATAATGCCATAATTCTCAATAATAATAATAAAATTTCATTTTAAACAAACAATTTTATTTCCAAAAAATTGGGAAAAAAAAATAAAAATCTTTCTTTTGACACACTTGACAACACTTTTTTGACAAACTTATAATGCCATAATTCTCAATAATAATAATAAAACTTCATTTCAAACAAACAATTAATTTTATATTTTTTTTCCAAAAAATTAGGTAAAAAAATAAATAAAAATCTTTCTTTTGACACACTTGACAACTTTTTTTTGACAAACTTATAATGCAATAATCTAGTTTTTGATCTCACATACCAATCCCGACCATCAAGATTTCTCCAAATTCAATGTTCCTACTCGTAATCACTTAAAATGAACGTTTTTTAAGCCAAAAATATGCAAATTTCCTTGTTTTGACACACATAATGATTTTTTTGACACACTTCCGGTACAGTTATCGAACACAGCGTCCTTTCGGACCTGTCCCTTGAGTATACCTATTTTTAGAAAAAAAAATTTTTGAAATCCCTCCAGCGGTTTTCCCTGCAGCGTAGGTAATGACGGCCGGCCGGCCGGCAGACAGACATACATTTTTTTTTTTTTTGCTTTTTTAGAATCAGCAGGTCCTAAAACGTCGAGAAATGTCAAAAAAAGTGGGGGTAAGAATTTCACTTTGAGCTCATGAATGTAATACTTAGGTCTTTCAGACCGAAGTAAATATTAAACGCGGCCTGAACTCGAGTGATCACTGATCGATATTGGAAAAAGAATTGTATATACATATTTAATATTCTTGAAATTTGCCTTTATACCGTTTATAATTAACGTTTTATTTACGAAATCTTTATACAATATTTACAGTTTATGTGATGTAAATTTGGTGTAAATCTTTGGAAGTCAAAGTGTATCATATATTTTCCTAAATATTATGGCATGTTGATTTAATTCTATATATAATGAAATGATTTGTTCTTTTTAATCAAATTTTATTAATGCAGAACCGTCATAAAATTACTGAAAATGTTTATGACTATATGATGCATGAATTGTCACTCATATGATGTAACATATTGCTCATGCTGATTTGAAAACAAGTATAGTAAATATGTGAGCAATTTTACGTAAATATTTTGCCGCAATAATTAAGCAATCATTTTACCGATAATAAGTTGCTAAACTTGATCATACATTTACGAATATGCATTATTGTTCAATGAATTTAATCCATATGTATGAAAATTTCATAATTTTTCTTTTCAACATCATATGATCCATATATGATCATCACGATTGGCTATCGGGGTAGGTTTGAGATTAAGATTTTGTATACAATTATTTTAAAAATCCCAAAGCCTATACAGTTGACTCTTCATTTACAGTAGAAATATCTTTAACGTCGTCAGTAGTTAAATATTCACAATTCATTCACTCATTTTTTTTTAATTTTTAGTGTATATATGTATCAAAAGTTTGCGACTCTGATATGATAATATTAAAAAGTTTGTACTTCGTACTATTGTTGATCATACAATATTAGCAACTAAGCTTGCTTCTGAGTCTTGGAGTAGTTGTTCGCATGATGGATGTAATGATTTTATTTCTACCTTGCAGAACCATATTAATAGCTCAAAAAAATTTTTAAGTGGCTAAGAAAAAAAAAATTAAAGACCTCCAGGTCAGATATTCTTTCCAATGTCATAAAATTGAAGAATCTCCTTTATAAAAATACAAACAGCACCCTCTGAATGTTAACTTAGCTTCTAGATATATTGAATATAAAAAAGTGTTCTGTCTTATTCGAAAAGTCGTTTTACTACAACAATCTGTTTAATAAATACAAAAAAAATCCATAAAAACCAGTGAGAAGCAGTTAATTGTGTAATTAAGGAAAAAGTAACGTGACCAAAATCGTATAATATTTTGGATAATAATTTTATTTTTATTTTATTTTTATTGTCATGACCCGTTATCATGGTCTCGATCAAATGCTTCAAATTATATAATATATTAAATTAAACTTAAATTCAATTCATTCAATTCGAATTTCCCAATAATTAAATAAAAGTCGAATTGCAACGGTTTGATATTTTTTTTAATATGTTTTATTTTATTTCAAAACATATTAAAATTAATATTAATATTTAGTAATTACTCAGCAATTAAACGATCGTTTAATTGTTAAGTAAATGAACTGAGGTTCTTTGACTTTGATTTGTTTTGTAGGGGAATTTGATTAAACTTTTAATTGGTTTAACGATAAATAAAATAAAAATTAAATATGAGTGAGTTTATTTTTTATTATTATTATTTTTCTTTGATTTTCTTTGATTTAATTATTATGGTGTTAGTTAATGGTGAAATGAATGTTGTGAATGAATGATAATAGTATGACTGAGTTTATTTTTTATTGCTAGGAGGGCCCGGTGTGCTTCGCTACGCTTATAAACAAAGTTTTTGCGTAGACATTTTTGTTTGAAGTAGAAGCAATGATTTCAAAAAGTG
>OY856188.1:270784890-271082901 GCA_963693315.1 Diogma glabrata
GATAGCATAGAAAATCAAAACAATTGAAATAACGGCAAAATTTAAATTTATTATTTTATATTTGATATATGTATTGTTACCGTTTTAACCTTTTGATAATACTATACCAACAAATTAACTATAGAACCGTAGTATAATATAACGATTGCGTCACATTCTTCAAACAAGTGAAAGAATGAATAAAATTACAATGAAAGACATATACTTGGAGGGCTATATATTCATCAGTATTTTACAATTTATATGTTTATGAGTATTTTATGTTCATATATATGTTCATCAGTATTTTATAATTTATAATAATTTTTATCCACGACTACTAAAGAATATTTGATTTGTTGGTATAGTAATATAAACAAGTTTAAACAAGAACAATACATATATAAATCTAAAATAAACAATAAACGTTGTGTTTTTCTTGTTTTCTATGATAAATTAATTTCAATATGGAGATATAAAGTTTTAATGAAAAATTTATATTATTTCAAATATTTTTAAAGTTGTGGATAAAATAGCATCTTGTATTCGCTTAGGATGAAGGCAATTCTTCACTCGGATGATTCCCTCCACTCGCTACGCTCGTTCCGGGAAACTTCATCCTTGTGAAGAATTGCCTTCATTCTAAGCTCATACAAGAATCTACTATTATACCATAAGTATTTTTTTCATATATTTTCATATAATTATTATAATTACAAAAAATAACTCAAAATAAACTATTCTTTTCAATTATATAATCATATTTGCATGCGTTTTATTATACATACCCAGGTTGACGTAAGGGTGCAACTTTGTAAATGGGCTTAATCTTCTAAACGGATGATCCAATCCTAACCAAACTTGAGACTATTGCGTAAAACACTTTTGACTAAGATATCATGAAATTTCAAGTCGATTCGGTTATCCAGCTCTGAGCTACAGCGTTTTAAAAACGCAAAACATACCCAGGTATGTTGCCGTTGACATAAAGGTTAATTATATATGTATATTTTTTCTTTCTTTTTTCTTTAACTTGAGAATGGCAATGTGCCGAAATATTGTGTTTTTTTATTAATATAAAAATAAAAAATTAATTTAAAAGACAGATTAGTGTAAAAAATAAAATAATTAACATACACGAATTCTGACAAATGATGCAATTATTAAAATTTTTTATAATAATTTTAATAAAAGTAATAATAAATCAAATTGAATTAAATGACAAAACAAAATTAATAAATATAATTATTATAATGTTTGGCTTGTAGAGCAGGTACCTGCAAATTTTTAATAAACAGTGTTGGTGGGTAGCATGGATTAACCAGATTTTACCAAACCATATAGTCATAAGTTTTATCTTGTGTTAGTTTGTTCGTTTTTCTAATGACTTTATTATTTCGTCAATCGGTTTCCCTTTTGTTTCTGGTAGCCAGATAAAAACTATAATCCCAGTCACAAAACAGCTTATAGCAAAATAAAACATACATCCATGAATTTCAAATAAATGTTTCATTAAATAAAAATATTTTATGTAAATAAATCCAACAATTAACATTATTACTCGTAACGGCATGGAAACTATGCCGCGTATTTTTATCGAGAGCATTTCATTTACTACAATAAAAGGAACTGCCATAAGTCCATATGTTGTATTAAATCTTGCGCATGTTGTACTTATGATAGATATCCAAGAATAGTCATTAACATCATAATCATGAAATTTTAAATAAAAATATATTCCACTTATGCTCAAGGATATCCCTGTCGTTAAAGAAGAACAAATTAATAATGGTCGTCTTCCTAAACGATCAACTAAAATAGTCGCAATAAATACTCCTATTAGGTAAACTACTCCAATAATTATTGCAACAAGATTGTGTGAAATTTGAGTACCAGCATCACCGAATATAACATCAGTATAGTTCATTATCATAAATCCCCCATTTCCATGCATCATAATGTATAAAACAATCCCAAGTAGTATTGGTATTCTTGCTGATCTTTTCGTAAAATCCGAAACAGTTAGTTTTGTTGTATTTATTTTGTTTTTTGAATTCAAATTCTCAACTTCTTGTAAATATTTGTTTAAAAATTTATCAAAATCCTCCGATTCATCTCGAAAAAATATCAATGATTTTTTTTGCGTCTTCCATTTTATTTTTTGAGATTAAATATGCAGGAGTATCGGGCACGAACAAAAAACCAATAATAAATATTGCAGGAAATATTAAACAAAGATAAGAATATAAGTAATAGTTTAAGTATTCTCCGCATACGAATCCCATAACCATTCCAAAATTGGTAGTTAATTGCAGTATTGATCCCAATGATCCACGAATTTTGTCCTCAGCTATTTCGGTTACATACAATGGAATGACGGCATATGTTCCACCGCCAACCATTCCACCAATTAATCTTCCTATTAATAGCTCAGTATAATTTAATGCAAATATTAATATCAACCAATTTATAATTAATGGAATTGCTATTATGTAGAAAGTAATTTTCGTCCAAATTTCTCTGCGCTTAATCCTGCAACAACACATCCGATTATGCTTCCTAAAAATATCACTGAACGTATCCAGCTTGCCTGATCGTCCGATAATTTACCGAATGGTAATGGTGATTTATCTGATTGCAAAACTGGTACAATTGGTGTTGCCCACCCTGTGATTGTTCCATATCCAAAGGATAGTAGATTTGCTGTTGATGAAATAATAGGAACAGTATTAAGCGCTCGATAGAAATTGTTTCATCAAAATTATTTTTACCACAAAGTGTTGCGTAGTATTGCTTGAATCGTCCCATCACTTAGTCTTTTGCAATATGTTAAGTTTGTTCAGATTAAATTGACATAACACGTTTCTCGTTTTTATTGATCACAAATTTATGCAAAATGGACATAGACTTTATTCCAAAACATATATTATACTGATTGAAAGATTTTTGGTTTTGTATAGTAATAAACTAAACTTTAACTTCACTTTATGAAAAATATTAATTTTTTGTTTATACAATCACTCCACTCAATTTTATTGTAAATACTGCAACTTCATTTGTGTTAATGGTTGGCAAGAATTTTTAGTAAATATATATTTTGTGTAATAATCAATGTCATTCACTAAACTAGTTTTGAGATTAAGATTTTGTATACAACTATTTAAAAACCCCAAAACCTATACAAATTTATACAGATCAATCTTCATATATAGTAGAAATATCTTTAACGTCGTCAGTAGTTAAATATTCACAATTCATTCGTTCATTTTTTTTGTTTTAATTCTTAGTGTATATATGTACCTAAAGTTTTCGACTCTGATATGATAATATTAAAAAGCTTGTACTTCATATTAATGTTAATCATACAATATTATCAACTAAGCTTGCTTCTGAGCTTTGGAGTAGTTGTTCGCATGATGGATGTAATGATTTTATTTCTACCTTGCAGAACCATATTAATAGCAAAAAAAAAATTTTAAGCAGCTAATAAAAAAAAATTAAAGACCTCCAGGTCAGATAATCTTTCCAATGTCATAAAATTGAAGAATCTCCTTTATAAAAAACACAGACAGCACTCTCTGAAGTCTGAATGTTAACTTAGCTTCTAGATATTTTGAAAATAAAAAAGTGTTATGTCTTATTCTAAAAGTCGTTTTACTACAACAATCTGTTTAATGAATACAGAAATAATCCTAAAAAGAAGAGGGAGACAGTTAATTAACTAAGGAGAAAGTAACGTAACTAAAATCGTATAATATTTTGGATAGTAATGGCACCCTTTGTAATAATACACCCGTTGTATGTAAATTATTTAATATTTTTACTTCACCACAATTTCAAATTATGTGAAGTAATACAATCTTATGAGAAAAAAAATCTTACTAACCCCAAATTTTGTTTTGTTCTTTTTAAAGCCATTGGGCTTAATCATTAAAATAAATAAATATCTTATCTATTTATCCAAGGGAATTTAAAGTTTAAGAATGATAAACGAATGTACGGATAAAACGCGGACTCTTACACGGAAAAAATCTCTAATTTACAATGATAATTTAACTATGACGTTTCATTATATTTTTACAATAAACAAACAAATTTATTAATCTAACATGCAAAACTAGAATTAACATAGAGAGAAATGATAAAATATAATACTGTTGATTGTAGTTTTCCTTGGTGTGAACTTCCAATCAACAGGTACTATACGTCAGGTTTAATTTTGTTGCTATTTTCTTCAGCCAACAATTACACTCAGTTCTGTTTTTGCACGAATTTATTATACACGAATTTGAAATAACACGAGTTGAAGAAAAAAAAATTATTTCTTTATGCACGAAACGTTTTGAAATAACACGAATCGACTAAACCTTCAAATTTAAATTTTTTCATCTGTTTATCCGATTTTTGAAGAAAAACAATTTATTTTGCATTACCCTATATATTTTTAAAAGCCGCTTCAAATTACAATAGGTAGATTTTTATATGAAATCTACCTAATACATTTGCAAAAAAAATATAATTAAAATGTAAAGTAGAAATGTAATTATATTTGAATTGATAATGTGTAATTTTTCAACATTTCAACTGATAGTGTGTGTTACAATTTAAACCATTTACAGGCTGGTATAATTTAATCTTGCATTTTTTTGTTTAACTTTGTTTTTTTTCGGAGTTCTATGTAGGGGCATGGCCAAGCTAATCAGTTTTAATTACTCACCACGGTCAATCGCAATAGTGACATAATTACCATGGCCACCAATTTTTTAAAGTCGTTTATTACGCCCATCTCCCATTTGTGAATCGGCTCGTAGAACATGCCCAAACCAAGCAATCCTATTAGAACGGATACAACCTATTATATCAGGACCCTCAAGAAGGTCTCTGATCTCAAAGTTATACCGGGTTCTAAACTCTCCATCGTCTGTCTTAAGTGGACCAAAAATGTAGCGTAGGATCTTGCGCTCAAATACAAATAAATGTGATTTTTTGTAAGAGTTCACGTTTGTGACCCATACATCGCACCACCAATTTAATCAATGTCTTGTATAACTTGAGTTTGGTGTTAGTTGATACATACGGTGATTTAAGCGGAGGTTTGATTGAGTAGAAAGTTTGATTATCTACAACATTTCGAGCTTTTATATCTGTAAGTATGTGATTCTTTGAGTCAAGCATTGATCCCAAATATTTAAAAGATTCAACTCCCTCATTACGTTCATCGCCGCACATCAAATCTTTCTTCTCAGCCTCCCTTGAAACACTCATAGGTTTAGTTTTATCGATAATAATTTGCAGACCAATTTTTTAGCACCATTGGGAGTGGTTTCCTGGTCGGCAAAGTATTCCCTCAGCAGCGCTTAAAACAGCATATATGAATAAATACCATGACTTATCAACGTCTCCATTAATGGTTCCTCTAATGTTTGGCAATATGGTTTTGATATCTCTCTTCTGTTTCAGCATTCTTTAGTGATTAGATGTTAAATCGTTTCCGTTCTTTGAATTTCGTAATGCCTGGATTTGGAAAGTGGAACCTTATCAAAGCACACACAGGGAAGTGAGTGGTGACTTCGAATGTATGCACCGCTAAAAGATCGCTCTAAAAGAAACGTGCTGTTTCTAACACATGATCAATTTGATTTCGAGTTTTTCCATTCAGCGAGACCCTAGTCTGCTTATGAATCGACCGATGCGGAAAGAAAGTAATGGCAATTCTCAATTTATTTGATAATGGAAACACAGTCATTATCTCACCATTATCATTCGATTCGAATGCAGGCTGTTGGTACTCACTACATTTCCATAAAAGATATCTCTTCCAACCTTCCAATTAAATTCATCAAGAACCATAATGAAGTCGCGTATTGATATTTGTTTTATAACCTCTTCCAGCGTTATGTATAGAAAGCGTCGTTCTCGTTGACTGTCTAAGTTGCAGTAGGTGCATGCATGACAATAAAAGAAATATATATTTATATGCACCGCGTACCCGTACATAGCAGCTCCTCTCATTGACCGAGATGAATTTCATCACGGTATGCGTAGACCTACAAGAAACCTAGTACCAAATTCTCTTAGAGAAAGATGACTTCTACAGTATAAAGAGTGACTATCCAAATCTTGTTTGTCGATTATTGGCTTTCTTAATTCTTGCAGAGCAATGATATCCACGTTTTTTTTCGGGTTTGTTATTCTTTTTCTGATTTAAAAATTTAACAAATGTTTTTTTTGGGGTTAGGGTGTTCTCAGGGTCAGGCCCAACCCAAATTTTCGTGAATGGGTCCGTTCCAATGTTAAGGTCAATAGAATAACCTTTTCACACGTTTATATAGCGTGCTTCTTGATCCAAGACAGACGCCCGCTCCAAGCCGACCCTAACATGGAGAACAGACGGTAGGGTCGCATTCGTTAAAGGCGCCAATTTGCCGTGATGTAGCGTCATTGACTAAGCAGTTTTTAATCTGCTTGTCTCAGATACATTAACCTTATGCTGTCAGTATTACCCAGAAAGCACGGTGAGGACATCGAATTTCGGATTTCGCTACCCTTTATCTTTCTTTAGTTACCATAAACTGCTATGGATAAGATTTAATATGTAACATTTTTCAATGGATAGTAAGTTACATTTTTCATATCTGATCGATCAATTTTCCATTGATATTGCTATTTGTTAGCGAAATTCTACGTCAACGCAGTGCCAGCCAAGTAACGCTGACAGAATTAGATTAGTTTAGTTGAGAAGAGCAAAGTAAATATATACTGCTAATACTCAATGATTCTACACCATGGCCCCGTAAAACCCATGCAACTCAAGCGTCTGTTCTCCATGTAAGGAGCGGCTTGGAGCAGACCTCTGTCTTTAATCAAGCGGTTTGCTATACAATCGTGATAAAAAAGTTTTTCTGGTAACCTAAAGATCAGAACGCACCCGTTCATGAAAATATGGGTTGGGCGAAGGGCTAATCTCCCATTTCCATAACAAAATTATTTGCAATGAGCTCGGCACACTGGCCTCGGAAGCTGTGCCCGGACTACGATTTAAAAATAGGACCCTGGAACGTACTAAGCCGTTCAACACCAGGAGATCTCCTAAAATTCACAAACCCAGTTGATGACTATACACTGGATATAGTGGCATCACAAGAATTAAGATGACAAGGCAGTGAAATCTATGACACAGTGAAAGGATACACTTTTAACTATTTCAGTCATCAAAATGAAGGAGAATTTGGAGTTGAGTTCTCATACATGATCGCGTGAATTAACATGTCATCAACGTCTGCCCAATTAATAAGCAGATATGCACACAATGAATCCGCACGCAAGAAATTAATGTCACTATCGTTAATGTTCATGCACCTACTGAAGACAAAGCAGATGACATTAAAGACCTGTTATGTCTTGAACTCGTAGAAATCATCAATAAGATCCCGTGGCACGATAAAAAATAGTGGGAATAGGGGAATAGTGGGAATAAGTGGAAAAATTCCCTTTGTTTAAACTTTTTATTTTATCAATTAATATTTTCATTAAAAACAAAGGGAGTTTTCCTACTTTACCAATTGACGGTCTAAATCGGAGTCATCAATATTATCAAAAACATTCTTCAAATTAAATTAACTTAACAATTAACAATTGGAAGGGAGTGTTAGTATAGTACATTTGGATTTATTTAATTTATAATAATTAGGGGAAAACAAAAATGAAAAGGCGTGATATAATCAATTTACATATTTTTTTATTGGTCAGCACATTTATTCATTACTTATAAATGCTCAGACCTACATTCAATTATCGTTTTTTCATAACACTTATTTTAAAGTCAACAAACTGATTTGAAACATATTTTCTGCAAACATAATTAATAGTACAGTATATACCGAGGTGATAAAGTAAATTTTCTACATTGAGGTGGATATTAATTCGCGAGAAACGAAGTTTCGAGCGAATTAAGCACCGAAATGGAGAAAATTTTCTTCACCGAGGTTTATATACTATTTTTTTTACTACTTGATATAAAAAATGCACTAAAACTCTTAATTATTCACAAAATAAAATGTCAATTAATAAGCAAATGGTGAATAAATAAAAATTTTGATTTGGTGAAACATTGTTTATCATATCATTGGATTGCGTATTGGATATTTATTATTCAGGGCTGCTTAGTTAGAAATTTATTTTCAATGAATGTTCTTAAAACTGTATAAAAATCACATATGCTTTAAAAAAAAAGTCGGACAAGTGCGAATAAAATTCGCTCGCCAAGGGTTCCGTAAATGTAAAAGAACACAATATCAAAAACAAATGACATAAGGTTATGTTGTAAAGTCTTTATATCGCCAGACTATGGACGCATAACAGAATAAATGTTTAATCGTAAACGTCAATAGTAAATGTCAATCACATCTACATTGATCAAAAATGTTACTTGAGGTTAAATTTTATCCATTATTCGTGAAGGAATACAATCTATCGAGAAACAAAATCTTACTAGCCCCAAATTTTGTTTTGTTCTTTTGTTTTGGACCATCCTCTATCTATATAACCAATAAAAATTTTAAATAAAAACACCCATGTCTGTGGGTGGATGACATTCCTCTATAGGATCTTGATGAAACTTTGATCCAGGTTCACTTGAAAATCAAGTTTGATCTGAATCAAATCAAAATTGGACAAAATGGCGTGGGGTCTCCCGAGCACCTGTAATTTAAATCTTCTAATCTCAGCTTTGATCTTATTGAAGTTTGGTATATAAGCTTTTAGTACTGTTTCCAATAGTTTTGCGTACCAACTTCTGGTTTGTCACTTTGCTTAACAAATATTTTTTTCAGGTATTTATCCCTACTATAGCCTACAGTTACTAATCGATTAAAACCACTCCCAATACTTTCAACGCTCTCTAGCGCTCACAACGATACAACTTCCATCACGAGATTAAAATTATTTGAAAGTGCTTGAAAGTTAAAAAAAAAAATTTAAAAAAAAACGTGTCATACATTTCGAAAAAATGGTTTCAAACTTTAAAACCTCAAAATAAGGGAGAAAACTATCTTCAAAAATTTTTTTAATATTTTTATCGTAATCTACGGAAAAAATGCTGACGGCCTAATAGTTTTTTTAAAAAAATTTATACGAATTAAACTGCCTACAAAATGGAGACGTTTGTCATTCAAAACAAAATTTCAAATTCGTGACCGTCACCGACGGCAAAGGGGTTGGCCTAAAAATGCAAAAAAATTACGAAATCCTTTTCTAATAGAGTACTATCAATCCCCAACACTTCCACCACTTCCACTTAGAGGCCTGGGGGCAAGGGTTAACATCTGCGGAATGGTCTCAAATTTTGCAAATCTTATTTTTAGGAACATTAGAACCGATTTAGGGGGTACCGTAAAAAAATAAAAATAATCATGTTTTAAGGGCCACCCTAAATTAAATACACATAAATACAATATTCATAAGATCGATAGCAATAATTATCTTAATCTTGTTAAATCCATCCAATCTTATTTTTCCCATAAGTCCTATAAGTAATATTAGTAGCGTTACTTTTTTACACGAGCCCGAACATTATTGCTTTTTCTGGAAAATGGATATCATGTTCGGGGAAAAAATCATATTCACACAAAAAACATAATAGCTCGTAAAAAAATTATGTATGTAACACAACCGCACAAAAAACAACTTTTTCGGCCCGATGGTCTGACAATGGTTTGTCTCCAGCACGTTAGGGATCGGTGATAGCCTTTAAGAACCACAACACCAAAATCAGGTAACACTTCGATTTCTTAATTAAATTTATAACTCCGTAAACATTTAAATCCCTTACCTTATAATCTCATGACTCCATAACCCTATAACCCTGTAAAATAGTCACAAAAACAAACGTCAGTCTGGAGGTGCAACTATGAAAACACAAATAAACACAATTATTCTGCAACCAAATTTTTTACAATCAACATTCATATTAAAATATAAATAAACATTTCTATTATCAACTTAGCATTGAGACAATTTTCAATGAAACAGTGCGGCAAAATAAAACAATGCGGAATAATAAAACAGTGCGGAAAAAACCCACTTTTTGATATTGTTGACAATATCGAAATACGTTGAATTGTGATTCGGAATTGCAAAATAGTACTTTGTGTATCTAGTTGCACAAAGTTGATTTTTTCCGCACTTGTCGTACTTTGTCCTAAACTACCTTGTCCGAAACTACGACGCGTGCGGAAAAAATCAACTTTGTGCAACTAGAGACACAAAGTATTATTATCACCTCGGTATATAATGTACTATTTCATATTGTTTGAAATTTTTTACCAACGTTTCATGAAAATCGATGTAAGCTACAGTAGGGATAAATACCTGAAAAAAATTTTTTAACCGGAAGTGATAAACTGGAAGTTAGTATATCGTAAACAATACTAAAACCCCACATGCCAAGTCTCAATAAGATCGAAAGCCGGCAGTAGACGTTATTGAAGATTTAATTTTAGAAATGTTCGGGAGACCCCCGCCATTTTGTCCTATTTTAAAATGAATCCAGATCTTCCATTTTTAAGTGAAACTGTATCGTTTGACAAAGTTTCATCAAGATTGACCATATTCATATTGTCAGCTCGCGATAACTGGCTCCAGTAGTTTTCTATTATATTCATATATTGACCATGGAAAATCATCATTTTCCTACATCGTTTTTAAATAGTTTTTAGTGTTTAAAGTTTCACGCACTACAACAAATTTACACTTTCCCGAATGCGAATAATATGCCCTTATGGAGTTTCTTCAGTGACAATCCATATATATTACTGCGTGTTCTTATAATATCTTCTAATTTCTTATTCGTAATCCAGAGTCCTATGGTGAATCATTAAGATATGCTGATATGTATAATCAGATGCAATATTAAGATATGCTGATATCTTTCACTTAAGATATGCTCAAATGTATATTCTGATATCTTTCACTTAAGATATGCTGCTTCAATCTCCCCCTTTACAAGAGATAACTATTTAGCACAACTACGTATAAAAGCAATAATTTTAACTTCAAATGGTATAGTTTTAATTAAATTATTCAATGTTCATTAATTATTTACTGTGCAAAATTGTTTATTGAATATAATTATTAGTTGCACATAATTCACTGTACATAATTATTTTTATTACATAAACATTGATTGGGCATTATTACACAATAGTTCTTACAAATTATCTATAATTCTTATACGTTTTAAAAATTATTTTAAACAATATACAGAAAAACTATATGTAGTATATATTGGAAGAAAAGATTCTTAACAAGTAATTTTTTTAAAAACAAAAAACTTATTATTAACAAAAACGAAAATCAAGGCAATCTTTTTTAAAAATTTAGTTCGAAGCATCACCATAAATACTCCCCCACCAGTGGCTTCGCAGAAGACACGAAATGAAAAATGTTGGTACGGATGTACCGAAAGTACTAAATGATAGAAATTTTTAAAATATTTACATAAAGATGCTGGATTGTGGAAAAAAGAAATCCGAAAAATTGACGCGGATCACGATTTTAGCTAAAGTTCAAAACAGATCCACAACATCCTACAAAATCATACTGGAAGGAAAGGATTTAGCTAGATTATCGAAGCGTATGCTGATATAATCTAGCAATTTTTTTGGAGTTTTGATCGTCCTTCCAGATTTTGAAGTTCTTAAGGGAGGAATGATTTGAGACTGATCATTAAAAGTAACCTTTTTGGTTGGCTTTTTGGGTAGAGCTGAATCTTGTTGATTCGTACCCTTAATATCTGATAGTATCAGGTTAGCTGAAAAGTTGAAATTGTGATCCATAGTAGGATCAGAATGATCAGTTGTAGATAACCGTTTCAGTGTGTATTTTGAAAATGTATAAGAATTAGAATTTGCGAGAGAACTGTATTGTTCTTCGCCTGAATTTTCCTGATAACAGGGTTTAAGTCTGTCGATTGAAATCTTGGCTGTTTTGCCATTTATTTCCAAATCGAAATTTTTGTTATTACGACTTAAAACTTTGAATGGGCCGGTGTAAGGAGGTTGTAAAGATTTCCTTACAGCATCGGTACGTAAGAGGACATGTGAGCAAGTTTGGAGATCTTTGCTCACAAAGGAAGAAGACGTTACGTGTGCAGACGCTGGTTTAGGTCCAATTTCATCGAAATGTTCTGTTGAATGAATAAATTAATAACTTTCAACTATATTCAAAACTGATTTTATTCACTAAATTATTTTATATTTATTTTTAATTCATTTACAAAAATATTAATTTACAACTTTAAAAACAAAACAATGTTTAATATTCGGATGTTTGAACTCTAATGGTAATAATTTTAGAAAAATAAATATTAACAATTAAAAACAAAACATGTTTTCATGTACAACATGTAAATGCAATAAAACTTCTTTTGCATACACCGAGGCCCATGTCTGCAAAATTAATTATTTTGCGGCGTTCAACATGTTCTCTCAACTGTTTGACGAACTCGGATTGGGGAACGAATGAATTTGTAGAAGAATTTAGAAATTGCCCCGGAATTCGTATCGAGCTTCCATAAGTCAGTTCCGCTGAAGTAGTTTGTAGTTCATCACTAAAGGAGGTTCTTAAACCCAATAGGACAGAAGGCAGTATTGTTGTCCCATCGGTACGGTTGTAACACATAATTGCAGATTTAATCGTACGATGCCACCTTTCTATCATGCCATTACATTTCGGATTGTATGATGTAATTCTACATCGTTTGAAACCTAATAGATTGGAAAGTTCAGTGAACAATTCAGATTCAAATTGGGTTCCTTGATCAGTTATAATTGATTCTGGAACACCAAATCTTGAAATCCATGTATTGTAAACAGCGAAAGCAACTGTTCTAGCTGTGATGTCTGGAACAGGAATTGCTTAAAGCCACCGCGAATAACGATCAATTAAGGTTACACAATATCGTTGATTCTCCGATATTGGTAAAGGACCAATGATATCGAGGTGAATTTGTGAAAATCGCTGTGAATTCGTTTTAATATTGCCAAGAAGTGACTTAGTGTGTCGAGAAACCTTGGACTTTTGACACGCTATGCATTGTTGAGCCATATTTCTAACGTCTTTTTTTATAGACGGCCAAATTACGTGTTTTGTGAGAAGATTGGTTGAAGCTTTAACACCAGGATGCGAAAGATTATGAAATGCATCAAAAACACTTTGACGAAAAGCTACAGGAATAAATGGCCTGCGCATAGTTGTAGTTGTGTCACAATAAATCAGTTTACTTTCATTGAAAGTAACTGGAAAAGCAGTAAACTTCAAAGTTGTGTTGCTTTGAAGTAATGTTAACAATTCCTCGTCATTGGTTTGGGCATCCGCGATTGCAGCATAATCAATTTTCTCAGGAATGAGGATTTGATTTATACGTGATAACGCGTCGGCTACGACATTGTCGTTACCAGAAATATGCTGGATATCAGTGGTAAATTGCCCAATGAAATCCAGGTGTCGAAATTGACGGGGAGATGCTTTTTCAAGATTTTGTTTAAAAGCAAAAGTTAGAGGTTTATGGTCAGTGAATAGTGTAAATTCACGACCTTCCAGAAGATACCTGAAATGTTTGATGCCAGAATACGCTGCGAGAAGTTCTCGATCATAAGCGCTATATTTAATTTGGGCATCGTTAAGACGTACCGAGAAGAAACTGAGCGGTTGCCAGGTTTCTTCAACAAATTGCTGCACTACGGCTCCTATCGCTGTATCAGATGCATCGACCATAATTGCTAGTCGAGCAGAAGATGATGGATGAGCAAGAAGGCTGGCATTGCACAACTTATCTTTGCAATTTTGAAAGGCATTGATGGACTCAGTGGTCCAAGTGACAGGAATTTTACTGTTCTTCTTGTATCCTTTCAAGAAATCGTTAAGTAAAATTTGGTCAGCTGCTGCAGCTGGTAAGAATCGTCTATAAAAATTAAGCATACCTAAGAATCTCTTAAGCTGCTTAACTGTCGTGGGACGTTCAAAGTCTTTTATGACTTGAACACGTTCACGATCTGGCAAAATGCCTTGTTCATTAACCACATGACCTAAGAATTTAATCTCAGATTTAGCAAAAACGCATTTATCTGGATTAATAATGAGACTATTTTCATAGAATCTTTGAAAAATCATTTGGAGGTGGATAAGATGCTCCTCTGGAGTTTTTGATGCTACAAGTACATCATCCAAATAAACGAAGCAAAAATTAAATCCGGTTAAAACGGAGTGCATCAATCTTTGGAACGATTGAGCAGCATTCCTAAGACCAAAAGTCATTTTTGTGTATTCAAAAAGACCGAAAGGTGTAGTGATAGCGGTTTTAGGAATGTCCTCCGGACATATTGGAATTTGATGGTATGCCTGAACAAGATCGAGGGACGAAAAAATTGTGCATCCCTCCAACTGATGCGAAAAATCTTGAGGTGAGGAATGGAATATCGATCAGGAACTGTAATCCTATTTAGAGCTCGATAGTCACCACAGGGACGCCATTCTCCATTCTTTTTTTGGACCAGGTGTAACGGACTGGACCAAGAGCTACTGCTGGGCCTACAAATACCCATTTGCACCATCTTGTCAAACTCAGCTTTCGCTATTTTAAGCTTGTCAGGAGCTAGACGACGAGTTTTACAAGATATAGGTGTACCAACTGTCTCGAGTTTGTGTGTTACATTATGTTTCACACTACTTGGACGGAAATTTGGATTTGCAATTCCAGGAAATTTGTCCAAGATTTTTACAATTTGTGCTGGTATAATTGAAAATTTATTCGTCTTGTCGACGAGAAAGACCGAAGGTTCAGTAGAATTTGAGATACTACCAATTGAGAACAGAGAGGTTAACGGATCTATGAGCCTCTGTCTCTGTATATCAACCAGTAGTCCAGAATGTTTCAGAAAGTCTGAACCAATAATAGGTATTGATACATCGGCAACAATAAATTCCCAAGAAAAATTTCTGCGAAGGCCTATGTTGAGATGCAGAGTTTGTGTACCATAAGCCAAAATGGGAGTGCCGTTTGCCGCAAATAAATTAAAAAACGAATTAGTAGCTGGTCTTGTCTTAAACATTGACCTAGGAATGACTGAAACGTCAGCACCCGTATCAATTAAAAAATTGAGTTTACCTCAAAAACTGAAAGACGATTGACTTGACGATCACCAATGCTACTGACTTCATATTGGCAATCGTTTAATCGTTTTTTGTTACGATAGAATTTGGTGATACAAATGTTTGGTGAAACTTGCATCCGGATACACAATGTAACGCCTTATCACCAAAACGAGAATGGTAAAAACATAGGTCCGAAGTGACAAAACCCCCTCGGCGGTTTTGTGACTTCGACTTAGTGCGGGATCTATTGCCCCTATAAGAATTTCTTGTAATAGAGCGTGACCGGTTGCCAGCAGAAACAATAGAGTGAAATTCACTCAACATTTGCGTTTTGAAGCTGTCCATCATATTTTGGAAATTCGTTTGCAGTCGAGAAAAATCCCGACCAAATTGAATTGGATTCATAGTTTCTGCAACTGTGGATGTTGATGGTGAATTAACACTGAAAACCTGCCGATGAGTCAATGTTTCCATCAAGTTGTCAGCACGTTCAGCTAACCGATCTAAAGGAAGATCGTTTTCAAATGATGCTAATATGAGTTGAATGTTTTCCGGTAATCTGGTCATCCACAATTGCTTCACTACTTTATCCCCAATATCTGCACCGTTTAATTGGAATTCGGCTAAAAGTTGTGACGATTTTTTGTCACCAAGGGATAATTTATGCAGGATGTTGTGAATCTTAGTCTTATCACTTTCACCTAAAGTTCTAATAACATCCTCTTTGAATGTAGTATAAGGGTTTACACCAGGTTCCTTCATGAGGATTGGCATCAGACGATTGTGTAAACGTGAATCAACAGCGCCATATGCGTACATATACTTAGTATTTTCACTCTTAATACCCCAAGCTTGAAACTGCATTTCCAATGTCTTAAACCAAAGAAAGGTATTTTGCTCGAAAAGAGGAGCTTGGGAAACACGAAAATGTACTCCATGTACTTCCCCGGTATTATTCGGTAAGTCCCATGGAGTAGGTGGAAGTTGATCAGGAATTGGTTTAGATGGAAATAGTGCTTCATTACCGAAATTTTGCTTTATCCAGCTCAGCTTTTGTAAACGTTAGTAATTGTGTGGAAGTGCTCTGTTCTTCCACTGGTGAGAAAGCCTTCGTTGGTGATGTTCCCCGCGACATTATATATATTCAAAATATTTTGCGAAATTCAAACAATTAAAATAAATATAAAATCAAATAATCAAGAATATTCAAAATTTCATATTACGTGCAAATAATTTAATATTTAAAACAAAAATATTAAAAATCAAATAAACAAAAAATATTCTAGAAAAAATTTTTAATTGAAAAATTTTGATTTAGTTAATTTAAAATAAATTGCCTTAATTTTGTGCCAATTCTGTTGCGACGTTAGTACACGTCGTGGACCCTCAAGTTGCAACGTTAGTTTACGTTGATGACCCTCACGTTGCGACGCTAGTACACGTCGTTGACCCTCAAGTTGGACGTTAAATATTTCGATGATAATCCTATCACGTCGGGTTCACTAATTATATGATGTTTCTTCAGTGACAATCCATATATATTACTGCGTGTTCTTATAATATCTTCTAATTTCTTATTCGTAATCCAGAGTCCTATGGTGAATCATTAAGATATGCTGATATGTATAATCAGATGCAATATTAAGATATGCTGATATCTTTCACTTAAGATATGCTCAAATGTATATTCTGATATCTTTCACTTAAGATATGCTGCTTCAATCTCCCCCTTTACAAGAGATAACTATTTAGCACAACTACGTATAAAAGCAATAATTTTAACTTCAAATGGTATAGTTTTAATTAAATTATTCAATGTTCATTAATTATTTACTGTGCAAAATTGTTTATTGAATATAATTATTAGTTGCACATAATTCACTGTACATAATTATTTTTATTACATAAACATTGATTGGGCATTATTACACAATAGTTCTTACAAATTATCTATAATTCTTATACGTTTTAAAAATTATTTTAAACAATATACAGAAAAACTATATGTAGTATATATTGGAAGAAAAGATTCTTAACAAGTAATTTTTTTAAAAACAAAAAACTTATTATTAACAAAAACGAAAATCAAGGCAATCTTTTTTAAAAATTTAGTTCGAAGCATCACCATAAATACTCCCCCACCAGTGGCTTCGCAGAAGACACGAAATGAAAAATGTTGGTACGGATGTACCGAAAGTACTAAATGATAGAAATTTTTAAAATATTTACATAAAGATGCTGGATTGTGGAAAAAAGAAATCCGAAAAATTGACGCGGATCACGATTTTAGCTAAAGTTCAAAACAGATCCACAACATCCTACAAAATCATACTGGAAGGAAAGGATTTAGCTAGATTATCGAAGCGTATGCTGATATAATCTAGCAATTTTTTTGGAGTTTTGATCGTCCTTCCAGATTTTGAAGTTCTTAAGGGAGGAATGATTTGAGACTGATCATTAAAAGTAACCTTTTTGGTTGGCTTTTTGGGTAGAGCTGAATCTTGTTGATTCGTACCCTTAATATCTGATAGTATCAGGTTAGCTGAAAAGTTGAAATTGTGATCCATAGTAGGATCAGAATGATCAGTTGTAGATAACCGTTTCAGTGTGTATTTTGAAAATGTATAAGAATTAGAATTTGCGAGAGAACTGTATTGTTCTTCGCCTGAATTTTCCTGATAACAGGGTTTAAGTCTGTCGATTGAAATCTTGGCTGTTTTGCCATTTATTTCCAAATCGAAATTTTTGTTATTACGACTTAAAACTTTGAATGGGCCGGTGTAAGGAGGTTGTAAAGATTTCCTTACAGCATCGGTACGTAAGAGGACATGTGAGCAAGTTTGGAGATCTTTGCTCACAAAGGAAGAAGACGTTACGTGTGCAGACGCTGGTTTAGGTCCAATTTCATCGAAATGTTCTGTTGAATGAATAAATTAATAACTTTCAACTATATTCAAAACTGATTTTATTCACTAAATTATTTTATATTTATTTTTAATTCATTTACAAAAATATTAATTTACAACTTTAAAAACAAAACAATGTTTAATATTCGGATGTTTGAACTCTAATGGTAATAATTTTAGAAAAATAAATATTAACAATTAAAAACAAAACATGTTTTCATGTACAACATGTAAATGCAATAAAACTTCTTTTGCATACACCGAGGCCCATGTCTGCAAAATTAATTATTTTGCGGCGTTCAACATGTTCTCTCAACTGTTTGACGAACTCGGATTGGGGAACGAATGAATTTGTAGAAGAATTTAGAAATTGCCCCGGAATTCGTATCGAGCTTCCATAAGTCAGTTCCGCTGAAGTAGTTTGTAGTTCATCACTAAAGGAGGTTCTTAAACCCAATAGGACAGAAGGCAGTATTGTTGTCCCATCGGTACGGTTGTAACACATAATTGCAGATTTAATCGTACGATGCCACCTTTCTATCATGCCATTACATTTCGGATTGTATGATGTAATTCTACATCGTTTGAAACCTAATAGATTGGAAAGTTCAGTGAACAATTCAGATTCAAATTGGGTTCCTTGATCAGTTATAATTGATTCTGGAACACCAAATCTTGAAATCCATGTATTGTAAACAGCGAAAGCAACTGTTCTAGCTGTGATGTCTGGAACAGGAATTGCTTAAAGCCACCGCGAATAACGATCAATTAAGGTTACACAATATCGTTGATTCTCCGATATTGGTAAAGGACCAATGATATCGAGGTGAATTTGTGAAAATCGCTGTGAATTCGTTTTAATATTGCCAAGAAGTGACTTAGTGTGTCGAGAAACCTTGGACTTTTGACACGCTATGCATTGTTGAGCCATATTTCTAACGTCTTTTTTTATAGACGGCCAAATTACGTGTTTTGTGAGAAGATTGGTTGAAGCTTTAACACCAGGATGCGAAAGATTATGAAATGCATCAAAAACACTTTGACGAAAAGCTACAGGAATAAATGGCCTGCGCATAGTTGTAGTTGTGTCACAATAAATCAGTTTACTTTCATTGAAAGTAACTGGAAAAGCAGTAAACTTCAAAGTTGTGTTGCTTTGAAGTAATGTTAACAATTCCTCGTCATTGGTTTGGGCATCCGCGATTGCAGCATAATCAATTTTCTCAGGAATGAGGATTTGATTTATACGTGATAACGCGTCGGCTACGACATTGTCGTTACCAGAAATATGCTGGATATCAGTGGTAAATTGCCCAATGAAATCCAGGTGTCGAAATTGACGGGGAGATGCTTTTTCAAGATTTTGTTTAAAAGCAAAAGTTAGAGGTTTATGGTCAGTGAATAGTGTAAATTCACGACCTTCCAGAAGATACCTGAAATGTTTGATGCCAGAATACGCTGCGAGAAGTTCTCGATCATAAGCGCTATATTTAATTTGGGCATCGTTAAGACGTACCGAGAAGAAACTGAGCGGTTGCCAGGTTTCTTCAACAAATTGCTGCACTACGGCTCCTATCGCTGTATCAGATGCATCGACCATAATTGCTAGTCGAGCAGAAGATGATGGATGAGCAAGAAGGCTGGCATTGCACAACTTATCTTTGCAATTTTGAAAGGCATTGATGGACTCAGTGGTCCAAGTGACAGGAATTTTACTGTTCTTCTTGTATCCTTTCAAGAAATCGTTAAGTAAAATTTGGTCAGCTGCTGCAGCTGGTAAGAATCGTGTATAAAAATTAAGCATACCTAAGAATCTCTTAAGCTGCTTAACTGTCGTGGGACGTTCAAAGTCTTTTATGACTTGAACACGTTCACGATCTGGCAAAATGCCTTGTTCATTAACCACATGACCTAAGAATTTAATCTCAGATTTAGCAAAAACGCATTTATCTGGATTAATAATGAGACTATTTTCATAGAATCTTTGAAAAATCATTTGGAGGTGGATAAGATGCTCCTCTGGAGTTTTTGATGCTACAAGTACATCATCCAAATAAACGAAGCAAAAATTAAATCCGGTTAAAACGGAGTGCATCAATCTTTGGAACGATTGAGCAGCATTCCTAAGACCAAAAGTCATTTTTGTGTATTCAAAAAGACCGAAAGGTGTAGTGATAGCGGTTTTAGGAATGTCCTCCGGACATATTGGAATTTGATGGTATGCCTGAACAAGATCGAGGGACGAAAAAATTGTGCATCCCTCCAACTGATGCGAAAAATCTTGAGGTGAGGAATGGAATATCGATCAGGAACTGTAATCCTATTTAGAGCTCGATAGTCACCACAGGGACGCCATTCTCCATTCTTTTTTTGGACCAGGTGTAACGGACTGGACCAAGAGCTACTGCTGGGCCTACAAATACCCATTTGCACCATCTTGTCAAACTCAGCTTTCGCTATTTTAAGCTTGTCAGGAGCTAGACGACGAGTTTTACAAGATATAGGTGTACCAACTGTCTCGAGTTTGTGTGTTACATTATGTTTCACACTACTTGGACGGAAATTTGGATTTGCAATTCCAGGAAATTTGTCCAAGATTTTTACAATTTGTGCTGGTATAATTGAAAATTTATTCGTCTTGTCGACGAGAAAGACCGAAGGTTCAGTAGAATTTGAGATACTACCAATTGAGAACAGAGAGGTTAACGGATCTATGAGCCTCTGTCTCTGTATATCAACCAGTAGTCCAGAATGTTTCAGAAAGTCTGAACCAATAATAGGTATTGATACATCGGCAACAATAAATTCCCAAGAAAAATTTCTGCGAAGGCCTATGTTGAGATGCAGAGTTTGTGTACCATAAGCCAAAATGGGAGTGCCGTTTGCCGCAAATAAATTAAAAAACGAATTAGTAGCTGGTCTTGTCTTAAACATTGACCTAGGAATGACTGAAACGTCAGCACCCGTATCAATTAAAAAATTGAGTTTACCTCAAAAACTGAAAGACGATTGACTTGACGATCACCAATGCTACTGACTTCATATTGGCAATCGTTTAATCGTTTTTTGTTACGATAGAATTTGGTGATACAAATGTTTGGTGAAACTTGCATCCGGATACACAATGTAACGCCTTATCACCAAAACGAGAATGGTAAAAACATAGGTCCGAAGTGACAAAACCCCCTCGGCGGTTTTGTGACTTCGACTTAGTGCGGGATCTATTGCCCCTATAAGAATTTCTTGTAATAGAGCGTGACCGGTTGCCAGCAGAAACAATAGAGTGAAATTCACTCAACATTTGCGTTTTGAAGCTGTCCATCATATTTTGGAAATTCGTTTGCAGTCGAGAAAAATCCCGACCAAATTGAATTGGATTCATAGTTTCTGCAACTGTGGATGTTGATGGTGAATTAACACTGAAAACCTGCCGATGAGTCAATGTTTCCATCAAGTTGTCAGCACGTTCAGCTAACCGATCTAAAGGAAGATCGTTTTCAAATGATGCTAATATGAGTTGAATGTTTTCCGGTAATCTGGTCATCCACAATTGCTTCACTACTTTATCCCCAATATCTGCACCGTTTAATTGGAATTCGGCTAAAAGTTGTGACGATTTTTTGTCACCAAGGGATAATTTATGCAGGATGTTGTGAATCTTAGTCTTATCACTTTCACCTAAAGTTCTAATAACATCCTCTTTGAATGTAGTATAAGGGTTTACACCAGGTTCCTTCATGAGGATTGGCATCAGACGATTGTGTAAACGTGAATCAACAGCGCCATATGCGTACATATACTTAGTATTTTCACTCTTAATACCCCAAGCTTGAAACTGCATTTCCAATGTCTTAAACCAAAGAAAGGTATTTTGCTCGAAAAGAGGAGCTTGGGAAACACGAAAATGTACTCCATGTACTTCCCCGGTATTATTCGGTAAGTCCCATGGAGTAGGTGGAAGTTGATCAGGAATTGGTTTAGATGGAAATAGTGCTTCATTACCGAAATTTTGCTTTATCCAGCTCAGCTTTTGTAAACGTTAGTAATTGTGTGGAAGTGCTCTGTTCTTCCACTGGTGAGAAAGCCTTCGTTGGTGATGTTCCCCGCGACATTATATATATTCAAAATATTTTGCGAAATTCAAACAATTAAAATAAATATAAAATCAAATAATCAAGAATATTCAAAATTTCATATTACGTGCAAATAATTTAATATTTAAAACAAAAATATTAAAAATCAAATAAACAAAAAATATTCTAGAAAAAATTTTTAATTGAAAAATTTTGATTTAGTTAATTTAAAATAAATTGCCTTAATTTTGTGCCAATTCTGTTGCGACGTTAGTACACGTCGTGGACCCTCAAGTTGCAACGTTAGTTTACGTTGATGACCCTCACGTTGCGACGCTAGTACACGTCGTTGACCCTCAAGTTGGACGTTAAATATTTCGATGATAATCCTATCACGTCGGGTTCACTAATTATATGATGTTTCTTCAGTGACAATCCATATATATTACTGCGTGTTCTTATAATATCTTCTAATTTCTTATTCGTAATCCAGAGTCCTATGGTGAATCATTAAGATATGCTGATATGTATAATCAGATGCAATATTAAGATATGCTGATATCTTTCACTTAAGATATGCTCAAATGTATATTCTGATATCTTTCACTTAAGATATGCTGCTTCAATCTCCCCCTTTACAAGAGATAACTATTTAGCACAACTACGTATAAAAGCAATAATTTTAACTTCAAATGGTATAGTTTTAATTAAATTATTCAATGTTCATTAATTATTTACTGTGCAAAATTGTTTATTGAATATAATTATTAGTTGCACATAATTCACTGTACATAATTATTTTTATTACATAAACATTGATTGGGCATTATTACACAATAGTTCTTACAAATTATCTATAATTCTTATACGTTTTAAAAATTATTTTAAACAATATACAGAAAAACTATATGTAGTATATATTGGAAGAAAAGATTCTTAACAAGTAATTTTTTTAAAAACAAAAAACTTATTATTAACAAAAACGAAAATCAAGGCAATCTTTTTTAAAAATTTAGTTCGAAGCATCACCACACCCTAAACGAATATGCCATCGTCACATCGTCACCAGTTTGTATGGAGGCAATAGTTTGCACGTTCAGGCTTTGGCTAGTGTGTTTGACACGTAAATGTTTAAATCTGATTGAGGAGGATTTAGTTGATGATGTTTGCAGGTTACCCAACAGAAGCAGAGTTGGATGGTTCTTTGATTATGACATGGAGCCCCAAAGTAGCAGATCTAGTTGCAGACACATTATCGGTAGAACTGGGTAATATTTTTTCCAGTATCGCACACATTCTCGATAGAACTGGGCACTACTTCTTTCGGTAAGGTTGGTTTGGTTTTTCTTCTGAGTTTAGTCTCAGTTTACAACGTTTGAGTTGTTTTACGGATGTTGGGTCAGGAACAGTTTATGATCTTGGCACAGTGTCGGCGATTTGTACACTAAGTCGCCTTAGTATCTTATTGTGTTGTGTTTTTACCTCACTGAGCTGCTCAGAACTCATGAGTGGCCGGGAAGTTCTCTGCAGCGATGTACACTTTAATGTATATTGGAGGCACAGTTGTTTGCACAGGCTTATGCCTTTGAAATGAAATGTAGCCGCCTGTGGAGAGTCCTACGATGCTTCGGATCGAACCGTCATGCTACTATTGGTGTCTGTGTTCTTTCGTCTATCTATGACCGTACGTGCTTGTTCCTTAGATATCTCATCTTTAACCAGGGTAACCAGGTCAAAGGACTCAGGAAGTGGATAGACTTGTATGTTTTTCTATACACATTGATATTAGCTGCCTTTCAGTGTATATCTGAATGGTAGCTGCAGACATATCAGATTTACTGTCGGATTCTGAGTCACATATTTTATCAACCCCGATTGCAGATTCCGAAGCGGAATTAGAATCGTCTGTGAACTGATGCGCTTCTTCATGTGAAAGGACGTGATGTGCTAAAAATCTATTTTTTGGATGGTTTACGGTATATTTTTTCTGACATGATCTTAGAGCTTGGTGAGATAGCTTTACTACCGTAGTCAACCTTAATGTTGGTGTTGCCCGAATGAGAATGTGTTGATAAATCAAGCACGGTCTTCGAGTCCGATGAACACGCATTTAATGAGTTTGGTGATGCGTTTAGAGATCAATCGCTCTTATTTTTATTTTTTTGTTGTTATATTTATCTCTATACATATAGGTTGTAGAATAGTACGCAACAATAGAGCCCTGTGCTGTGTTAAGGCTATATTTAAACTACGTTCCGTACTAGCGATCAAGCACCCCCTTAACCACGGAGCCATCGGCATACGTGTCTCACTTTTCTGGGGTTTTAGACTTGACCTTACCTTCAATTCAAATTGACCTTAGCTTCAAAACCCAACGGGTTGGGTGATCCTATCGTTTACGCTTCTAAGATGATTGGCTCTATTGAGCCGTATCACTACGTCAAAAGTGCCAAGTCCAGCGATTTACTTTTGTGCTAAATTTCGTTTTCAAGTTAACCATTTCGAATGATGGTAAAGCTACCAAACAAACCAACGTATTTATCGTTTAAGAGAATAATTTCGTATTGGAAATATTTTTTTTTATAATATGTCAAATTTTAGTTGTATTAGAAAAGAATCTAAGGCACCTCACATGTTTGTCGTTCCACTTAAAATTTGGTTGACCTAAACAAGTTTACCCAAAAGGAACAATGGTAACAATGAAACAAAGTTTTGGTGTGCCTTTGTACGCTCTCCAGAGAAATCTACTGCACAACGGGGTCAAAAATAAATTAAAGTTGGTAGGAGGTTACTAAGGGCTCCTAAAACACCTAGAATACCGAATTTTAAAATGTTTTTTAATTAGTTTTTTTGGTTAATATATTTAAATTTTCTTAATGGTTTTCGACTAAAAGTTGATAATCATTTTAAAATAATTTTTTACGAAAATTTCATATTATCGTATCAACCAGTGTGGCAAGTTTGTATTGCGACTGTGTTGGTTGAATTGTGACGCCCAATAAACGAATATATTTTTTATCACACAATTTTTTCGTGAGACATATTATTGAAATATCCTGAAACATTACATTTTTTAATTTAATCTAAATTGAATCTTTGATATAAATTATAGTTATTTATTGTACAAGATGATAAAATTGCACTTTATCTTCGGGAGCGATTTTAGCGTCGAGGCGTCAGCCGAGACGCTATTAAGCATCGAGAAGATAATGAAATTTTATCATCGTGTGGAATACAACATTTTTTTCTATAGCAATTGTTAAAGAAGACCAAAAATTGAGGAAAAATCAATGATAAATTTAGTTTTTAAGTGTCAGGAAAAAACAGTTTCACAAAAAAATGAGAATAGGTGGCTTTGATAAATTTTTGAGTTTTATAAACAATCAAACAAATCAATTTTTTTTGTTTTTTTGCAAAAACTGAATTTGAAAATTATCTAGTATGGACTTGTGAATATGTGCGATATTACAGAAGGAAAATGCCTTCTGATGTGGAAGAGAAGGCTTCAGAGGCAATTCGTAGATTGCTTGAAATTTCGAATTGCCTTAAAAATTACGGATGGTACATAAAAGAGAATATCTGTGCTTTCAAAAATGGAAAAACTTGAAGAATATTAACAGCAAAATACTTTATCTACCCTTGCTGTTAAAGTACTATTTTATCTACCCTTGATGTTAAAGTTTTACTTTACCCTCTAATTTTAGTTGATAATAGCACGTTTTAACAGTTGCTATAGAAAAAAAATATTTATTACTTTATCTTTTTCACCACCATCTAGTGCCATCTATATATAAACATTAACGTCTTAACTTTAAAACATTAACATAAGTACATGAAATCTGAAAAATGAGACAATTATTACAATTTTTTTTATAATTTTTTTAATAAAAGTAATAATTAAATTAATAGTTATTTATTTATCTAGAACGAAAAGTGAAACTTTAAAGTACGAGCTAGTTGTTTTCGAAATTACTAGTGAGCACCTTTTAAAACACTTTTCGTTTGAGGTAAATACAAAATTTTATTTCATACTGGAAATTTATTAAAATAAAAAGAAATGAGTTTTAAATTTTGCTCAAAAAGTTGAACTTTAACGTCCTAGGACTTCATAAAATTTTTTAAAGTCCTAGGACATTTAAGTTCAACTTTTTGTACCATAAATAATCCGAAAAATGTCGTTTTAGATATCAGTATGAAATAAATTAAATTAAATGACAAAACAAAATTACTAAAAATATAATTATTATAATATTTTACTTGTAGAGCAGGTACCTGCAAATTTTTAATAAACAGTGTTGGTAGGTTGCATGGATTAACTAGATTTTAGCAAACCATATAGTCATAAGCATTTTCTTATTTTAGTTTGTTCGTTTTTCTAATGACTTTATTATTTCGTCAACGGATTTCCCTTTTGTTTCTGGTAGCCAGATAAAAACTAAAATTCCAGTCACAAAACAGCTTATAGCGAAATAAAACATACATCCATGAATTTCAAATAAATGTTTCATTAAATAAAAATATTTTAAGTAAATAAATCCAACGATTAACATTATTACTCGTAACGGCATGGAAACTATGCCGCGTATTTTTATCGAGAGCATTTCATTTACAACAACAAAAGGAACTGCAATAAGTCCATATGTTGAATTAAATAATGCGCATGCTATACTTATGATAGATATCCAAGAATAGTCATCAACATCATAATTATGAAATTTTAAATAAAAATATATTCCACTTACGCTCAGAGATATCCCTGTCGTTAAAGAAGAATAAATTAATAATGGTCGTCTTCCTAAACGATCAACTAAAATAGTCGCAAAAAATACTCCTATTAAGTAAACTACTCCAATAATTATTGCAACAAGATTGGGTGATATTTGAGTACTAGTCTCACCGAATAGAGCTTCAGTATAGTTCATTATCATAAATCCCCCATTTCCATGCATCATAATGTATAAAACAATACCAAGCAATATTGGTATTCTTGCTGATCTTTTCGTAAAATCTGAAACAGTTAGTTTTGTTGTATTTATTCCGGTTTTCGAATTCAAATTTTCAACTTCTTGTAAATATTTGTTTAAAAATTTATCAAAATCCTCCGATTCATTTCGAAAAAATATCAATGATTTTTTTGCGTCTTCCATTTTATTTTTTGAGATTAAATATCCAGGAGTATCGGGCACGAACAAAAAACCAATAATAAATATTGAAGGAAATATTAAACAAAGATAAGAATATAAATAATAGTTTAAGTATTCTCCGCATACGAATCCCATAACCATTCCAAAATTGGTAATCAATTGCAGTATTGATCCCAATGATCCACGAATTTTGTCTTCAGCTATTTCGGTTACATACAATGGAATGACGGCAAATGTTCCACCGCCAACCATTCCACCAATTAATCTTCCTATTAATAGCTCAGTATAATTAACTGCAAATATTAATAGCAACCAATTTATAATTAATGGAATTGCTATTATGTAGAAAGTAATTTTTCGTCCAAATTTTTCTGCGCTTAATCCTGCAACAATACATCCGATTATACTTCCTAATAATATTACTGAACGTATCCAGCTTGCCTGATCTTCCGATAATTTACCGAATGGTAATGGTGATTTATCTGATTGCAAAACTGGTACAATTGGTGTTGCCCACCCTGTGATTGTTCCATATCCAAAGGATAGTAAATTTGCTGTTAATGAAATAATAGGAACAGTATTAAGCGTTCGATACAAATTGTTTCATCAAAATTATTTTTACCACAAAGTGTTGCATAGTATTGCTTGAATTGTCCCATCACTTATTCTTTTGCAATATATTGAGTTTGATACGATTAAATTGACATAACACTTTTCTCGTTTTTATTGATCACTCATCATTCATTGATGCAAAATAGACGTAGACTTGTAACATATATTATACTGATTGAAAGATTTTTGGTTTTGCGTTCAATAAACTAAACTTTAACTTCACTTTATGAAAAATATTAATTCTTTGTTTATACAATCACTCCACTCAATTTTATTGTAAATACTGCAACTTCATTTGTGTTAATGGTTGGTTGGCAAGAATTTGTAGTATATATATATTTTGTGTAATAATCAATGTCATTCACTAAACTAGTTTTGAGATTAAGATTTTGTATACAAGTTTTGAAACCTCAAAACCTATAATTATTATACAGTTCAATCTTCATTTACAGTACAAATATTTTTAACTTCGCCTGAAGTTAAATATTCACAATTCATTTATTCATTTTTTTTTGTTTTAATTCTTAGTGTATACTTATATGTATCTAAAGTTTTCGACTCTGATATTACGGATCATTGCGCCGCCACTATTCAATGTTTTGAAAAAAAAAAAATCTTACTTACCCCAAATTTTGTTTTTTCTTTTGTTTTGGACCATTCTCTATCTAAATAGCCAATAAAAATGTTGGTATGGGTGGTTTCGTGACTTTCCTGCATTGGATCTTGATGAAACTTTGGCAAATGATCCAAGTTCACTTGAAAATGAAATATTTGGATTCATTTAAAAATTGGACAACATTGCGTGGGATCTCCCGAACACCACTAAGTTTAAATCTTCAATAACTTCTAATCTCGGTTTATGATCTTATTGAAACATGGCATTTAGGGTTTTAGTACTATTTCCCATATTTCTGCATACCAACTTCCGATTTGTCACTTTCACTTAAAAAGTTTTTTTTTCAGGCGTTTATCATTGCTTTAGCCTACAATTACAGATCGATTTTCATCAAACGTTGGGAAAAGGTTTCAATCAATATGAGAACAATTTTATTAGCTTTTGGGGTATATTGGACAAACTGTTGGGGGCTCCACCATCCAAAAAGTGTTTTTTTTTCACTACGTATTTTAAGTTTGTTGGGAGCATACAACATTCGTTCGTGAATTCAGTTTTATGAAACTTTAAAAAAAAAAAGCAATTATGTATTTCGAGAAACTGATAAGTTTTTGAGCAATATTGAAAAACTAGGTGGGTCCCCCCGCCCCCGAGCACCTGTTTTTTTAAAGCTCAAAAACATATGTTACTGATATGGAATGAAACTTGGTACATAAGCATTTAGTACGGTTTCCAACAGTTTTGCATCCAAATTTCCGGTTTTTCTCTTCCGGTAACAAGTTTTTTTTGCATTTTTTTTCAAGTGTTTATCCCTACTGTAGCCTATATCAAATCGATTTTCACTAAACGTTGGCAAAATTTTTCAATCAACATGAGCAAGATTTTTTCAGATTTTGGAGTACATTGGCTAAAGAGTTGAGGGGGGGGGGGGGAGGGTCCACCATACAACAGGGGGTTTACTCACTATATTTTTAATGTTTGTTGGGAGCATACAACATTCGTTCGTGCATGAATTTTGATGACACTTTCAAAAAAGATGCAAATATGTATGGCAAAGAGCAGAATAGTGTTTGAGCGATATTGAACATAGTGGTTGGCGTCCCCGGAGCACCTGTTTTGTTTAAAGCTGCATAGCATCTGTACCTGATAATCGAAATAGAAAAAATTTGGTCCAACTTTCGATTTCTCACTTCCCTCCCGTAAAACATTTTTTTTACTTTTTCTCGTACACCAGAATTTATGTGTGTTTGGATACTACAGCTTTACAGATAATAATTAATCATTAATTTGATCATTGTTCTGTACTACGGAGAAGGATGAACGTGTTTTTGAGTTGCTTATCAAAATAATTAAATATTATTGTTTAATTTATTACAAATTCGTTGTTATGTTACCAATTCAAAGCTTAATTCAGTGAAACATAGTATAAAAGTAGTGTAAAAAACTACCTAAAAAAAATCCAAGCGGCACGTATATCCACTAGAAATAGGTAGATTTCGAGATGAGACAGTTTTGTGTGCCAGTAGAATCTAATGTATCAGATTAGTTTAAACAACACAAACTAATTTCAAACAGATATCGAACAAATTTTAAAAAGAAAATTAGCTACCTTATAGCCAAATTATATCTATCCAATTTTGCAACAAACAAATATCAAATCTACCACAGAACATGTGTGTGAGAATTTATGACACAAACCTACGCTATATCATATGTCGTGCAATTACTGCAAAATATCAAAATAGTTTATTTCTAAGAAAAAAAATTAATTTCTTCTATTCAAACCTTTTTATTTGTTTTTCATTGACTGTTATAAGGTTTTTGGAAATTGTTGTTATGGATTGTTGCAAACTTTTTTGTTGAAGCCAACAAGTCAAAAACCTCTAACTGCAGAGGTTTATATTTATAAAAAACGGATTAAAATGTTTCCACAGATTCTAAATTTATGAAGTTTTTAAAAATATTAGTATCCAAACGGGCGTTATAACGGATTAAAAAAACGAATGTTTTTTCTAGTATAAAGCCTATAGTTCCTTAACCATGTGTCAGATTTTGCTGATTTACGAACTTGTCCAAGATATTTATAAAACACACATGTTTACGAAAGGTTTTTTGATCTGGCTCTACAAATGCGACCGTGAGAGTGCCGGTTGATTCAAACGTATTTTGTGTTTTACAAGCTTTTTTGTTGAAGCCGCTCACTCAGAAACCTCCAACTGCAGAGGTCTTTTTTTTTTTAAAGAAACTGATTAAAAAGGTTTCGAAGATTCTAAATATATGAAGTTTTTAAAAATATTAGAACCTAAACGGCCGTTATAACGGATCTAAATAACAGAGTTTTTTCCTATTATAAAGCCTCTAGTTTCTTAATCATGTGTCGGATTTGGCTGATTTACGAACCTGTCAAAGATATTAATAATACGCACATCTTTAAAAAATGTTTTTTGATCTGGCTTTATAAATGCGACCGTGAGAGTGCCGGTTGTTTCAAAAAAACATTTTTTTTTGCAAACTTTTTTGTTGGAGTACTTAAAGCAAAAATTTCCAGATATAAAAACATTTCTTTCGTTTTTTATTGGATGTAGGTTTTATCAAAATTAGATCGTTTCTTAGATGTTTCAAATTGATAATGATCTTACTACCAGTAGCTTAAAATATATTCATTTTCTGGGATGTGAGAGATTGTATTTCAAAAACAATTTGGAGAAATATGTAATATGAATTATTTCTCCAAAGAGATTTGAATAGAAATTTTAGGATTCTCTCGACAGATAATAATAAGGCATTCTGACGGTTGAGAGCTTTTAATGATTTTGCGGCTATTTGAATGGCACTTAAAATATTTAAAGCAACCACATCAATTTTTTTTATACCATAAAAAGATTTAAATTGAGATAATTTAAAGTTTTTACAACTACTGCTTTGACTCGCAAAAACTGGTCAATCATGGTTTCAAAAGAATTCTATCTAGTCTTGCAGTCCAGGAGTAATTGCAACTCGTTTCTCTCCTCAACCAATTGTTTTATATTATTTTGCAAAATATTATTGCGAACTGGCGAGTTTTTAAAAAATTTTACCATTACTCTAATTTTGAAATCGTTACTTGTATTTTCATATTTTGATTCAATAGCAATATATATATATATATATATATATATATATATATATATATATATATATATATATATATATATATATATATATATATATATATATATATATACATCTTTAAAATTCAGCAGATGCATTTTTATGCTTGCATATACCAATTAGTTTAAACAAAATAATTGATTTAGAAATGTATGAATTTTTGCAAATAATAATGTTTATTAATTATATAATTAACAGTGTTTACCGTTGGGACTTAATAAATAATTTGTTTATCACGCCCTTTCCTTTTATTTCCCCAAATATTAAATTAATATATTTATATACTAACACTCTACTCCAAAGTAGAATAAATTACTTCAACTTTAAGCATACTTTTGGTAAAACTAAAGGACTCCGATTTAGACCGTCAACGGGTTAAGTGAAAAAGAACTTTTTTTTGTTAAAATTAATATCAGTTGATTCCAAATTAAAGCGTTTAATTTTTTTACTCGGAAAAGTTGTAAGCAGCATGTATACTAGGACGATTCGGCGTCCGGAACAGTCATCAAAAACGAAAATTTTGTTGTAGAATTTCAAAATTCTCGACAGTATTTCTCGAGAAATAAAAATCTCCAAAAATGTGGAAATAATTCTTTGAGATTTGAGAGCTCAAGATAACAAATCTTTCTCGAGCATCTCGATGCAGGATTTTTTAAGCAGAAGCTCTACTTGAGACTTTTAAAGCCATTTTATGTGTGCAATATAATTTAAAAAATTCTTGTGGAATATTTCATCACCTATTAAACAACAATAGTAATTCCTCCTAAAAAAAATTTACGTAAATAAGAAATATTCCGAACAATGAAATAATACTATACTTAATTTTTTTTTATTCGCCTACATATTAAAGTGTTACTTTATTACTGTGATTTGCGGCTTTAAAGTATCACTTTTCAACTATTTATTTTGCTGTCATAGCTACGTCCAAAAAAGTAAAAAGCGTTTGTATTTGTTTAAATTCTATGAAAAATAAAAATTTTTATCAAAGCAACCCTCAAATTCAAAATTTCATTATCCAATTAAAATAGTTGTTATCATTTGTTTTCATAGCTACACAATAATTTGGAAAAAATAATAAATATTTTGTCAAAGGTTACTTGCTCCACATATTTTTATTTTAAAATTTATGAAAATTTATAATTTTAATTTAGAATAAACAACTTTTCTTAAAATGTTTTGCTTGCGGTGAATAAAAAATAGTATATGATGCACGGACGTAAGCTATTTTGGACTTAATGTGTGTGCAAATCTCGGCTAGCGCCTCGATTTGCAAACTCCACATCCGTCCAAAATCTTTAGCTTTACATCCTAGCATCATAATGTACTATTAATATTGACTTGAAATTATTTAAACGTAACAATTTTACAAATTTTGTAATTTTCAAATATAAAGAAAATTTTTATTTAATTTTATGGAGCTTTTATTTTATATCGGTTGCTTGTTTGCAAAAAAGTGACAGCTTTTTTTAATGTTTATATAATTAGAACCACGCGAAATCTATAACATTGGTTAGCCATTAATTAAAGAATTTTATTGATATTAGCTATATAGTGAGCAGAACATTTTGTTTCCAGAGCTGTGGTGAAGTTAGCCTATGCGCCAGGGTCGCAATATTGTTTATAGACATACCTGATAAACTCAAAAAAGATAATATGACATCATCAGTTCAAAATTCTCAAGCTACAGTAGACAATATGATTTATTCACATAACTATGAATCTTGTATTTGCTTTTTATCTGCAATTTCTACTTCTGAAACTAAAACTATTATAAATAGCTTAATTATAATAATTTTTCGAACTTTCTGATTAAAATTATTTCACACTACATTAGCTCGCCGATTTTCTTTATATTTAACATGGGATTTTTTCTTCTGAAATGAAAAAAGCTGTGATAGTTCCTCTGTACAAATGTGGTGACTCAACGAATAATTCTAATTACAGCCCAATTTCACTCTTATCGGTTTTCTCTAAATTGCTTGAAAAATTAATGAAGTCGAGATCTTCGAGAGATCGAGATTTTATCTTTTTTAGTCAAAACTACATTTCTAAGTAACTTACGGTACGGTTTGGGTATCGTGAGGGTGTAAACTCTGAGTCTGCTCTGATTGACTTTTTGTCCCCACCTTATGATGAATTAAATATGGGTAGGGGGATCGCTGCATTATTTATTAATACTAGGAGGGCCCGGCGTGCTTCGCTACGCTTATAAATAAAGTTTTTGCGTAGACATTTTGTTGACGTAGAAGCAATGATTTCAAAAAGTGGTAATGAGAAATGCTATCATTTAATTTTTCATTTTTCTTTTTAAATATATGAATGAAAAATAATCAGAACTCTAGCTGATCAGTTCGGATATATGAAAAATTAGCGGTCAAATAAGTTAGAGATCAAATAAGCTTACTTGAAAACTTATTTGATCGCTAATTTTTCATATATCCGAACTGATTAGCTAGAGTTCTGATTATTTTTCATTCATATATTTAAAAAGAAAAATTAAAAATTATATGCTACCATTTCTCATTACCACTTTTTGAAATCATTGCTTCTACGTCAACAAAATGTCTACGCAAAAACTTTATTTATAAGCGTAGCGAAGCACGCCGGGCCCTCCTAGTGTATATAAAAATTTTTCGTATATAATAACTTTTTTATTTATGATCCGAAAAACCCCAAAAATCTTTAAAACCTAAGTTACAGTATTATCAGTTAGCACTGAAAATTGGAAATTAATCAAAATTCGAATAAAAAAGCCTTAGGCTCCAAAAAGTTTTTTTTGAACGTATTAATATATAAGATTAAAAATTCTAACAATCAAATTTACGATCTCAAACTATCATACCAAACACACACATTACAAAATTGTCGATCAAATTTACGATCTCAAACTATCATACCAAACACACACATTACAAAATTGTCGCTGAAAAAAAAACACAACAATCAATAATCAATTTTTTTCATTCGCAAACAATATATATCTAACTAAATATGCAACGTATTAATATATAAGATAAAACAACAAAGAAAAATACCGTCCTTTCTCTCCTAGATCAATGCGTAAACTGAAAAGAAAATATGAAATACTATAAACAAAGAAAAGATTTGGACGATTCCATTTGATCCATTTGATTTGATTTGAGGGGAGGCAGTTGAATTCAAAAATACATTATACTTCGTCTTTAACTTTTTTATTTATAATCCGAAAAAACCCAAAAATCTCTCAGATCTAGGTTACACTAATATCAGTTAGCAGTGAAAATTTGGAATGAGCAAAAATTCGAATAAAAAAGCCTCAGGCTGTACAAAGTACAAAGTTAGCGTATTAATATATAAGAAGATTACTAAGCTTTTCATACTGTTGATTATATTTTATTATTTGAAAAGTTGAGGTCTGCTGGTTTCAAAGGATGGTGCTAAATCGATTGTGATCATATTTATCTAATCGTTTTCAATGTGTTAAAATTAAGGTACTTTTAGTCAATATAAAACTATATCTGCTGATGTTTCTCAAGGTTCTGTTCTTGAACCAATTTTATTTCTCATCTATATATCGACTCCCCATGTGAATTTAATTTTAAGGACTTTTTAATTGCTTTTGCTGATTATGCTGCTCTGTTATATTGTTATGATTCGTGTGTGAATATCAAACTCTGTATTGAACATGATTTGATTAATTTAAGAAAATTGTTTCATATTCATTCCATAGTTCTAGGTTCTAAAACACTTTAGATGATGTTTGATTTCTTTTATGAGAGTCTCTCTTTCTGATGATTTTACATTCAATAAAATGTTCATCTAATTAATTTAATGTTGTATTGTTATTAAAAGGGTAAACTCTTTCAAATATTTGGGGTTAATTTTGGATAATAAACTAAATTTTATCACTCATATTGAGAAAAATATGTAACGAGTTATATGGAACTATACAGAAGTTGTACATTTTACGTGAAATATATTTCCGTTATTTGCTGAAATAATTATTTTTCGTGTACTTACTGTACATATTAGTTATTAAGCTTGTTTGTTACTTTATTTCATTATATTTTTGTTTTTTTTCCCTTTGTTTTTATGGAGCTTTTACTCAAGGTGTTCGTTTGTTACACTTCAAAATGCTCTTACGTATTTTATATCAATACAAATTTAATTATTATCTGGCATTTGTTTATTTAATTATTGTATACTTATACAAATTTTCTGTAAATTAGTGTATATTATTTCTATTTGTTTTTTTATTGAAATAAAGATTATTATTATTATTCATAATGTGCTAAAAATTTGGATATTTTTTTATGCATCAAATTAACATGTTTAGCATTGAATTTTCTCCGACTTGGTCTGAACATATACAATTTGAACAATGGCATCAAACCCGGCAGTCTCAAGTTCCAAGTCTAGCATTTTAACCACTGAGCAAGCCAGTGAGCTGAAAATCTTTAAAAAAAACAATAGCCCTAAATGGTCTGTTTTGCAGAAATTTTCTACCCTTAGATAATGTGATCCTAACACGTTGCTTCGGAGTCATGAAAAATTCAAACATTATTCAACTGTTTCATCTTTTGTCAAGACAAAGGGGTATGTTGGATCATTCCCTTCTCCATTTTGTACCATGATAAACTGATAGTAATTAACAATTTCGGCAGCTCAGATTTAGGAGAAATTCTAGCCGGTTTGTCGGTTTACCACTGTGGTGAACATCTTGAGAACCCTGCGGCCTTTTGTTTTTTTCCATTGGGAGTTACAGAATCGAAAGATAAATCAGCTAGAGCACTTATCCTACCTTTCGATGAACCAATTGCTAGTTCAGGGCTTATGAGCCTCCGCGGAGCTCGTATAAAAAATCATTTGTTTTGCTAAATCATTTGTTTTTCGTTCCCACTTGTTTCTAGACATGCATATCAGTTATATGTAGTTCTTGAATCTGAGATGATTCAAGGACTTAGAGCATAGTCACGCTATTGTGGACTTAATAGTGTAGTCTCCAAGTGCTTTTAGAGCAGTTTGACAAGAAGTAAAAATATTAATGAACTTGACAGAGCAATTAAGATACGTTTCTCACTTTGATGCTGAATTTATAGCAAATGATTTAGTGTAAAAGACTACGCAGTTTTCGCTAAGTCGAAATTGTAGCCCAAGATCTTCATTTTTGAAGTAGATCGCAGTTCATGTACCATTTCTATTGAGTGATCCATCTGTGTAGATGTACAACATGTTGGCAACACTGCTCAGATCTGTCTGCAAATTAGCTACAGATCTGTCCTTTAGCGTTATAATAACAACTCTATACGGATTTCGAAAGGCAGTTAGAGATACTGTGTCATCAAATGCATTGAAAAATTTGTAAGTGGTTCTGCCAAATCCTTCCATAGCGCTTGATGATTTTTCGGACAGCCTGTTCTGGTATCGACCACATTTTCGATATAACTGTGCACTACTTCTTCCGGTAAGGTTGGTTTGGCTTGATGAACTTCAAGATTCTTCTTAGTTTAGTCTGAGTTTACAACGTTTGAGTTGTTTCACGGATGTTGGGTCAGAATGGTTTATGATATTGGCTTAGTGTCGGTGATTTAGACACTAAGTCACCTTAGAATCTTATCTGCTGATTCCTTGGCGCAGTGTCGAAGGTTATTTACGAGCTTAGAAGGTAACTCGTTCACTTTTAGCAAAACGTAATTTTAACTTCTCGAATGATAAACTCGGTGCTGTATTTTCCGCCCACTGCGTGCAAGCATTATCAGTACAGCCTTCGAAGTTCGGTTTGATAACCTCGAATTCTTGTTTTACTACCAAATCTATTAGTTTTGTTTTTAACTCGCTGAGCTGCTCAGAACTCAGGAGAATGGCTGAGAAGTTCTCTGCGGCAATGTACACTTTATTGCACTTAGCGACAGCGCTGCATATTGGAGGCACGTTTGTACTCGAAACATTACTTGCGGGTTCCTTAGCCCATGGTGTGATCAGCTTTTTGCAGAGGACTTATGCCGTTTGAAATCAAATGTAGCCGCCTGTGGATCGGACCATCATACTGCTCTTGGTGCCTTTGACTCTATTGAGCCGTATCACGTTAACCATTTCGCATGATGGTAAAGCTAAATAACAAACCTACGCATATCGCTACCATCACAATATTTATCCTTTAAGAGAATAATTTATATTGGAAATATTTTTTTTTTATAATATGTCAAAAAAAATGTTGAAAAGCGTTTAAAACATAATTTTATTTGTATTAGAAAAAATCTAAGACACCTTACATGTTTGTCGTTCCACTTAAAATTTGGTTTACCTAAGCAAGTTTACCTAAAATGAACACGGGTAACAATAAAATAAAGTTTAGGTGTACCTGTGTACGCTGTCCAGAGAAATCTACTACACGGTGGGGTAAAAAATAAAGTAAAAATGGTAGGAGGTTACTGTAGAGCTCCTAAAACACCTAGTGTTTTTGGTTAATATATTTAAATTTTCTTAAGAGTATTCGACTAAATATTGATAATCATTTTAATTTAATTTTTTAAGAAAATTTTATTTTATCCTATCAACCAGTGTGGAAAGTTTGTATAGCGACTGTGTTGGTTGAATGGTGACGTCCAATAAACGAATATTTTTTTAATCACACAATGTTTGCGCGAGACCTATTAATTGAAATAGCCTGAAACAATATATTTTTTAATTTAAACTAAATTAAGTGTTTTGATATAAATTAAAATTTTTTATTGTATTTATTTTTTTCACCACTATCTAGTGCCATCTATTTATAAAAACTAGGAAGGCCCGGCGTGCTTCGCTACGCTTATAAATAAAGTTTTTGCGTAGACATTTTGTTGACGTAGAAGCAATGATTTCAAAAAGTGGTAACGAGAAATGCTAGCATATAATTTTTAATTTTTCTTTTTAAATATATGAATGAAAAATAATCAGAACTCTAGCTGATCAGTTCGGATATATGAAAAATTAGCGATCAAATAAGTTTTCAAGTAAGCTTATTTTATTTCTAACTTATTTGATCGCTAATTTTTCATATATCCGAACTGATCAGCTAGAGTTCTGATTATTTTTCATTCATATATTTAAAAAGAAAAATTAAAAATTATATGCTAGCATTTCTCGTTACCACTTTTTGAAATCATTGCTTCTACGTCAACAAAATGTCTACGCAAAAACTTTATTTATAAGCGTAGCGAAGCACGCCGGGCCTTCCTAGTTAATTTTAAAGCATCAATAGAACACATTGAAATTTCATCTATAATAATGATTGATGCATTATTAATATATGTGCCATGTACACTGTTTGGAGTTATATTTGGCATTGAATTCTCTAATAATGGAATTGGTAATTTGAAAACATTATGCAAAGTTCGCCCCCCAATCAAAAGAGTTGATGCAATACCACTGAAGGCAGTTACAATACACGAAAGATTTAGTGAATTAAATTTATGAATGATTGCCGTTTGAACAAAAGTTTTGCCACAACCTGCATGAGCTGTCAAGAAAAAAAGCTAAAGCATTCGGAGGAACATTCAAACCACAGATAAATGCAAATAATGGACGAAACTGTTTTGGTGATTGAATTTCTGAAGCTTCAAGTAAACATTCACGCTATTCATTATCATTTGTTGCAATACCTCGAGCTTCACATGCTGCAACAAAAGTAGGGTAGGGTACACCTTCATACATACGTAGATCAAAAAAAGATTTTGGACCACGAACATGCAACAGAAGTAAACGCGTATGAAACAATTCTATATCTTTTGGAGTAACCATATATAATCGAGCAACAACTTTATCAGCCCCACGTTGTCTTCTTTTCCACGATTTACTTTGGTCATACCAAACATAATTAATTCTGTATACAAAAACTCATTAGCTAAATTATCAATGGAATTCAAATGGAAAAATGCTAACAATTTTGTTCTTGATACATTTGCGACTGTGCCAGCCACATTACCATTCCTGATATAAACATTTTGTCTATTAGGCAAATGACAATCAAGTCGAATAATTGTATGAGATTGAAAATGCATTGGAAATTCAAATATGCGCCAAGCAGCTTCAGTCGAACCAACATACCGTCCATTCAAAAAATCTTGAATTTCATTTCCCACAATCGCATCATCATTATTCACTGCATTCTCTCCATTCACTCTCAATTCAACATTGGCAGAATCATAGTCTTTATATACATACTTGTAAACATATTTCACACTTTTAACAGTCGTACATATTTCCACGTTAATATGACAATTGAATTTTGCAAGAAGATAAATATTATACGGAACAACATATCTATTATCAAGAGATGCACCACGTACATCAACACTCATACCATTATCACGTCGACGATACAAAGGATAACCATTCACAGATTCTTTAGTATTTTCAGAAAAAGATTTTGGAAAATTCTTACTACATTTACCATCTCTCATACAAACAGAATTGGGATTTAGAGCACCACATGGTTCATGCATCATATGACGTTTCACATATTCATGTAATTTAGGAAAAAGAATGGGATCAGGGATTTCAGTACATACAAATTTATTAATCATTTCATTTCCATCAATTCTATCTTCATCTGACAAATTTAACAAAATTCATCATTTTTAAAAATAGCAACCACATCAGTTTGAACAGCATCATTAAAACGACGAATATCACATTCTCTGTTAACTTTTATAACCATTGACACATCACGAACAAAAGGATTCACACGATCTAACTCAAAACCTATCTTACGCATAAGAAAAAATTCGAAATGAAATTTAAAACATAGAAAAACAATATGTACGTTTATTCACATTCAAAGAAATAAATATACTAACAGCTGAGAAAAAATTAAATATAAAAAAGAATAACAAAATAAAGTTTTAAGTTTCGTTTTTGTTGTTCGTTGTTCGATAGCAAATATATTTTTATATGTATGTAAACTTATAATGCATATGTATAGAAAAAGTTTTCCGTATATAATAACTTTTTTATTTATGATCCGATTTGTTTGAATCCGGATCCCAATATAGGTTACACTAATATCAGTTAGCTGTGAAAATTTGAATTGAATCCATCTGCGAATAAAAAAGCCTTATGCTCCACAAAGTTTTAATCTAGCGTATTAATATATAAGAAGATTAACGTCTTAACTTTAAAGCATTAATATGCATAAATTCTGCCAAATGATGCAATTAATACAATTTTTTTTAAAATAATTTTAATAAAAGTAATAATAAATCAAATTAAATTAAATGACAAAACAAAATTACTAAAAATCTAAGATTAATTAGATTATTAAAATATTTTAAGGTTACTTAATAAAAATGCCTGTAGAGCAGGTACCTGCCAATTTTTAATATAAACAGTGTTGGTAGCATGGATTAACTAGATTTTACCAAACCATATAGTCATAAGTATTATCTTGTTTTAGTTTGTTCGTTTTTCTAATGACTTTATTATTTCGTCAATGGGTTTCCCTTTTGTTTCTGGTAGCCAAATAATAACTATAATTCCAGTCACAAAACAGCATATAGCAAAATAAAACATACATCCATGAATTTCAAATAAATGTTTCATTAAATAAAAATATTTTAAGTAAATAAATCCAACAATTAACATTATTACTCGTAACGGCATGGAAACTATGCCACGTATTTTTATCGAGAGCATTTCATTTACAACAATAAAAGGAACTGCGATAAGTCCATATGTTGAATTAAATAATGCGCATGCTATACTTATGATAGATATCCAAGAATAGTCATCAACATCATAATTATGAAATTTTAAATAAAAATATATTCCACTTATGCTCAGGGATATCCCCGTGGTTAAAGAAGAATAAATTAATAATGGTCGTCTTCCTAAACGATCAACTAAAATAGTCGCAAAAAATACTCCAATTAAGTAAACTACTCCAATAATTATTGCAACAAGATTGGGTGATATTTGAGTACTAGCCTCACCGAATAGAGCTTCAGTATAGTTCATTATCATAAATCCCCCATTTCCATGCATCATAATGTATAAAACAATACCAAGCAATATTGGTATTCTTGCTGATCTTTTCGTAAAATCCGAAACAGTAAGTTTTGTTGTATTTATTCCGGTTTTTAAATTCAAATTCTCAACTTCTTTTAAATATTTGTTTAAAAATTTATCAAAATCCTCCGATTCATCTCGAAAAAATTTCAATGATTTTTTTGCGTCTTCCATTTTATTTTTTGAGATTAAATATCCAGGAGTATCGGGCACGAACAAAAAACCAATAATAAATATTGAAGGAAATATTAAACAAAGATAAGAATATAAATAATAGTTTAAGTATTCTCCGCATACGAATCCCATAACCATTCCAAAATTGGTAATTAATTGCATTATTGATCCCAATGATCCACGAATTCCGTCTTCTGCTATTTCGGTTACATACAACGGAATGACGGCAACTGTTCCACCGCCAACAATTCCTCCAACTAATCTTCCTATTAATAGCTCAGTATAATTTAATGCAAATATTACTAGCAACCAATTTATAATTAATGGAATTGCTATTAGGTATAAAGTAATTTTCCGTCCAAATTTTTCTGCGCTTAATCCTGCAACAATACATCCGATTACACTTCCTAAAAATATCACTGAACGTATCCAGCTTGCCTGATCTTCCGATAATTTACCGAATGGTAATGGTGATTTATCTGATTGCAAAACTGGTACAATTGGTGATGCCCAACCTAAGATTGTTCCATATCCAAAGGATAGTAAATTTGCTGTTAATGAAATATGTAATAGGAATAGTATTAAGCGTTCGATACAAATTGTTTCATAAAACTTATTATTACCACAAAGTGTTGCATAGTATTGCTTGAATCGTCCCATCACTTAGTCTTTGAACGTAGACTTTGTAACGAAATATATATTATACTGATTGAAAGATTTTTGGTTTTGCATATCAATAAAATAAACTTTAACTTCACTTTATGAAAAATATTAATTTTTTGTTTATACACTCACTCCACTCCATGTCATGCACTAAACTAGTTTTGATATTAAGATTTTGTATATATAACTATTTTAAAAATCCCAAGACCTATATTTATACAGTACAATCTTCATTTACAGTAAAAATACCTTTAACGTCGTCTGTATTTAAATATTCACAGCTCATTCATTAATTTTTTTTTGTTTTATTTCTTAGTGTATATATGTATCTAAAGTTTTCGACTCTGATATTATGGATCATTGCCGCCACGATGTTTTGAAAAAATATCTTACTCACCCCAAATTTTGATTTTTCTTTTGTTTTGGACCATTCTCTATCTAAACAGCCAATAAAAATGTTGGTGTATGTCTGTGGATGGGCGGGTGCGTGACCTCCCTGCATATGATCTTGATGAAACATTGGCAAATGATCCAGGCTCACTAAAAAATGAAACTTAGTATCTAAGGTTTTAGTACAGTTCCCAATATTTCTGCATACCAACTTCCGGTTTGTCACTTTCACTTAAATGTTTTTTTTTCAGGCGTTTATCTCTGCTTTAGCCTATAATTATAGATCGATTTTCATCAAACGTTGGGAAAAGGTGTCAATCAGTATGAGAACAATTTTATTAACTTTATTCAAAGTATTTTAAGTTTGTTGGGAGCATACACCATTCGTTCATAAACTCAATTTATGACACTTTCAAAAAGGATGCAAATATGTATGGTGAGGACTAAGAAGCAGATTAGTGTACCCGGAGTACTTGTTTTGTTTAAAGCTGAATAGCATTTGTACCTGATAATCAAAATAGAGAAAACTTGATACATGATCATTAAGTACGGTTTACAACAGATCCCAACTTCCGGTAAAACATTTTTTTTACATTTTCTCGTACAACAGAATTTATGTGTGTTTGGATACTACAGTTTTCTTTAATATTTATATAATTAAAACTACGCGAAATCTATAACAATGATTAGCCTTTAATTAAATAATATGATGGATATTAGCTCACTATATATCCAAAATATTTTGTTTCCTGAGCTGTGGTGAAGTTACCCTATGCATCATCTCCACAATATTTTTTATTGATATACCTGACAAATTAAAAAAAAAAATATTGCGACGCTGATGCATAGGCTGACTTATCCATAGCTAATATCCGTGAAATACTTTAATTAAAAGCTAACCAATTTTGTAGATTTGGCGTAGTTCTAATTATTAAAATATTGAAGAAAGCAGTAGTATCCCAAGAAACATAAATTTTGTTGTACGAGAAAAATGAAAAAAACAATTTAATCGGAAGTGACAAACCAGAATTTGGGATACAGAACTGTTGTGAACCGTACTAAATGTTTATGTACCAAGTTTCATCCAATTCGATTATCAGATACAGATTTTATTAAGCTTCCAAAAACAGGTGCTCGGCGGACCCCTATCACTTTGTTCACTATCGCTAAAAACTAATCAGTTCCTTGCCATACAAATTTGCACCTTTTCCCAAAGTGTCATCAAAATTCATTCATGAACGAATGTTGTATGCTCCAAACAAACATTGAAACAATTAAAGCCATTGGGCTTTATTATAGAAATAATATAGATACCTACGCTTTCTTTTTATCCAAGGGTTTATTTTAATTTCTTAAAATGATACAGAAATGTACGGACGGATGCGCGGACTTCACTCAAAGAAAGATCTCTAACAAAAAAATAACTTTGGCAGACCATGATGGTCTCAATATTTCAAACACAATTCAATGAATTTAATAATAGAATAATAAAAATATAAATATAAACTTAACTTATTATAGTTTTGATTGTTGAATGTTGGCTGTTGATGATGACTTTCTTCCTTGTATGTCGTCTGAAAAGATATCCTCTAAAAACGGGTTGAGGTTAATTCTAATTTTTGAAGTGAAAACTTCTTTAGCCGAGTTATGCAATTTTGTATAGACTAAAATTTATATATTCGCGTTATCATTTTTAAATCAGGAAAATATTTTTAAATATGAAACACATCTATCATTTCTTAACGTTCAAATTGGGATGTGAATATCGCACTCGACTGACGTTCTATAGGTCGTGAGTTCAATTCCTGGACTGGTACATTTTTTTATTGTTTTTTTTTAATTTTTATTAAATACCATTAAAATTTTTTTTTTATTCATGAATTCATAAAAATAATAAAAATTTCTTTTTACGATTTTTAGAAAATTGATCTATAATGCAGTTTTTTAAAGTTATATTGCTACTGTCTTCTGCAATTTGCATTCGAGTCATTATGCTAAATAAATATTTTATATATTTATAAAATTGAAAGTATGTCTGTTTGTCCTTTATGCATTAATACATTAATCATCATGAAAATTTGGGCAGTTGTTGTGTACACGTAATTTGGTTTTTATTTAACTATCGTTTTAAACGGCAGTTTGCTTTGATCAATGTTTTTTTGTTGAACATAATTTTTATGAAATTAAAAATAACGTAAGAAGGATAGGATAACCTGAAACAATTACATTTGTATATCAAAACTATATGTCTTGGAATTTAACACATCATGATGTTACAAATTTTATCATTTTCACCAAATATGTTGTTGGTTTGGAATTGTATGTAATACATGTTTCTAAAATGAAGTGAAGACTTAATACTTGTAACTTGATACTTGATAACATCGATTATATCACATCATTTACAGCTCACAATTACGAGACGGAAATCGCACAAATTCTATACTACAAAGAAGCATAGCTTATGTATGATTAAACATGGATGGCAAGCATGATAAATAAAATAATTAAAAATGGTAACACTTAGCCGATAGTGATTTGCAAACGGCCTCAATGCACATTAATTCCAATGAATTTACTAAGCTTTACGCAGGAAGATTTGTAAAATTTAAAATTGTTGATCTATGGGTGTAACAACCACGCGTACTTTAGTCCATGCTATTGACATATGAGTTATCTTGAGATATCGTATACCACTGGCAATAGCAGTGTAATCTCATGAGCCAAAATGATATATGAAGGGTGCTGACGGATGAAGTATTTCCAATCAACGATACCCTTACTCTAAGTTATGGAATATTCTTTGATGATACGCTATTTTTTTAAAAATAAAATGTGTTTGGTAGTAGAAATTACAAGGTATGTCACAACAACACATAAAAAATTTTTAAGAACAAGGTCCCACAACAACATGCTTTCTAAGGTGTTGATAGACGCAAATTTTTATATGATATGCTTTGGTTATTTTAAATATAAAAATGAATATAATAGTTGCTTGGAATACTGATAGATGTGAAACCCAGAATAATTTTAATGATTTTAATTTAAACATTCTGAAATTTTAATTCGCAATGCTACAATAATTGGAAGATATAAAAAACACAGCAATTTCACAGATTTATGTTTTCACTTCTGTCGGCAGTCCTTAACACTGCCTTCTTTTTTTTTCTTTTTCAATACCCAAAGAATATAGTTACTCTACCACAACTCGAATAATTTTTCAATGCATTAATCATTAATTTAATTCAAATAATTTTTATTATTGAAAGTTTCGAAAATGAATCACGCACTTTAAAATTTAATTGATTTAATATCATTAATTATAAAAAAAAAAAAAAAAAAAAAAAAAAAAAAAAAAAAAAAAAAAAATATCAAACGCGTACTGACCAATATTTTTGGAAAATGTCACCATAAATGACATTTTTTTCTTAAACTAAACGAAACAGAAAATATTCATTGCAATATATTTCTTTCATTTTCCATACACAAACATTTTTTTATATTACGAATCTACAGGTTAATTCGTCTACCATACTATCATCTTCTTGTGGGTTTGTTTAACATGTATAACACGCACCGAATTTATGTACACCCGTTTTACACCAGCAAAAAGAACAGGGTGGTTATTTTGTAGCGTTATTTCACTAGGTGAGATAAATAGTGAGATAAAAAAATTATGTTTAAATGATTTCTTTTATCTAATATAATCGATCAAAGACAAATATTTTATCTCACTTTTTATCTCACCTAGTGAGATAACGCTACAAAATAACCACCCTGGTTATGTTTATGTCTTGAAATATTTATCGCATTTTGTTTCATTATAAAAAAAATGTAAGGAGAGGAATTTAATCCTAGCAATTTTTTTGTTTCCTTTTTTTCTTATTTAAATATTGCAGAGTGAGTACAATAGAGTGTGAGTATATATATAACAAAAATCATTATAGCCTTGATGCTAAATAAAAAGGGTCAAATGATGATTATTGTTGATATTTAGAGTTTTCATATTCGAATCTCTTTTGTTTGTTCTATATATTAATGCAAAGGAAAACGATAATATTATCTAGGTATGGATGATGAATACATAACAATAATGAATTCAGAAAATAATATGTTTGCAGGGGCGATCAATAGGTTCTTTGTATGGATCGGTTAAATGCAAAATTTACGACAATGCAAAACGTATATTTGGGCAGGTCAGGGATGGAAATTATAGAATGAATTAACGAGAAGTCAGTCTTTGCTGTTAATGCAGATTTTTTGTCTGTCTGAACTGTCAAGACCCAACTTCCAGTCAATACACCCTACACAGAACCAAATGCAATATCAAATTGTGAGTATAACAAAAAAAACAGGTGTTCGGGAGACCCCCACCACTTATCCCAATATTGTCCAAGAACTAATCAGTTCTTTGTAATATAAGTCTCCATCTTTTTTCAAAGTATCATTAGAATTGATTAATGAATGAAGTCTGTATCCAACAAACTTTAAAAACAAAGTGTGAAAAGTCAACATTTGTATGGTGGACCCCCCGACACTTTGATCAATGTGTTCCAAAATTGGAACCTTTTTCATAAGATTCAGCATAATCACTCCATTGTTGTAGGCTGTAGTGTGCATAAAGACACTGAAAAAACTTCAAAAAAGTAGAAAAAAAATATTTTACCGGAAGTGAAAATCCGGCAGTTGGGATGCAGAACTGTTGTGAACCGTACTAAATGCTGATGTAGCAAGTTTCATCCAATTCGATTATCAGGTACAGATGTTATTGAGATTTAAAAAAACAGGTGTATGGTACACCCCCCACCATTTTGTTCACTATCGTTCAAAAACTAATCAGTTCCTTGCCATAGATATTTGCATCTTTCCCAAAGTGTCATCAAAATTCATTCACGAACGAATGCTGTATGCTCCCAACAAACATAAATCAAAGTCAAACAAGTGCGAATAAAATTCGCTCGGAACCCTTGACGAATGTGAATGTAAAGAAAACAATATCAAAATAATTAACATAAAGTTGTGTTGTAAAGGGTTTATATTGTCAGACCATAGACACATAGAAAATAAATGGTTCATCGTAAATATCAATAGTAAATGCCAATCTCATCTAAATGGATCGAAATGATATAAAAAATATTACTTTAGGTTAAATGTTATCCATAGCTGTTTATGGTAGCTAAGGAACGACTCAATACTGTTAATCAACGACGAAATTTAGGTTGAGTGGTGTTAACACTAAAAATAGGACGTTTTTGACAATAATTCAAAAACTGTGCATCGCAAGATTCTAAAAAAATTGTAATGTTTCTAAATTTTGGTGCTCTTTCAAATGACACCCCACTCATGCGAGTCAAAAACTTGTTTTTCACCCTTCCTCACTCCCATCCCTAAACACATAGAAATAAAATTACTTGAGGCTTCGCTATATTTTTCGTTAATGGTTTATCAAATTTCCTATCTCTATGAATTTTTTCAAATTTTTCTGTCAATCAACGAAGAAACGTATAGGGGGGGACCAACTTTTTGTTGCACTTTTTTGAGAATAATTCAAAAACGGTGCATCAAAAAATTCTAAAAAAATTTTAATGTTTCTTAATTTTGGTGGTCTTTCAAATGACATCCCACTTGACCGGGTTTTAAATGGTGTATTTACCCCTTCTCATATCCTCACCCTTAATAAATATAATTATTAGTATTTGGTACTTTACTATGTTTTTCTCTAAAAACTGATTATTACTTACGGTCGGAGCTAATCGAGGAAAGAAAACATACAGAAAACGCCCTTATTTAGAATTACACAAAAAATGGTGGGGAGTAAAATTCAAAAATACATTTTTTAGAAATACTGAAGTAAAGCCCTTTCATATGCCCTTGACTCGATATAAAAATGTATTTTCTCAAAGGCTTCACATCGTAACCATTTGGTTAACAAACGAAAACCATTTTATTTAGTTTTCAACTCTTCATTTTGTGTGGACAGATTAGTTTTATATGCATCAAATTTCATTGGATTTATAGTAATCGAGATAATCGAAATAATGTGAAAAACACGTTTTACTCTTACCAATAGTGTTCCATATAAAAAACAGCACCCTAAAAACATAGTGGAAAAAAACCTGTTGTATGGTGGACCCCCAACCCTTTATCCAATGTACTCCAAAAGCTGATAAAATATTTTTCATGTTACTTGAAAGCTTTTTCCAACGTTTGATGAGAATCGATCGGTAATTATAGGCTACAGTAAGGATAAACACCTGAAAAAAAAACTTTTAATTGAAAGTGAGAAACCCGAAGTTGGTATGCAGGAATATTGGAAACAGTACTAAAACCTTAGATACCAAGTTTCCATTAGATCATAAGTCGAGTTTAGAAGTAATTCAAGATTTAAACTTAGAGGTGTTCGGGAGACCCCACGCCATTTTATCCAAATTTGAAATGAATCCAGATCTACCATTTTCAAGTGAATCTGTATCATTTGCCAAAGTTTCATCAAGATCATATGCGGAAAGGTCACACACCCACACACTCACCCACACACCCACACACAGACGTACACCAAAATTTTTATTGGCTAAATGGTCCAAATGGTCCAAAACAAAAGAAAAAACAAAATTTGGGGTATGCAAGATTTTTATTTTCTCGATAGATTGCATTACTTCACACAATTTAAAATTGTGGTGAATTAAAAATATGATATCAGTTCATAATTCTCAAGCTACAATTCGCAAGTGTGTTGATCTTTGCCAGGCGTTTTTCAAAATATTCTCTGATTGTTTTGCGTCCCTTGTCATCCTTTTTGGTGTTCCTTTGCACAGCTTTCGATCTTTCCAAAATTTCTGTCTGTGCCTGCACCAAGCTTTGGTAATCGGCCATATCTTAAAACTGACGTTTTGTGTATGTATCTGGTATAGCAAATTCCAAGTCAGGACAGTCACATCACAAGGTTTATCTGTCTGACGATTAAACCTAGGAACACTTTACCATTCATTTTAAATCCAAAAGCAAAAGCAATGACCGTAATATCAGCCGATATGCCACAAACATCAATACAAGAACTGAAATGCAACAACAACAAAATATTGGCAGACCCAACATATTATAGCTCTGGACCAATCGATTGGAGCAAATTATTACGGAAAAACTATTCTTCCTGGTATTGTATCAGATATAAATAAATGGTTCGTTCAACAGATGAATTTAGGAGGACCATCAGTGGGCCATTATCAACATCTAGATCACATGAGACCATAAATATGATGGTTCATTTAGATGTCAGCGAACAATTCGATTTTGGGAAATTGAAGAAATCGATTCCAAAAGACTAGCGAATATCGATTTTGGGAAATTGAAGAAATAGATCCCAAAAGACTACGCAGAACCCATTCACTTAAGAACATCAAGAGGACGAGGTCAAAAAACGCATAAAGGATATATAGCGCAATTTGTTTGTCTGGCCACAAAAGCCATTCACATAGAAATAGTTAGTGATCTAACAACGCAAACATTCATAGCAGCACAGTAGTTTCACGGCCCGAAGAGCTGAAGTGTATTGAGGTATGATTTCAAAAAATTCAATAAAGAATGCTTGCCGAGAATATTGAATAATATTAGCAATGACGGCACCACATTCCATTTTAACACCCCCATAAGTCATCAACAAGGAGGTTTGTGGGAAGCAGGAGTAAAATAACTTAGAAATCATTTGAGAAGAATATTAGGCGAAGCATCACTAACCTATGAAAATATGTCTATCACACTTGCTCAAATCGAACCTTGTCTTAATATTAGACCTATATGTAAAATCTAGTCAGACATAAACGATATTAAATCACTAACACCATGGAATTTTCTAGTGGGAGAACCATTGGTCGCACAATGAACAATGAACGAACAATGTAGAAAATGAAATGGCCACTGATAGTAGTCCAGATGCAATCATTAAGGATATGAGCCCAAACAACGCGCAAATCACCCAGATTCGCAAGGATTGCTATGATATTACTACTAGTCATGACAGGTTTGATTGGGATTAGAAGTGTCAATGCGAACGAACCATACTGCCGTGCTAAGCACAGAAGTGGTAGCTTGTATTTTTGACATTTCGAGATATTAACTATTTTTAATTTTCTCAGTTGGAAATCTACTAAATGATCTATTTGGAGTTCTCGACGACAAATCAGCTAAAGAGTTTAACAATCGAATCAATCAGCTTGCAACAAATGAAGAACATATAGTCAACATGATATCAATTGCAGATACAACCACAAATATTCTGAAAACCCAACAAGCAGAAATTGTCAACCAATGAAAGGAGTTTACTAACGAAAATGAGTAAATTAACAGATGCTACTACATTTTTCTCATTAGTAAGATTATGAAATACAATAATGACAAATTTTCAATGAACACAGGAGATCTTGCTTGACACATTATTAGAGAGTAAAGGGAAAAAAGTCAATCCTGATTTAATTCTGCCGGACCAACTAAAACAAGAATTAGTAAAAATTCAATCCCATTTACCTGATGGAGTAACATTACCAACTGGCTACCAACCAAAAAAATTCGAAGCTTATACCATATAATGACTTGTTAAGTCAGCGTATAGTAGATAATTTAGCCATATTTAAATTATCTTTACCATTATTGGATATTGAAAGATTCAACATTTATAAACTATTTTCATTTCGATTAATGAGAGAAAAACAAATAGTCCCTGGGCCTTCACCTACATAATTTTGTGATTATCACATATTTTATACTTCGTGATGCGCCTGTCCTTGACGGGCCTGAAAACATTTGTTCTATGATTTTTCTCAAATCGGCCGCTTTTGCGTTCGGCAAGCTCCGAAAAATGCCGATTGCCCGCGATCTTGTAAACTTGCTACCACATTTATTTTTTTTTGACTGTGGAGGTTGGAAATTTGTTTTAAGAATACGAGGGTAAGCTTGTCCGACCAAAATGTGTTTGCTATGGTCGAGTCTGACAACTGACATTTTGGATGTTTGGATTGTCGGACTAGACAATAGCAGACAAATTTTTGTCGGACAAGGTTACCCTTGTGTTCTAAATCAAATTTCCAACCCCCGTTATTAAAAAAAAAAAAATTTACAAGATCCCGGGCAATCGGCATTTTTCGGAGCTTGCCGAAAGCAAAAGCGGCCGATTTGAAAAAAATCGCAGAACAAATGTTTTTGGGCTCGTCAAGGACAGGCGCTATAAATGTAAATGTAATGTAAATGGACTATATGGTTATAAATGCAGACAAAAACTATTATTACTACCTCACAGACAAGGATTTCGGTAAATGCATTCGAGCGCAACACCTGGAATACCTCTACTACCTGAAACCTGAAAGGGCCAATACATAGAACTACAATTGTCGGTGATACAATCTCCGATTTCTACTTCTAAAATTGAAACTATCATAAATAGCTTAGATTCTTCTTATTCTACTGCTCATGATAATATTTCAAAATCTCTGATTAAAATTATTTCACACTACATCAGCTCGCCGCTTTTCTTTATATTTAATATGAACTTCAGCTCAGGGATATTTCTTTCCGAAATGAAAAAAAGCCGTGATAGTTCCTCTGTTCAAAAGTAGTGACTCAACTGTTATCGGTTTTCTCTAAATTGCTTTAATTGGGTAAACTCTTTTAAATATTTGGGGTTAGTTCTGGATAATAAACTAAATTTTATCACTATTGAGAAAATATGTAACGAGTTATATGGAACTATACGGAAGTTGTACATTTTACGTGAAATTTATTTCCGTCATTTGCTGAAGCAATTATTTTTCGTGTACTTACTGTACATATTAGTTATTAAGCTTGTTTGTTACTTTATTTCATTATATTTTTGTTTTTTTTTTCCCTTTGTTTTTATGGAGCTTTTACTCAAGGTGTTCGTTTGTTACACTTCACAATGCTCTTACGCCTTTTATATCAATACAAATTTAATTATTATCTGGCATTTGTTTATTTAATTATTGTATACTTATACAAATTTTCTGTAAATTAGTGTATATTATTTCTATTTGTTTTTTATTGAAATAAAGACTAAAATTATTATTCATAATATGCTAAAAATTTGGATATTTTTTTTATGCATCAAATTAAAAGTTTAGCATTGAATTTTCTCCGGCTTGGGAACAAATAAATAAGGGACCTTGTTGTGGGACCTCGGTCTTAAAAGGTATCTTTGTGTTGTTGTGACACATTTTGTAATTCCTACTACACAACACATTTTAACGAAAAAAAAACCGAATTGAATTCTAAAATGAAATCTGAAATATTTTTACTTATATATCAAAAATGGCAAACAAAGCTCCGAAATCTATAAAAACAATCTAAATCATATTGAAAAACAGTTAAAATCTGGGTAGGAGCTGCCGATGTTAAACAGTGGACCAATCTCGGGCCAGCATTGGCGAGCCTAGCCTTGACTAGTTAGCTTTGGGCCAGATCGGGGCCAGTTGTAAATGCCTAGACTGAACCTAGGTTCAGTATATTATATAACGCGTTATTAACCAGTCTAATGCATTGTAAACATGTGCAGGCCATATTATGATTATCTTTATTTTTATATATGTTACTCTTTCCACAACCTCTTTCCACACATTTAAAGGAGGTTTGGAAACAAATTAGTTTGGTAGACCTGGCCCAAGTCTTATTTGCCAGACTTGGCCCAAGCCTGGTTTGCACGACTTGGCCACAGGACATCAGTCCAAGCTTGGCCCAAGCTTGGGCTGTTTGAAAATGTTAAACCTGCCCCAACCCCCAAAAGCTATGGTGCCGTCTTGGCCCAAGCTTGGCCCCTTAGATTTTTCTTACCCGGGAAGCACTAAAAATAAACTGAAACCTTATCCACCCTTAAAAAATTCTCTTCATCCTGATGGTAATAGATTGTTTTAAATTCTGAAAAATGTGATGAATTTGGTTCGACTTTCTCCAGCATTCACGTGACACATATATAATAAGCTGTTTCTATTGAAGTAGAAAGTAGCTGCAAATCAGTTAATGATAATGTTCTTAATGATGACTCAATTACGGAATGGACTTCTCCAAACCAGCTTAGTGGTATACTTAAGAAATTTGGTCCATATAAAGCACCTGGGTTAGATGGAAGTTCCATTATACTCTTAAAACATTTCCCCTAATCAGCATTGTGCTTTTTAACCAATATCTATATAACAGTTGTCTTAAACTTTGTTATTTTCCTACCAAATGGAAAACCGCTAAAGTCATTCGAATACTTAAACCAGGGAAAGATTCTACTCTTGCTGTCAATTATTGATCAATCAGTCTTATGTGCTCCTTGGGCAAACTTTTCGAGTATGTAATAAAAGAATATATGCAAAATTTAATTGAGGAGATTTCGATTTTAATAGACGAGCAATGTGGGTTTAGATACTCTCACCCAACCATCCATTAAGTTAACCGAATATTCAATTACATCAAAAACTCACGTTCTAACAAACAATCAACAGAAATGGTACTCTTAGACTTAAGAAGTGCTTTTGATAAATTCTGGCGTGACGGCAGAGTTGTGCATTTTCATGTAAAGAATAATTCTTTACATTTTTTTGTAAAGAATTAGTAAAGAATAGTTTTTTACGTAAAGAATGTAAAGAATGATTAATAAATGTAAAGAATTGTACTTTCAAGTGATTTTTACAGCTCCTATAAGAAGAAAAAACTTGTACCCAATTCCAACACTGATAATACAAATTTTGAATAGAAAAGAATTACGAATTTCGGTCTCTGTATAGTTATTTGTTTAACTAGGCAGCAAAGTAGTAGATTGACTGCCATGGCTGATAGTTCATAGCCAGGCGAAGCGAGGCTAGGAATTTAGCCAAGGCAGTCAATCTACCTTGCTGCCGAGTTGAACATATAATTTTTACTCCGATTAATTACAATGATATGTAATTTGATAATTATTACTTTAAAAATAAAACAAAATTTTAAAAATGAAAAAATAAATCGCAATTGTTGGAAGATTTAGTTGTTATGGAAATGTAATAATAATTATAGTTTGACAAATTAAAAAATTTCTGCCAGATTCGTGGAAAAACATCTGTTTATTTCTATGAAGTCTAATTATTTTGCTGCCTAGGCAGCAAAGTACTTGCTTTGCTGCCTAGGCATGAAAAGTGCCACTTTGCTGACTGAAATAAGTCTGCAAAATTTATATTTGCTGTCTATCGGAGAAAAAAATATTTTCCTGCTTTAATCATAGAAAAAGCAAGGATTGGAAATAATAAATTATGTGTTAAAATTTAAAACTAATAACAATAAAATTAACAATTTAACTACAATAACATCAATTTGCTGAATACGACACATAACAAGCTTGATTTGAGCATGATTTCCACAATGGCGAGGCGAAAAAATTTAACCAAATTAAAAAGAGGAAGAGAAAATTCTCCGTTTGTATGATAGAGATGCACTCTGATTTTGTCAGTTAAATTTGGACGTCCAATTTGCAATATTTCAATTCAGCACACCGAAATTAGACGTCCAGTCCGAAAAAAGATATGCTCTTATGTCTTTTTTCGGACTGGACGTCCAATTTCGGGAATAGCAAATGTCAAAACTGAAAGTATTATAATAACGTGAAAAAAAAGTTTAATCTAAATCCGTATTCAAATCAGTATCACTAATTCAAACAAGTATTACAAGCTGTAATTACATTGAGGCAATTATTAAAACCTATTTTGTGTTTGGTATTAATTGCGATTAATTATAATTTGCAATTAAACCAATTAATTTTAGGTTATGAGCTTTCGGAAAGCCAAAATCCAATAGTAAAAATCGGAATTACAAGTTGTTGCTTTTTCATTCTCTCCTTAGTTATTTTTTTCTTTCTTTCTCATTTTAGTTTGGCTAATTTTTTCGCCTTAGCCATTGTGGAAACCATGCATTACAATAGCAGATATTTTCAGTATACAAACTATTAAAGACAGGATCTGTCAATTGATAAAATGAAGAATGTCCGAACCCAAGTTTTCAACCATTTATCTTAAGAATTTAGTTAGATTAAAGAAAATGTTTGTTGAGATGTCACATATATAAGCTGGTTTGAGTCGATACTAAAAATAAATTTTAAATTTAATCTCAAACTTGTTAAAATATAAATAAACAATTTCACGATACCAAAAATATCGAATTTGTGAAATCAATCATTTGTTTGTACAACTAAAATTTTAAAAATAACATTTGTTTTTGAATACAAAGATAGCTTATATATGTGACATCTCAACAAACATTTTCTTTAATCTAAATTCTAAAGATAAATGGTTGAAAACTTGGACTCGGACATTCTTCATTTTATCAATTGACAGGTAAAGCCTGTCTTTAATAATTTGTATGCTGAAAATAATTGCTATTGTAAATCAAGCTTGTTATGTGTCGTATTCAACAAATTAATGTTATTGTAGTTAAATTGTTAATTTTATTGTAATAAGTTTTAAATTTTAATACATAATTTATGACTGCCAATCCTTGCTTTTTCTATGATTAAATGGCAAAATATTTTACAGAGATCGAAATTCGTAATTCTTTTCAATTCAAAATTTGTATTACCATTGTTGGAATTGGGTACAAGTTTTGGCTTAATTCTTAAGGGAGTTTTAAAAATCAGTATTCAAATGATAAATATAACTAAAGACTGATTTAAAAACTATGATTATTTAGGAGTGTGAATTTCATTTTAAATTATATATTAATCTAATGAGAAAATTGGCACACCTTTTTAGCATTATTTACATTCTTTGCATTCTTTACATTCTTTACAATCTTTACAATGATTTTTGGACATGTAAAGAATGAATTCTTTACATGTAAAGAATGAATTCTTTACATGTAAAGAATTAGGTAAATTACTTTTTGTAAAGAATTTGCACAATACTGCGTGATGGTTTATATTATTTGTAAATATTCTTAGTTCTAACTCAAATCTATTCCACATAGCGACAGGTGTTCCCCAAGGGTCCATTCTGAGTCTTCTTATTTTTAATTTATATATCAAAGATATCCCTAAAATTGCGAAATTGCACTTTTTGCGGATCTTACTATATTAAACTCTTATTTGAATTTAATTACAGTGTAGTCCAAAACTTGGAAACTCGAGGTCAATGAGTCTAAATGCCAAGCAATATATTTTACAAGATGTAGGGTATTGACGAAAATTATCCAAACTGATATCATGGTAAATAATACTCGTATAAAATGGGAAAAAAAATCTAAAATATTATTTGGACCCCTCCAAGTTGAGAATGGAAATTTTTGAAAAAATTATTTTTAACCTTGACGATTGTAGTGTCATATGAAATGTGATTTTTTTTCAGTAAAAAAAAATTTTTTTTGTATTTTTCGAAAGAACAGTTTTTGACTTATTTTGATAAATGTGAAAAATTTTTCCTGTCACCCCCTTAACTTCGAACATTACAAAAGAAAACATTTGAAAAAGTTCGCGGTTATAGGATATGTTGCAAAAATTGAATTAAAACTATAGCGGTCGGCTTATCATTTAAAATATTATTTGGAGGGGGTTGAGACTTGAGAGTGAAAATTTTTTGAAAAAATTATTTTTAGCCTTGACGATTGGGGTGTCATATGAATAGTGAATTTGGTTCTAGTCTAAAACAATTTTTTTTCTAATTTTCAAAAACACAGTTTTTCACTTATTTTCAAAAATGTGAAAAAGGATTTACGTGTTTTCCTTATTTTGTTGAATAATGTGATTGAAGTTTCAAGGAAATCGTTCACATCATCTTTGTTTTGATTTAATTTTCCATCTGAACGGAGAACGGAGAACGGAAAGGATGATTAGTTCGATGATAGCTGAGCCAGAAAGGTTTCAACAAAATCATTAGGTGTTTCAAAAAACTTTGCTTATATTTATTTATTTTGTGTCATTATTAGTAGTGTTTTTGAGTGTAAGATTATGATAATTGTTTGTATCTGTATAGGAGACCATCAGCCAAATTCTGTAATTGTGAAGCGGTGAAGTGATAAGTTTTTTAATGAAAAGAAACGAAGAAATTTTTATCACTTCACCGCTTCACAGTTACAGAATTTGGCTGCAGAAGCTCCTTCCTTGAGTTATAAATATGTTCTAACAAATTGTTCCCCGATTTTTTCGACAAACATATAATGAGAAACAGTTTTGAAATCTATGTTATTTTATTTTGTGACTGTTATATTTATTTAATTATTTATTTTCTTTTTAAAATAAACATTTCAGTTATTAACTTCCCGATATGGGAAGTTATTGTTTTTGAGTCGATTTTCGATATCGGAATTTTTTTGATATCTTTACGTTTCATGACCTCCTGAAGCTGTTTAGACTATTTTTAGCTGGCAGTCTGTATGTGTGTGTGTGTGTGTATGTATGTGTATATCGCTGTGTGGAGAATTTTTGCCCAACGCTTTCTCAACAACGGATGGGTCGATTTTAACGAAAATGGTCGCAATCAATGTATCTTGTCGTAACTTAGAGCCCAGTCCTTTTCTAGCGAAATTAAATCATTTGTTTTTTAGTGGTTTCCAAAAAACTGAAAATCATCTCTTGCAAATATCATGAGATTAATAAATAATGCTATGAAGGTCATGAAGCTTCCATATTGTTTGTCACCATGTCAGACCTTTATAATGACATTTGTATAAACAATTGCTATCTTAGTTTTTGAGATTTTTAACAAAATGTGAAAAAACGACGTGTTATTTTCTTTATGCAAACGAATGATATCTGGATGAAACTTTTGTATGTAAATGAGCTGCAACAGCATCCGGGCTTACTTGAATATCAAAAACCTGAGTTATTTTCTAAATTTGGCAAAAAGGTCAGAGGTTCGAGAGTAGATTGCCTGGTCAACTGTTTATTAACTTCCCGATATGAAAAGTTATTGTTTTTGGATCGATTTTTGAAATCGAAATTTTTATAATATCTTTACGTTTCAAGACCTCCTGAAGCTGTTTAGGCTATTTTTAGCTGGCAGTATGTATGTATGTGGACACAAATTTGTCCAACGCTCTCTCACAACGGATGATCCGATTTCAACTTCAATGGTCACAATCGATATATCTTGGCGTAACCTACAGCCCAGTCCTACAGCCCAGCCCCTTAAAAACTAAGCAGTCGATAATTCATTGAAATGTCTTTTAGAAATATTTGGATTTTTTTTGATTTTTTTAAACCAAACTCGATGCCTTAAAACAAGCTTTTGTTTTACTATCTCCTTATCAATGTTCATAAAATATTGATAAAAAATAATATTTATAATTTTCTTGTTGTCAGTAGGCGTGGACAAATACATTGTATAACTGTAAAAAAATTCAAGTTGATAGCACTTATAGTTTTTGAGAAAATCGATTATGTAGAAATTCGGACGGACACCGAAGTCTCACCAATAGGGTACCGTTTTTACTTTTTCAAAGTACGGAACCCTAAAAATGGTGATATTGTTTGAGAAAAATCAAAAAAATTTAGCAACGTTGACAAAGTAGACTTTAAGTAGACTCCACCGCTAGTTTTTTTTAAATATATGGTGCAATGAACATCTTCTTTCCAGTGTAACCAAAAGATGAAAAAATGACGATTAATTGCAAGTCTTAGAAAGAGAATTTCAATTTATTAAAGTTTTAAGAAAATATCTTAATGTTACCTATTTAACTTAACGGGAAGTTCTTGGCGTGGCCGCTATGGTCACACCCTACCCTACTAGTTTTTATTTTGTTTAACCAATTCGGCACATTATTAATTTTATTGTTAAGATAACTTCATTTTAACTAATAATTTGGCAAGAATGTTTCAGTGAGCCCATATCCATATATCAAATAAATACAATTGCTTGTAGACATAGTTAGCCTACGACAATTTATTGTAAAACTTAGCAATATAGCAATATCTTTCGTCCAAAAGTGACCACTTTTTCTATATTTTTCCCAAAAACTTTTGAAGTTTTTTATTAAATAGATTCGGTACTAAGTTCGGAAAAAAAACATGAAAAAAAGCTATTATTTAATTTAATTCCAAAAACTGTGTAGTGAAAAATTCTAATATGTATTTTTAAGGGGTACTGAATTCAATCCCTTGCATATGATACTCTACTTGAAACGGTAAAAAAAATGTTTTCTTAAAGACCTTATCGCAGCCCCGTAAAACAAATGAAAACAACTTTATTTCTTTGTAATAGTCATCTTTAGGGGACAGGTTCATTTTATACGCATCTTAAATTTCGGGTCCATATAATTTATAGTTTATGAGATAATCGGTTTTAAAACATAAACAAATCGTAGTCTCACCAATAGTGTTCCGTATAAAAAATGGAACCCTAAAAACGGAAAACACATTCATTTGTTATAAGAGCTGAACCCCTACGTTGACTCGGATTTTCATCAGCAAAAAATTTAATTTGTTAAAATCTCAATATAAATTGTGCTTTTGCTTTTTCAAACTCTTCAGATAATAGAAAACGTCTTTCTGACAAATCAAAACCTTTTGAGGCAATAAATATTTGATTTTCTTCTACACAGTGTTCTGTGTAGTTATATTATTTTCAATTTATTTTCTTTTCGATCGAAAATTAAATTTCAATTTGGTTTCAAATAAATGAAGGGTAAACTCACCATAGCATATAATATAATATTTAGGCCTTAAGGTTTTATATTATTTTAAGGTAAAGGTCATATCATTAACATCGTCGTTTTTAAAATGACAGACGAACATTTTTTTTCAGAAATTTAAGGTTTGAATTGAGTGTTCGAGTATTCGTTTGTGACCCATATTCCACCGCACGACTTAACCAATATTCAATTTTGTCCCATATAATTATTTTTCCGTTCCTGAATATCATTCAAAATGAAGTGAATAAACTCGCCTACGACACATAACATCGTAATACAAAAATCAAAAAATCAAACTTTGAATTATTCCAAGAACGTCCTATCATCATTTCCTATTACAAAAGAATGATTATTTTCATTCACAAAATCCAATTTTCTTTCTAAATTAATACAAATAATCATATAAGAATGGCAAATATTTCAAAGAACAGAACAAATAATTTCCTTAGAAATATTATAGAAATGATTGAAGTGATGAAGTTGAAACTACCTAATTGGACTAATAATATTTTTATATGATAACAAGTTATAGTTCATAGCAAGCTATTGTTGTTTATAAAATTATAATTAATGATGACTTTTACATAATAAACTTAGCAATCAATCTCATATTTGCAAAATATATTGACAAGTAATATACAGTAAAAACGTGAGACTCCTAACTTTCCTGGGATTGTTTTTTCTTCGTTGATTATTACAGGAAATGAGTAGAGTATTAATCAAACCAAGTAAAAGATTATTCCAATCATGTAAAAGATTATTTAAAATTAGAAACGACAACGATTTTACCTTTTTAGACCCGTATAAATGAACTGTTATATAAATATAAAATAAGTGCAACGGTAATGTAACTTTACTTATTAATGATTTAATTATTTAATTATTTAATTATTTAATTATTTAATTATTTAATTATTTAATTATTTAATTATTTAATTATTTAATTATTTAATTATTTAATTATTTAATTATTTAATTATTTAATTATTTAATTATTTAATTATTTAATTATTTAATTATTTAATTATTTAATTATCTAATTATTAGCTATCAATTATTACCTATTCAGGCCCCTCCCCCTCCCTCTGTTATGAAGTGTGATTCAGACTTCATGATTGAGAGTTGAACCGCTTTCCCACATGCATTAAATCTGAATTGACAGAAGTTTTTATGGTTGTTTTCGTTTTTCCTTTAATCGTAATCGGCGTAATCGCGCTATGTTCATATATAGATCTTACAATCATTATTAATCAATAATTTTTTTTATGTAGTTTCCTATTTTAACACCCGGTGGTTGTAAGAATTCTTTAGTGGGTACAATAAAACGAAAACAAAACGAAAGTTCCCTAAGCTGATTCACTCTATTTCCAAAAAGATAAGAGGAATCAATTAATGGATTACGTCTCATTCATCTTAGTGTCATGAATCTTTTTTTGTTGCCTTTGTTTCATTTTATAAAATGTAATTGCACACAATCGTTTCGTAATAGCTATTTCTGTTTACAATTCCCTTCCAATTTTAGTACAGGTTAATAGTAAAGACTCTTTTAGTGGGTACACATATTTAACGAAAGAGAATAACCAATGAACAGGCTTATTGTACTTATCGATTTTGTTTTGTTATGTAAAAACGGCGTGACTTTAACTATAAATACGTGGTGGAAGATATGAAAACTCTCTGACTCACTACTCATTTTTCTAAGTAGATGGCAGCTGTTTCTGAGTTTCGTTTTTTTGACAGCTAATTTTTCTGTGTTGCATGGCTGGCGAACTCATAGTAAAAATTTTTACCTAGAATAATTAAAAAAATAATTAATCAATTAATCAATTAGCCTGTAACTGAGTGAGAATTAACACTTTTTTTTCAAATTAAATATGGTGCTTATGGTGCATTCAAGCAGTAGTAATAAGATTAGTATTTTGATCATATAATTGTGTAAAACATTGTTGATAAAGTTAGAAGCTAAAATACCGTAGATTTAACGCTATTGAGTTCAAGGTATTTTTTTTAATATTACAGCTAGCCAATAGTGATAAGATTAGTATATTGATGTTGAAAATTTGTGTAAAACATTGTTGATAAAGTTATGAGCTAAAATACCGCATATTAAACCAAAAAAAATAAAAAGAACCAATTCGTAGTTGATGGCAATTTATTTCAACCCAAATGTAATACAAATTGTTGATTCATTTGTTAACACCATACCAACAGGAAATTTTCCCAACAAGAAAAAAAAATCAAATGCTAAGAGTGAAAGCAGTTTGCTGGTGATATTACGGCAAAATTCAGTTAACCACTACTACATCGTTGCCTGCTTACATTGAGGATTGTTTCAATCATTGTCGTATTTTAGAATAGAGAGATAATGCGGTGAGGATGGCTGAATAGGTATACGGGAGACATTGAGTGGGCACTGGACTAACCTTGGGGTGAGTCAAATTTTACCTTTGGTTTATTCTTTTATTCTTTAGTATTTATGAATGATTGTGGATGTGTATTTGGGTGTATGAGTGTGTGTATATGGACGCGTGGATGTAGTTACGGTGAACGAGTGTGTTTGTGGCCTGCGCGTATGTCTGTCCGACTGCGATTGTAACCAGGTGAACGGGAATGTTGCAAAAATATGGTAATACAAACATTTATTGTTGAAAACTTAGAAGTAATTATAAAAAGGGAAATGAAATGTCTAAAACTCTAAACTTGCCTTCTGTAAATAAAACAACCATTCGTGTTTTTTGGTGTTCAATAAATTGTATGTAATAATTAGTATAAAATGCCGAGGTACCAAGCTGTTTCGGCACTATACAGTTTATGTGTAACAACAAAGAAATTCTTGTCAAATGGTATTCATATTTTGTAAAAATTTCGTAAAAAAAAAACAAACGATTAAAATAAAACCTCTAAAATAGGAATCCTTAATTATTATTTAATAACAGTTATTCATCAGGTATTTTGGATGATATTTTAATGTATGTTTCAACCAAGCATGAATCTCCGGTATCAACCAATTCGTATTATTTCTTTTTAAGCGATTTTACATAAGAATGTGGGTAGGTTTCGAGCAAAGAATTTGCAATTAAAATCATCGTATCGGGGAGTGGTTATTTAAACATCATTAACAGGTTCAACAACATTAAATTTAGCATTAAACTATAATGATGAGATTTTATATTTAAGTTCGGTTTATTGTTCTAAATTAGAATATTGTAACAAGACCTGTCGCTACGAAAGAATGAGAATGGGATCGACCGCTATAATGTGTACCTGTTTTATAACAGATGAAGGGGTAAATCATTTATGTAGCTTAATCAATTGGAAGAGGATCACATTAAATGACCCAAGAAGTCCGAGAAGTGGAACAAAGCAGAGCATTCAAGTTTTATATTTGGTTTTTTATCGAAGATGATCACATCAATATAATAAAAATTATTATTAGAATCGAATCTATAATTTAAATCAATACGATTCGGGAATTTTAATTTTGATGAAGGTTTTGATATTTTTTTTTTTGAAGCTGTGGGTACATCATTAATATCTCTCTCTGTTTCAAACAGTTCGATACCGATTTGTTTGAATAATCCACTGACAATTGGTGAAGGTTTTCCAAATCTGATACAATTGATAATAGTGATTGATTCATATGTTAAATTAAATAAATTAACGAGAACCAATTACGTAAGTTATTTTAATAAGTTAGAAGAATTTTATCTTTCAGGAAGCGAATTGAATTTGGAAAATATTGTTTTTTTGGTTTGTGTATAAACAATTCAGTATCTTTGATTAATTGCAACATCACCGAGTATACGGGGGTGAACAAAATTGACTAACTTTAATTTAACACATATAGCGATATCCGCGAGATTAATTTTTGCAGAAAAATATGTTAGAAAAATAAATGATGAATTTAAATTTGTATTGCATATTCGTCAGCTAATTAATGGATTTTAATCTCATACCCTAACTTAGGTCTTTTAGTTTGTATTTGCGAAATCTGAAACGCAACAAAATATTGACACCTTACTTCTTAAATCGTTTGGAAATTTGTTACGGTTGTTAATCAACTCAAATAAATTATGAAAGTAATATCAAGTAGTATATCGGATTGAATGCGTGTATGGGGACATGGATGACAGTGCGTATGTATGTAGGTGTGTGAGTGCGTATGCAAGCGTGAGTGCATGGTGATATGGATGGTGTGTATGTGTGGGAGTGGATGAAGTGCGCGAGTGTGTGACTGGATTAAAATTATGGGATTGGACGTGGTGATCACGGTTCGTTCGCATAAGGGGGTTGCCAGAGCCTGTCTGTTTCACTTGACTATTTTCTCATATCCGTTCTTATCATGTTTCACGCGTACTATACAGTTATTTGTGCTGAAGTGGCAGGATTTCTATCTCGACCCCATAGGCTGAAGCTAGCTTGGGGCTAAATAAATCTCATCCAGGTGCGCGACCGCCACTTCGTTGATTGGTCAACGAAGCGGCGCTTCATTGCACCTCTAATTTTCAAAGGAAAATACTTGCAAAGGTGCTTGAGATCAAAATTGTATGTATACTTTGAGTTTGAAAGCTCGTAAAAGCTTTATTTTTTTTATTCCAGCGGAATAGCTGGTAAAATGTGTTTTCCTGTGATCTATGGATAACTTCAAATTGTATAGGCTTTCCGATTTGTCAAAAAAATAACGATTGTTACACTTCTTAAGAAAAAGTAATAAAAATATTAATGACTATCACAAAGAAAAGTTATCACTCTAACAAAAATGATATTAAATTATTTATTATATAACATTATGTAGAATTTTATTTAATTTATTTTTAAGTTCACTGTACTGTGGTTAATCAGCAATAAAGTCAAACAAATAAACAACTTTTATAGAATGGAAGCTTTTATAATGGATTTAGGAATTTAAGTTCTAATAAAAATATTCTAATTTAACAAAAACAACAAAAAGGCAGATTAAATTTAAATAATTTTTGATGAAATGATACGAATAAAAATTCATGTTTTTGGTTTCATGTCGATTTAAATTTTATCCCATATTTGTTTTAATCAATCCGATATTTCCAAACGATTCAGTTTATGTTCACAATTGTGTTTTTGGTAAAACAGCAAAAAATATATTTACATGAAAATCAGATATTTTATAATTCCATAAAGTTAATAATTGTACATATGTATTTACTAAAACATAAAATTCAGATTTCATCAGGCAGGCAAGCAGCGAACAAAAAAGTTTAAATATCTTTACTTGTAATTTTTTTGTCCAGCAAGTAATGCGAAATAAAATTGGATCATTAAACGTAACGCAAAAGGTATTATTATGTTTGTATTTCCTCAACCATACAGAATGGTCGATTACGAATTGAACCTCTGTTTTTCATGAGCTTATAATAAATAACTCACCCTTATACTTGAAAATTGTTAAGATGATATCTTTCCTTAGAGTTTTTGTCTTTCTTAAAAGGAATAATAAATTTATAAAATAAAATTTTAAATTGAAAATTTAACCGAAATATGGGAGCAGATGTTTAAATCTGAAAATTATTTTAAGAATATAGCGATTATTATAGGAACACGTTTTAGATTATCAAATTTTTATAATTCAAAATATTATTCATGAATTTCAATAAAAAATTCATGCATGTTAACTTTATTTGTAGAAATTTAGGAAACGATAACAGTTTCAAAACAAATTATTTTGATTAATTATTTTCACTACGTTTACCTTTAGAGATTTTAAAAATTAAAGTTATAAAAAAACTTAGAGATACGACAAACATACTTTGCCTTTTGTAAATCAACCTCTGCCGATTGGGATATAAATTTAATTATTATTTAAGTCAAATGGGTGACTAAATTTATATCATAACCACTATGTATAGTCATGGATATCACTGTGTGATTTTGTCGTGTTAGAATGTATCTAAATAAACTGATGTCTTATAGCATTTTAGTTTTAAGTATCAATTTCATGTAATTTCGTCTATATGAATGTCCAGGATTTTATAAAAATTATACGCAAAAGTAGCCGAAACGAGACCTTTTGCGCTAGAGGGAAATGAAAACCTATCTGACTTCTGTAACGCATGACATAAAAATTGACAAATGGTAAGACGCGATGCTTGTCCAATACTACATATATTGGACAAGCCCAGATAAATTCGAAATCATATTCTGTCAAATGTATCAGTTGATAAATAAAAACTTAATTGATTTCAAATCCTTTCACTGGAATGTTTAAGGTTGTGGCAAAATTCTTAATTCAAAAAATGTGCTTGTCATCTTAACAGAGTTCCAAAAAGTCGAACATATCTTCCATATTCAACGTATTCTGACGAATCATGTTTACCATCCAACGGATTGATTTAAATTTGTAATTAACAGCATTCATTCTTGATGATGGAATCACAATCAGAAACGTTTGAGGAGTTGCGTGCCCTGCAATTAAAATTACAGCTAGTTTTAATCTAAGAGTTCGATACCTCACCTTATCACAAATGCTGAATCACCAAAACTTTTAAAGAAAATGAACTCAAAGGAACAAGGAACTGTGACGATCCCAAAAGCCAGAGAAACTAAAACCATCACCACCGCAATACAATTTTTTAAATTAAATTAAATTTAAAACAAAAAATTAAATTAAATTTTTTTTCCGGTAATGTAGAACAATGACAATAGAACAATAATATTCATCAATCGTTGCTCATAAATGAACAGTTAATCATGAAGCAAAAACAAATATTGTTGTGTCAAACTTCATGCACTAATTACAGGAATTATTAAACCTGATGCAAAACTTGTTACGAAGCGGTTGTACAATCTTCTTAATTTCGAGTCATCCTACTTTCTCACATGCACTAATTTATAAATTGAGTTCAATATATTACTGCTCGTTTGCTTTAATGCCAAGAACTTTTGAAATTGTTTTTATTCCTTTTTCGAACACAATTTCTTACATTCAATTCGTAATCATCTTTTACATATTTTTTTCAAGTTTGCTACGAAGCAGATGTGCAATCTCCTAAGTGGGTTCTATTATCGTTGAAAATAAAACAATCTACCAGATGATGCCTACCATTTTTCTGTTATCGTTTAAAAACGGCCGTTGCTTAACTATAAATAACAGCCGATAGATGTCCTCTTGCTCTTGGTCGATTTTTTGTCTAATAACATCACAGCTGTAGTTTGGTTTGACGTCTAAGTGGTAAATGTTTTTTGTGTATTTTTCTTGATCTTAATTTAATTTAAAACTAATAAAAATAATTTAATTTAAAACAAAAAAATAATTGAATCTAAAACTAAAAGTAACTAAGTCGATGATATAAGATTAACGTAGATAAACCATAACTAGTGTAGTGATAAACAATCGTAATATTTATTGATTCATGTTAATGTTAAGGTAAACGACAAACAAACAAAAATGTTTGCCGATTTATTACTAGTTTCTTGTTTCGTTGTAATTTGTTGAAAGGAAGATATACAGATTGTTAGAATAAATAGTTAAATTGATAAATTTATTACAAATGTTTTCATGGTGTGATAAAAAGACTGTGATATAATAAAGTCATGATTGTATTCATATTAAATGGATGTTGTAATTCTGTGATAATTGTGTGATAGCTAAAGTTTTAAAAGTGAAACGACCTATTGATTACGTCTGGATAGTAAATTAGTTTTGGAGTGTAATTTACATTGAATATTTTACGCATGCTACGATTACATCCTGTGTGCTGAATATTTTGATACATTTCCGGTAATACCAACAAATACTGCTATCAAGTTTTGATTATAACAATTTTTCCAACGTTATCGTCAACCTGCATGCTGAGGGATTCGATACAGTTCCGGCAATACCAACAATTACCGCTATCATCCACAAACTTTTATTACAACAAATTTTCAACATTGTTGTTATTCTGAGTGCTGAATATTTGGACATATTTCCGGAATTACCGCCATCAATTACAAACTCTTATTACGACAATTTTTCAACATTATCGTCATACTGAGTGCTGAATATATGGACATATTTCCGGAATTACCGCCATCAACCACAAACTTTTATTACAACAATTTTCCAACATTGTCGTCTTCCCTGATTGCTGAAATTACCTAACGATGAACTTGATGAGGATGAACGATTAATTGAACAATTGGAGCGGGATCTGGACTAGCCATGGGGTGAGTCTTATCTTTTTATATATGGGTTTGTGTGTATGTATGAAAATGTGTGTAAGTGCGTGTGTGGGATATGAAGATTTAATTAAATTATTTTATTTCATACTGTTTTGGGTTATTATTCTTAGAAAAATTTATACAAGATTTGCAGTATTTACAAATTAAAATAAAAAAGTTCATTTCGTAGAATAATTTTTTTTTTCATTTGAGATTCATACAATGAAATTCTGTAAAATGATGTGGTGACATCATTAAGGTTAACCAATCACAATTCGATTATTTAGTATCAGCCCGGCCTACAGCTGTAACTATGAAAAAAGCTGCCGATGAATTGATACTGGTTATTAATAATAGGGCCTCTGATGACTTAGTTACGGTAGAGGAAATGAAAGAAAAGTATTTCAGCTTATATGTCTGGTTAATTTCATTTATGATTAAGTCATGCAGTTACATCTTATGTGTTAACCAATTAGAGCTAAGAATATTTTTATACTTGCTTATCTTGTTGATATAATCATCAGCTCGTTAAATTTCTTTTTCTTACTACTGCTTACTGACGAGATTTTTCTGTGTATGAATGTGTGAGTGTGTGAGGTGAGAGATCGTGTGCCTGTGTGATTGATTATGGGGTTGGATGTGGTGATCACGGTTTTTTTCACGCATGGGGGTCACCAGACTCTGTTTAGTGCACTTCGGCTTTCCTCAATCCGTTCAGATTTTGAAATACGCGTACTATATTGTTCATTTGTGCTGGAGCTGCAGGTTTTTCCTTTTCGAACCCACAGACTGTTGCTAGTTTTGGGGCTTACAAATCTCACTAGGTGCGCGGCCTGCTATGCCACTTCATTGATTTACCAATGAAGCAGCGCTTCATTACAAACTTTTCTTTCTATTAGATGTTAAAAAAAATTGAAGGAAAGAGATAAAAGCATTACAAAAATTTTCATCAAACAATCCTTATAATCCTTCAGAAACTCTCAATAAACAACAAATTTCTTATTCCCTTTATGATCACTTGTACATTCCAATAACTATTGGATTATTGCTAAGTAACAACCACCAATTTGATACACATAATCGAAATCGAAAAAATGTTGATATTGATTTCACTTCAATTCGATTATATTATGATTATTTTAGATTCATTTTTAGTGCACTTCGCCTTTCCTCAATCCGTTCAAATTTTGAAATACGCGTACTATATTGTTCATTTGTGCTGGAGCTGCAGGTTTTTCCTCTTCGAACCCACAGACTGTTGCTAGTTTTGGGGCTTACAAATCTCACTAGGTGCGCGGCCTGCTATGCCACTTCATTGATTTACCAATGAAGCAGCGCTTCATTACAAACTTTTCTTTCTATTAGATGTTAAAAAAATTGTTGGAAAGAGATAAAAGCATTACAAAAATTTTCATCAAACAATCCTTATCCTTAAACAATCCTACATTCAGAAACCCTCAATAAACAACAAATTCCTTATTCCCTTTATGATCACTTGTACATTCCAATAACTATTGGATTATTGCTAAGTAACAACCATCAATTTGATACACATAACCGAAATCGAAAAAATGTTGATATTGATTTCACTTCAATTCGATAATATCATGATTATTTTAGATTCATTTTTATTATAAGATGTACTAAATTATTTAACTTCTTCAACATTATCCAAATTTTTTTTACATCAATGCCCTAATTAATTATAAAATAGTTCGGCTTCCGAAAAAGTTCATCGTTTGAAATTTATTAATTTTCTGAACAAAAAATTCTACACAATCAATCATAAACTTATTTTCAACATCCTTATTTTTGAATTTTAATTAAATATTTATTTACACCAGTCAATTTAATAATATTTTTCACCAAATATATTTTTATTTTTAATTTTAAACCAAATCATTTATAACTAATAATGTTTCGTATCAAAATTTATGAGAAATTTTAGTATCCGTTCCGATACCAAACTAGAACTTAATTAATTATATAAGAATCTTTACCGAAGTTAAAACTTTAACTAAAATTATAATTAAAATCGTTTTACAAAACGACTAAATATTCTAGAAAAGAAAGCCATTTATCTCGTGTTAGTTGTCTTATTTTTCAAATAACCATTACCCAAACATTGAAAATCTGCCGTATAAAAAACACAAATGAAACAGACAGAGACAAATCATTCAAACAACCCGTCTCACAACATCATGTTATGTATCATATTATATATTTCATAAAACAAATTATTAAACACTTTTGATGTTATAAATATAATAAATCGAAATTCTAATCAGCTGCTTAGTGCAATTATAGGTTAAGATTGTTAACTGATTACAATCGAGCTCCAACATAAAAATAGAATTTTATAAACATTTCAAAGTGATATATAATATTAAATAAATCAGTACTTCTGTTAAACTTATAACGTCTGTGATTATTATACAAATAAAAAAAGTATTTCAGTTAGTCTAGAAAAACATAAAACATCAAATCGTCCTTCAAAATTCAATCAATTTTTAATATTGCGAACACATTTCAGTTTGAACATCACAAAGTGAACTAACTTATTAATGACAAGATCAACACCCCTGCGCAGAGTCAATATACTCTATTTCGTTATCTGTTTAACAAAAAAAAATGTAGTAAAAGAAATAAAATAAAACACCATTTGATTATACACCGAAATTAGAGATCCGTTAAATGTTTTAAAGTAATAAAAAAAAATTATGCAGTACAGTGGAACGTCATGAACAGACATATGTTATTCATGAAATGAATCTTAAAGGGAGAACATAGAACTTTTTGTTTAGATTTTAAAAGAAAATGTCTACTGAACAGATTTTTGTTGGTCGTTACAAGAATAATCTTAGCACATCTACTACATAAAGTGAATGTCAATCCAATTCGTGTTTGACATTTAATGGATTGCTTCAAAATTTTCATTGAATATTACCATCTCGGTTTAACACAAAATGATTTGTAATGTGATTTCGACTACATCAGTGACATTTTACTCAACATCAGTAACTTACTACTGACAAGAGAAGAGAGCCACACCAGACTGAATTTGTCAATTTCTGTTAACGGCACTGCAGCAATGTTACAAATGCATAGATAATTCTAGATCTATTCAATTTTGCTTTAACGGTAGAGAAAATTTTCCAATACAGAATAGTCAATCAACATCTCAGATCGCATTTTGTTGTTGAAGCAAGATTTTAAAAGGTTTTTATATGTTATTGTAAGATTACCATACATTTTATTACAAAATCTTTTATATTCCAATTACTTCGGTCTAAAAGACCTAAGTATTACATTCATGAGCCAAAAGTGCAATTCTTATCCCCACTTTTTTTGGCATTTCTCTATGTTTTAGGACCAACTGATTCTAAAAAAGCAAAAAAAAAGTGTATGTCTGTCTGCCGGCCATCACTACCTACGCTGAAGGGGAAACTGTTGGAGGGATTTCAAGAATTTTTTTTTCTAAAAATAGGTATACTCAAGGAACAGGTCCGAAAGGACGCAGTGTTCGATAACTGTACCGGAAGTGTGTCAAAAAAGTCATTATGTGTTTCAAAAATAGCAAATTTTTATATTTTTGGCTTAAAAATCGTTCATTTTAAATGATTACGAGTAGGAACATTAATTTTGGAGAAATCTTGATGGTAAGGATTGGTGTGTGAGACCAAAAACTAGATTAATGCATTATAAGTTTGTCAAAAAAATGTTGTCAAGTGCGTCAAAAGAAAAATTCGAAAAAATGATTACATTTACTGTTTTAGCCAATTTTTTTGAAAAAAAAAAATGTTGCTGTTTTTATGACGTAATCGTAATTGAAAATGAAATTGGACATGGAAATTTTTGAATTTGTTATAGTTTTTGAAATATTTTTGGAATTTTGAAAAAAGTTTGTATTTTTGATTTTGTAATAATTTTAGAAATATTTTTAGAAATTTGGAAAAAGTTTTAGTTTTTGATTTTATTATAATTTTTGAAATTTTGAAAAAAGCTTCAATTTTTGATTCTGTAATGATTTTTGCAATATTTTTAGAATTTTGGAAAACTTTGAATTTTTAAGAATTTTTGAAATATTAATGGAATTTAGAAAAAGTTTAAATATTTGATTTTATTCTAATTTTTGAAATATTTTTTGAATTTTTAAAAAACTTTGATTTTATTTAATTTTTACAATGTTTTTGGAATTTTGAAAGAAATGTTGATTTGTGATTTTGTAATATTTTCTCAGCCAGGCTGAGGGTCCATTCAGAAATTCCTGTTACGAACGTTACTATTAGTGTACTTGGAGTTTGTCTTGGTCGGCCTATTTTCCCTTGACACTCTTGGGAATAAAATCAAACAATTGCTATACAGTAAAAATAAATACAAACAAACATAAATAGGCCAATCATTGACGGATTTCTAAATAGGCTAGCTAGGCTGTAGCTTACGGCGGCAAATTTTCGTAGGCGGCAAATTTTTGCGCGGAAATTTTTAAAAATGTACAAATTTTTCAAAACAGAAATTTTTTGCGGTGACGAGAGCCACCCGCCACTATTAACAGAGTATCCAGATTAAATCAATCAAATTCGCAAAATTTCTTATCTCTATATACTCGAAACATAGCGGCTTCTTTTAGTCGCGCGCTCGTATTTGATAATATTTTAAAATATATTTGTAGGCAATATAAATTAGCCTATAGGCGGAAAATTTGTAAATCTGCCACTGGTACAAGTTGAAGGCACAGAAGCGAGTCGCATTGTCAAGCCAACGATGTGGAGGTACCAGCGGAAAGTAACAGTACTGGAGTGGAGTATTGTACTGTTGCAGTATAGCAGACCGAAAATAGTACTGTTGAACCGGGCGCATTATAACTCCAGTAGTAAACACCATGTTAAAAAGCAGGACAGGAATGATCCACAAATACAAGGGCTCAAGGAGGCTGTTAGTAGGTGGTACTTTAGGTTCCTGCCGTTCCAGAATAAAGGTCTCCGGAAGACTCAAATGACCGAGATGGCCCAACCGGAGCAGAAAACATGAAGAGGGACAGAGAATAGAGGAAGGCGCAGAATAATGCAGTGAACAAAACCTAGGATAGCCATCCATTAGGTGTGGGAACAATGCGATTTGAAGCCAAGCACAAGCTATGCAGGTTCAATAAAGGTGATTATGGTGGCTGTTCTTACTGAATAGTCCAGCTATGAAATTTCGCGTCCTAATTTAAGGATAGACTATCTATTTTGAATCTATCTATTTTTGTTGGAGTATTTTAATCAACTTTGTTGTTTTAGCTTGTCAAAATAGTAATTAAAGATATTATTGCATTAATATTTAATTTATCTTTTATATCGAATAAAATACATTTTCGATTTTTATCTGATTCCCATTTGGAATTAAAGCGTGGTAAAAGAACCCAATGTACAGTGAATTTTTTGTTTGCGCACATTAATTTAAACTATAGAGTAAAGACGCTTCGGAAGTGCATTGTACTAGAGAGGACGATGGGTGGACCTACAAGTCCTCTCCGAGTGAGTCTTATTTGTTTTTTCCTGATTATGTTATGCGAGATGGAATAATTTTTTTGGTTATGTGGAGCTGCCGAATGCGATCTGCAATGCCGGGATCTGGTGGTAGGTGTATCGGCTGTAGGTAAGTCTTTAATTCTTGTACTCTCATTCTCCAGTGATAAGTTACCCAATTAGCGGAAAAATGGTTACACTGTTAGTCAATTAAAAAAACATTTCATCTTTAATTTATTTTTATTGAAGATACTTTGCACAAAATTTTGTTTACTGAAACAAAAGTTTCTATAATTTAACGAAACTAATAGCTCACCAAACATGGTTGATACAACCTGACAGCTATTAGATTAATAATAGAAAAATATAATTACCAATCTATTATTAAGAATAATAGAATTACCAATGATAAAATTTCTTTAATTTTCCGATCTTAAGAAATTCGAATTATTGCTATTGATGATTGGCCATTGTTGAAATTTTTTAACAGCTTCTTTATATGAAATAAAAACACATTTTAAATAGAAGTAATGGCATTTTTTTTTGGTTGGGTTATAAAAATGATTATATTCAATACCGTTTTTGAAAAATTGTAGTAACAGTATTGTCGATGTTGCTAGTGTAAAAAACATTGGTATTGAATGCTCTAATCTCTGTCCTGGTTGATATTCAGTTATTCATAAAAAAAATTCCTATACCAATTTTTTCATTGATTGAACAAACTTCAATCTATATAAAAAGGTCTCGTAAGAGATAATTAACAAAGGAAACGTAAATATATTAACCTTACACGTCTACACCTCTACCATAGCCTAACTTTTTTTGATTTATTAAATATTAATTTTCCTATATGTGGGCATCCGCGTATTTTAGAAATTAAACACCCGACTACCCGGGTATTTGCAAAGTCAAGTAATTTGGATACCCCTGGTTACAGATGTAAATTTACCGGTAAAATATTTTTATGGTAATTTTACCGTAAAATTACCGGTAAGATTGGTAAAATTGGTAAAATAGGTAAAATATAAAACTGGATAAAAAAATTAAGTTATGGTTGCATTTTTAATTAATTCAAAATGTACGACCATATCACAATCATTTCTATAGTTTATAAAAACATTAGATGCAAATCAAATATATTTTTATGGAGTTAAATATACGAAAATCGGCTGTTGTTTATACTTAGCAGTACATCTGGAAAACGGACAACACGTTGTTTACATATCTGCAAAAATGGAACAGATTCTGGACCAACTGGCTACAACGATGACTGCTTTCTTCACTGTCATGTCGAAGTTATGCGTTTGTAAGGACAATATTATATTCGAAAATGTTTACGTATTGGAATGAAAAATATAAAAACATTTGAACGGCACAAATTCAAAAAGAGAGTCTACAGAAAACCAAGCATATTCATTGAAACTTAATATATGTTCAAACTATATGCGATGCATCCCAATCTAGATAGATGCTACTTTTATCGCATGTGGTTGGAAAATGAGCCCGGTTCAACGTTTTTTCAGCATTGATAATTGTCAACGGCAGTAAACGTGTGACGTGTCACTCCACATGTGCCACAACCGACGATGGGATAGATACATTAATTACGCGGGCAACAATCAAAATCTAATTCGTGCATTGTTTCATTGTTTCATTCATGGGAAAAATATAAAAAGCAAATGGCATAAAAATAGTTATTTGTTTAACTAGGCAGCAAAGTAGTAGATTGACTGCCGCGGCTGATAGTTCATAGCCGAGCGAAGCGAGGCTATGAATTCAGCCAAGGCAGTCAATCTACCTTGCTGCCGAGTTGAACATATAATTTTTTCTCCGATTAATTACAATGACATAGTATGTAATTTAATAATTATTACTTTAAAAATAAAGCAAAATTTTAAAAATGAAAAAAACATCGCAATTGTTGGAAGATTTAGTTGTTATGGAAATGTCATAATAATTATAGTTTGACAAATTAAAAAATTTCTGCCAGATTCGTGGAAAAATATCTGTTGATTTCTATGAAGTTTAATTATTTTGCTGCCTAGGCAGGAAAAGTGCCACTTTGCTGACTGAAATAAGTCGGCAAAATTTATATTTGCTGCCTATCGGAGAAAAAATTTTTTTCTCAAACTCGAAACAAAAATTTACAATGAAGGGTTGATAATGTTTCGTTGCGTTGTGTGTTCTTAACCGTTTGAGAATTCTATCGATCTGCTGCTGTTGCTGCTTCGTTTAAAGTAACATTGCAACGCGAAACAAATTACTTTCAAATTATTTCCAAATATTCTAACTTACTATATAAGAATCACGATTTGTGAGAAAATGAACTATACTTGCGGCCAACAATAAAGACATCTACGAACTTCACAAAATTATTCAATCTAACATTCAAAGCGAAGAAATAATATAGAAATCCGTCTATACCGCAAATGCTATAGAGCCAATGAAGCATTTTGTTTTTCCAACAGAATATTTTTAATTCACTTGATTTGTCACACCACGTACTGCAATTAAAAAACAGTTCACCGCAGTGTACCGATGAAATCCATAAGATTTACTCTTTTATTCGTATCAATTGCTCACCAGTGGGTACTGCACAAAGATATACTGCTGAACCGAACTGCATATCATCTGAAATGAAATGATTTGCTGGAATCAATAACCTCAGATGGCCTCAATCTACAGCTGTTTAAAAATGTATACAATACCTCAGATGCATTTTGGACTAAGATCAAGGTTTTCAGAGGCATCTTGTTGTGATAAATATTCTTGTTGTTGTAATAAATATTCTATTATTCCACAAAAAAATCGAAAACTTTGATTTTTATTAAATAAAGGTTAATAAAATTTTATTGCAATTTTACCAATTTTACCAAGCCTAAGTAATATTACGTAATATTACCAATCTTACCAGTAATTTTACCATGGGTAATATTACCTTTACATCTGTACCCCTGGTGCACATCTATACAAATTTGCTCTTCCGACTAAAAAGCTTAGACTTTCAGGCAGTGGGAACCATATAAATAAGTCGGATTTCGTTCAGCAAAAATCAATAGTCATAAAACGCTACCAAACGGCGCCCAACGTGGGTCTCGAACCCACAACCTTGAGATTAAGTGTCTCATGCTCTACCAACTGAGCCAGTCGATTATCCAAGCTGATGCTTAGCGCAGAAGAAATCTGGTTAATCGAAGTAGGTCTGGTGAATAAACAAGCGATAGGATGTGCTAGTTAGAGGATCGGGGGTCACTTAAAACCTGGTCACGTGGTAGATAGTGCGATGACGAGCATATGACAAAACAGTTCGTGTCAATTCTACTTAAAGAAGAAGTCGGCACATATTCAAATGTGACAAAAATAGAAGATGATATGCCAATTTCTCAAAAGTTTAACGTTTTTAACCCAAGCTTTGGTAGAACAGGGAAAAACCTTTCGTGTTGCTAGAAGGGCAAAACGAGAGTCTGTTTGTTGATTGGAAGTAGCCTGGAGGTCAGGATGAGGGCACAGGTTAACGCCTGACTTTATAAATTGACAATAGAGTAAATACAGCCAGCCAACTGCTGACTTTAATAATTGACGACAGGACACTTACAGTCTTACCATGCGATATGAAATACCTTAACTAGCATTTTAATAAAATCTTTGTTCATGGACCTTGGCCGACGATTTCGGAATAGACAGATGAAAAGAGGGGCTGGTGTCATTTCGGGAGAAGTACCTTAGACACCACAACCGTACAGGAAGGCAGCCGTAACCTTAACGACACCCAGTACTGTTTGGAAAATATGGGTGCGTTGAGAAGCTAAGAATACTGCTGCAGAGGATTGTAGTAGTATCTAAGACTTGGATATTGACGAGGTGATGTTGTTGAAAAATTAAAAGGCAGAGACCTCTCTCTACGAAAACATACAAAAGAGTCGGCGGAAGCTTGCGCATGGCTAAAGTGAATGTCCACTATTAAAAATATTAAAAAAACTCGCAAAACAGGCAATGGGTTAACGTATATTCTTAAAAAACAAGCAAAATGAGTTGTTACTGATTTGACGAGGACACATAAACTGAAAAAGGAGACCAAAGCATGAACTATGCAAAAGTTTGCGTTTAATCGAATAATGGGTCTAGGAATGACAACATGTTTTGTAAATATTTTCGTTTTGTATATTAAAATGGCAATCTAAAAATATTATCCCAACTTTATGAAGGAATTATCTTATTTCTACTAATTTGGATGTACAAGCTTCCATTTAGCATCAAATTTTATTTTTTTTATTAAGTTTGTTAAAAAACTTGCAACTACGCAAGGGGTAGAAAGATGAGTCACGGTAGACATTTGTAGTATTGGATGTGAATCAGTGCTACCAAGAATTTTTGAGTATAAAAAAGTGTACTGTGTAAAAGTGTTGCCAACCACGACTACAATGGGAAACGGATGTAATAAATGACCAAACAAATCGTGTGCCATGGTTATTATATATTGTTTAACTTTGTAAGCTGGTTGATTCGGCAACGTTCCTAGATGGAGCATAAACGCCACAAAAAAAATGAAGTTTTATTGAATAAAATTCAATACAAATTTCTACTTATACTTTACGTCTCATCATTCAGGTTTATTTTTATTAGTTACAACTTTTATGAAAAACAATACATCCGGTTTATTTCCTTTTAGAAGTTGGTTGACTTCTAATTTAATAAGAAAAACATCGTATTTCCTTTTATTTTTTTTCCCATTTTACAAAAGCATTTAGAGTTCAACGTTTCATTTGTTGAAATTAAATTGACACAGAATAAGATTTTGTCTTAAATTACAGTTATTTGTACGATTTCCGTCCTATACAATCATCAAACAATCTCAATCTTCCTTAGAAACTCAATTTTTTCCTTATTTTTAAATTATGTAATGAACAGATTATGAAAACTTTACTTTCGTTGAATTTTTCATTTTATTTGTACAATATCGTAATTAAAAACAAATAAATCTTTTCATTAAAGTTGAAGACAATCCTGGAAGACGAAGTTAAAGCGAACTTTTCTTATTGTTATATTATTTTATATTAATTAAATACAGAGAATTCTGTATTTAATGAGATAAGATTACGACGGCGTTGTTTGTCCATTTTATTTTTTATGTAATTAACGGATAAAAGTTTGTTGTAAAACTTTCAAAAGAAAATACTTTGATCGTTAAAATGTGATTTTCAATGAAAATTTTTTCAAAGCAATTATTTGTGAGTTTTTGATTCACAGGAGGGTTGCACAAAAAATATAGATGTAAAAATTGAAATGCAAAGTAAAGTTTTGGAAAATTACTAGAGTTAAGAGGGAGTATCTCAAAATATATTAGAAATTTACAATAAATATGGTTTTGGCGTATAATTGGAATTGAACGAAAAATTTTAAGTTGCAAGTAGTATGTACTAGAGTTCGCCGGTAGAAATGTCTATTCTAAAAACCAAAAGAAACGCGGGAGCATTTTTGACCCCGAACAACTTAAAATTGAACCAATCATTAAAATGCCTCGCGTTTACTTCTTGCTACTTGAGACTTCGTTTTGGTAGTTGGATAGCTTGCTGAGACTAGGACTTATAATGTCGCAGTTAATAAGCAGTGAAAGAAAACTACAGAGCACAAGGAAAAATTGTCTCACCTAAACAAGAAAATCAGAAGCAGCTTCAAGGGCATACTACTATGCAATTCAGAACAGTCATATTCGAGAGTAGTAGTGAACAACGTCGCTTAAAAAAAGGCATCAGCTACACATTACTATTATTATTCTAGGCAGAAGACTAATTTAAAACCATGTTATGTGCAGAGAATTTTCGCAAGGTCAAATTATATATATACTGATATACTGTTGCATAGCTGGGCACACAAAATCCGGTTTTGAGATGGACTTGTCAAACCAGTGTACTCCGTGATAGACTACGAATACCATTCACTTTCCTTTAATTTTCGGCGAGACAAAGGAATGTTGTCACAGTCACCTCACAAGGTTGCGATCCAAAGGTTGAAGTTCTTTTCAGGAGTTCTGAGCAGAGTACCAACAAATTGCCTCCTTCTAACAGTTACAGATGGTAATATTTATCATGCTATTGCAAAATCCGGTGTGGTGATAAAAGTGTAATCAGGGATCAGTTTTTATAGATTTTTAATTTTTTTTATTTTCGATCTACGGGTGGGTGCTATTAGCATTGGAGCTACCGTGAGATATAAAATACTACTAGCAATAACGGTGAGATATCACTAGCCAAGGTGATGTCATATAGGGGTACTGGCGGATGAAATGTATTCTCCATATCTAGGTTTTAATCATTGAGGAAGACAGTGTGTCACATGATCGAGGAATATGCCACTAGCTGGATTATTCCCAGTGTCTAACACACTCAACCACTGCAGCGATGATGAAACATATTTTAATTTTCATGCTCACAAGATTTATAAATGGAAACTTCATCATATACTTAAGTTGCATCCTTGGTCTGTGATTACACAATTCTAAATTGCATTTGTTTTGTTTTTTTTTGTATTAAATTTCTAGACATTGCTGTGCGTGAATTCTTAGAATGATAATATTTCTATTTAGTTAACATTATTGATTGTTGCCAACCAGTGCGAAACTGATTTCTGACATAAAGTCTATTTATTACCATATATTGTTGCATATATAGATAATTCGTGAGTGGAATATTAATGTCGGAAGATTTTGTGAATTTGCCATTCGATATCATTTTTCTCTTAGAATAAAATATATTTATCTTTCAGATTTATTTACATCGACCACAAGAAATAATTTTATAATTGGGGGCTTAACTGAGATGTCCGAATAAATCTCTGAAAAAAACTCTTCTTGAATTCTTAAGGAAGTGTTTAGAAGGTTGAAAGAGACTTTTATAGACGGCTCTTTTCTCGAATGACACTAGGTGTCATTCGAGAGAGAAGCTGGAAGTTGGCAAATGTCCAGCCCGTCCCCAAAGAGGGACCAAAATTCGATATCTCAAATTTTAGGCCAATAGCTTTACTATCGGTCCTATCCAAAGTCTACGAGCATTATATTAATACACACATTTCAAAATTTCTGGAAGAAAATCATTTAATATCCGACAGCCAATACGGTTTTCGGAACAAAAGATCAACTACCGATCTATTAAACTATGTAGCGCATTGTTGGAACAGCATACTTGATAAAGGTGGTGAAACATACGTTATCGCTTTAGACATCTCCAAGGCATTCGATCGAGTCTGGCATGCTAACTTAATCAACCAGCTCGTTGCGTACGGTTTTCATCCCAATGTTGTGAGGCTGATTCAAAATTTTCTATCCAACCGATACATTTCGGTCTCCTTAGACGGATTTTTTTCTGAGTCTAAACTAATAAACGTTGGTGTACCTCAAGGCTCAGTATTGCCCCAACCCTATTTTTGATTTATATCAACGAATTGTTAAAAATCACCAGCAGCCCAATAAACAGTTTTGCAGATGATAGTACTCTACACAAGTCGTTCGAGCCCCTTCTTTCAAAAAGTAAAATGCACGAACGAATTAATCCCGATTGGAGAGACGCTGCCATAAACGTGAATAAAGACCTAAAACAAGTCGCCTATTGGGGTGATTAAAACCTGGTTAATTTCAACTCTACCAAAACACAGCTGTTGATTGTTTCCAGATCAAAGAACGAGTTCCCCAAAGATTGTAGTGAAGCGCTGCTTCGTTGACTAACAACGAAGTGGCATAGCAGGCCAAGTACCTAGCGAGGTGTTATTAATAGCCCTAATCTAGCTTCAATTCATGGAAACGAGTAAGAAATCCTGCTACTTCAGCACAAATAAACAATATAGTACGCGAAAAACATGATAAGTACGGTAAAAGGAAAAAGAAGGTGAATGAACTAGACACTGGCGACTCCCGTATATGAAAGAACCACGATCACCCCGTCCAACCCTACATTTACTCACATATTCTCACACTCTCATACCTCATACACTCATACAATTTCACATCTCATAAACTCATATAATCTCACGCCTCATACACTCTCGCACCTTATACGTACATTCAAACACCCAAGTTGCAATCGAAATATAATATAAATGAAAATTGTCGGAGAGAAAAACAAATAAAGCAATACATAAATCTATAATCCAGAAAAATTTGAGGTTCTAAGCTTTAAAATAATACTCTGCAACGTTGGATTATAATAGTTAGATAGTCGTAAATAAGAAAATTTTCATCATCATCCATTCATTCCGCAAATTTTTGTTTGTTTGTTTTTCCTCTTTTTTTTTTTTAATTGGTCGAAAATCACAAAACGGATTCCTTTTCGTTGCTGACAATACCAAAATTAGAATTATTGCTGACCCCAACTCGCTCTAGTATCTTCAATACTAATACACAAACAACTGAAATGTCGCCATTTGGTGGTGAATATCGACTGCGCTAGTTACGTACGAAACTTTTCATATTCAACTTGAAAACTAACTAGATGAGGAGATTGGTATGAATGATTCCGGACCTGTGAATTTTATTATTACCTTCTTGGGTAATAATTGTTGAATGGGGAAATCGCGAATAATTTATAAAAAAATCAGTACCTTCCGAAAATATGGTTTCAAACTCAGCACCCACTACATCTATAATAAAAATTATCATCAGTTGTAATCACATTTAAATTAAATAAAATCATGATATTAGGGACCCTTGCAAACATTAGATATTGTTTTTGTATTCCTTCATATTTTCCCCCTATACATTATTGCTTAGAAAAGATTGAATTCCATGAAATAATGCACTGATTACAATTTAAATAATAAAAAAAAATTATATAGATATTATAGGTTCAATCGCCCACCCATACACATCTCAGTCATATCCGCACATGTACAGCATTCACGCACATCTTCATACGTACATGCACACGCTCACATACACATATTTAAAAAAAAAACTCACCCCATAGATAGCCCAGACCTCGTTCCCTTAATATGATTCCTTTATTTAGCCAAAATATCCCACAATTATTTAGTTTCAGCCGTTGATTAACGTGGTAGATGACACAGCACAAAATAACTTGATGGCTAACCATATAATCCAAACCTTACGACGAAAATGATGCAATGGAGATAGAGGTGACAATAATAAAATTTTAGTTCCAGCGTACACGATAACTCTTGTACATTTGGTTTTCTTACATGCGGTCGCAGTACATCAAACATAAAATACTTTTATTTTGCTTTTTATTTAATATCGGTCATATTACATTATAATGTTAATAGTAATAGACAATCTATAATCGAGTTCACTAAACACATTCATATAAATCAAATTTTAATTCTAATTTAATAAATTAACCGCCACAATGACACAAATTAAGCTATTATTTGCTTACATATAACATTCTTCTCTAGCATAATTGAATTTTCCTAAATTATCAATGACTTTCTCACCGCCGTTTATCAAGAAAAAACCGAAACTAACTAAACTGGTTTATGTATTAATTTTGTTATAGGATTGACCTTGCTCGAGTTCTTTCCGATGGTGTAACCACATATATTTTTGGATTTATTTTTAACAATTTAGCTACGTTACACAGTTAAATTTAACCATACAAGCACGAACAACTCAGAATAGGACTCAAGAATTGTATTTTTAAGTCTCATGGACTACACAGCACATATAAATTTCTTTTGTTTTGGTTGTGACACATTTGGTATTTATATTTTCACTCACATAGATTGTAATCCAAGAACAGAAATTGTAATCTTTATCCCGACTCAACTGGACGACCAGATTTATTCTTTTTACTTCACCACAATTTTAAATTGTGTGAAGTAATGCAATCTATCGTGAAAAAAAAAAATCTTACATACCCCAAATTTTATTTTTTCTTTTGTTTTGGACCATCCTCTATCTAAATAGCCTAAAAAAATTTTGGTGTACGTCTGTGTGTGCGTGGGTGGGTGGGTTTGTACTTTCTGCATAGGATCTTGATGAAACTTTGGAATATGATACAGGTTCACTTGAAAATGGAAGATCTGGATTCATTTCAAATTTTGACAAAATGGCGGGGGGTCTCCCGAACACCTCAAATTTAAATCTTGAATAACTTCTGATACCGATGATCTTATTGAAACTTAGTATATAAGGTTTTAGTACTGTTTCCAGTATTTTTGCATACCAACTTCCGGTTTATCACTTTCGGTTAAAAAGTTTTTTTTTCAGGTTTTCATCCCTACTGTAGCCGATCGATTTTCATGAAACGTTACTAATAGTACATTATGATGCTAGGACGTAAAGCTAAAGATTTTGGACGGATGTGGAGTTTGCAAATCGAGGCGCTAGCCGAGATTTGCACCCACATTAAGTCCAAAATAGCTTACGTCCGTGCATCATATACTATTTTTTATTCGCCGCAAGCAAAATATTGTAAGAAAAGTTGTTTATTCTAAATTAAAATTACAAATTTTCATAAATTTTAAAATCAAAATATGTGGAACAAGTAACCTTTGAAAAAATATTTATTATTTTTTCCAAATTCTATGACAACAAATGATAACAACTATTTTAATTGGATAATGAAATTTTGAATTTGCGGGTTGCTTTGATAAAAAAATTTATTTTTCATAGAATTTAAACAAATACAAATGCTTTTTACTTTTTTGGACGTAGCTATGACGACAAAATAAATAGCTGAAAAGTGATACTTTAAAGCCGCAAATCACAGTAATAAAGTAACACTTTAATATATAGGCGAATAAAAAAAACTTTTAAATAACTTGAGAAAGATTTTAACAGCTTTTGGAGCTCATTGGATAAACGGTTAAGGGGTCCTCCATACAACAGGTGGTTTTTTCCACAGTTTTTATGTTTGTTGGGAGCACACAGCATTCGTTCATGAATGAATTTTGATGACACTTTGGAAAAAGATGCAAATATGTATGACAAAGAACTGATTAGTTTTTGAGCGATAGTGAACAAAGTGGTGGGGGTCCCTGGAGCACCTGTTTTCTTGAAAGCTCTATGACATCTGTACCTGATAAGTGAATTGGATTAAACTTGGTACATGAGTATGTAATACGGTTCACAATAGTTCTGCATCCCAACTTCCGGTTTTTCACTTCCGGTAAAAAAAATTTTTTTGTACTTTTTTGAAGTTTTTTCAGTGTCTTTATGCACACTACAGCCTACAATTATGAAGTGATTATGATGAAACTTACGGAATAGGGTTCCAATTAGTGTGAAAAGATAATTATCATGTTTTGGGACACATTGATCAAAGTGGTGGGGGGTCTACCATACAAATGCTGACTTTTCACACTTTGTTTTTTAAGTTTGTTGGGAGCATACAGACTTCATTCATTAATTTATTTTAATGACACTTTGGAAAAAGATGGAAATTTAAGTAACAAAGAACTGATTAGTTTTTGGATAATATTGGAATAAGTGGTGGGGGTCCTCCCGAACACCTGTTTAATGTGTCACACTTTTTTCAATGTTTGTTGGGGGCACACAGCATTCGTTCGTGAACGAATTTTGATGACACTTTGGAAAAAAATGCAAACATGTATGGCAAAGAACTGATTAGTTTTTGAGCGATAGTGAACAAAGTGGTGGGGGGTGTCCCATACACCTTTTTTAAAGCTCTATAACATCTGTACCTAATAATAAAATTGGATGAAACTTTGTACATAAGCATTTAGTATGATTTACAAAAATTATGCATCCCAACTTCCGGTTTTTTATTTCCGGTAAAAAAAATTTTTTTTAATTTTTTTTTCAGTATCGTTATGCACACTACAGCCTACAATAATGAAGTGATTATGATAAAACTTATGGAATGGTTTCAATTAGTGTAAGAAGATAATTATCATCTTTTGGGACACATTGATCAAAGTGGAGGGGGTCTACCATACAACTGCTGACTTTTCACACTTTCTTTTTAAAGATTGTTGGGAGCATACAAATTTCATTCATTAATCAATTTTAATGGCACTTTGAAAAAAGATGAAGATTTTAATGACAAAGAATTGATTTTTGGACAATATCGACTTTTGGACAATATCCTCCCGAACACCTGTTTATTGTTTCAATGTTTGTTGGAAGCATACAACATTCGTTCGTTAAGTAATTTGGATTACACTTTGCAAAAATATGCAAATATGTATGGCAAGGAACTGATTAGTTTCTTTTTAGCGATAGTGAACAAAGTTGTCCTCCAAGCACCTGTTATTTTGGAAGCTCACTAACTTCTGTACCTGATAATCGAATTGGATAAAATTTGGTACATACACATTGAGTACGGTTTACAACAGCTCTGCATCCTAACTTCCACTTTGTCACTTCCGATAATTTTTTTTTTACTTTTTCTCGTACAACAGAATTTATGCTTGTTGGGATACTACTGCCTGCTTTAATATTTTTGTTATTAGAACTACGAAGTCCATAATATTGGTTAGCTTTAAATTAAAATTTTTTATGGATATTAGCTCATTATATATCCAGAACACTATGTTTCCAGAGCTGTGGTGAAGTCAGCCTATGCATCAGCGTCGCAATATTTTTTTTATTGTTGTAATTGATTCTTTTCATCAAAGAAAAACTCCATAGATTAATGACAGATCACCAAAAGCAAAATGTGTTACATTCATCATAATACAAGACTGAGCGACCTCTATACGTAACTCCGCGTATTTATAGCTACAAAGTAACGACCGGTGGTGAATTATTTATTTCTCTTTCGTTAATTATTTGTCCCCACTAAAAAAAGTCGTTACTAATATCTGGTACTAAAATGGGAGAATAATTATAAACAGAAACATCGACTATGAAACGATTGTAGGACATCTACATGGGAATAGCGCAAGTTATTGTACAACTGTTCTATGCTAATTTTATAGAAACTAACGATTACAAATATAATATAGGAAATTACGTAAAACAAATTATTGAATAATAATGATGGTAAGAATTACATATGAAAACCGAGCGGTCACGAATCAATGACATTGCACAACTATTTTATGATGTTTTCACCAACGATTACAAATTGAATATCAAAAAAAATTATACTGGGAAATAGCACGTAACTGGTTTATGATAATTTTTCAACGAAAACTATTGCAGATGACGACCATGGTTTGAGTATAAGAAACTATGTGGAAAAGAAAAAATGAAAGCAACTATGAAAATTTCTGCCAAGGCAAATTTGATGTGTGTGGGACAGTGGTTCGAATTTTAATTACGGAGTTTGAATTACCCTTCATAACATGATATTTTATTCAGTATGTGTGACGAACCAATGGGTGAATGTAAAAACATTTGTTTATTGGGTGTCACACATTGGGTGTAATGGCGATGGCATAAAGCGCGTCTAGAAAACTCGTCCTCCTAAATAAATGCAAAAAAATGTTCACTCCATACCAATTGCTCCATGTTTATTAGTCCTATATTCGTCCCTGTATGGAGTACTGTTGTCAAGTTTGGGGTGCTGCTTCTGTTTCCATCTTGGCCCTCTTGGACTCTTTTCAAAAGCGGGCTATACGCATTGTGGGTGATCAAACTTTGACATCAAAATTTGATTCCCTACAACATCGTCGCACTGTTGCTGACCTCGTTGTTTTTTTTACAAATATCGTCATCAACAGTGCTCAGATGAGATCAGCAGCATCATGCCTCAAACTCAATCAAAAGACAATCGGCTACCGCAACCAGTCAAACGGTCGAGATCCCACGCTATCATACTGGCAGATCGCAGAAAAACTTCTTTGTCCGAACTGCATACAAATGGAATAGTTTGCCAAAATCTATAGTCTCAGGTGGTTTCAATCCGCAGAGGTTTAAAAAAGCGTTCATCAACACCTTGTAAGAAAGGTTGTTGTGGACCTAGGTCTTAAAAGATATTTATGTGTTGCTGTGAAACATATTCTAAACCCTATAACACAACACTTTTTATTTAAAAAAAAAATAGAGCTAAGGCGCGAGTATACAAAGGAAATAAGAACATGCTCAGAGAACTAAAGAGTGGCTGTCACATTTCTATCAAAGTATCATATAAAGACACAATGTAAAGTTCGCAGTAGCGACTGCAAAATTACTCCCTCCCAGTGAACCGTACCAAACTACTCGCAAATTAAGTTATCTTGAACGAAACCGACCGATTGTTAGATGTATTCAACTGACAGTAGTCTCTGACTGTATACAGCAACCTATCGATTGCGATGGATACGTTTTTTCTTTAAAATTCACTAAAAATCTTTTCTAAATCTTCTTAATATGTACTTTAAAAGGGCCTTCAAATGGGGGATGTGGGGGTTGCTTGTTTTATGTTTGTACAATATAACGAAAACATAATGATACAAATTTAAGGAGTCAGATACAAAAACAAGATTGTTGGATTGTCGCGGTTTAGCGGACTTCTTTTAATAATTGAACAAAACTATTTAGATCTACGGAACCTGTGTTTGAAAAAGGTGTAAAAAATTCCCTGGGACTTTTAATTGCTCTCCATAAACCTTTTCCGCTGCTGAATCTTTCAGATTTTCTGAATTGCAGTGCAAAGTTCTAAAATTACTATTGGAATTTCGTCGCACGAATTTGCTGTATTACAAAGTGCCATTAAAAAAGTTTTTAAATTACGGTGAAAACGTTTACCATCCTGTTTGATTGCGGATGGTAGGCTGTTGTCCAAAAGTTTCGACAAGTTTGAAAACAGTTTTGATTCGAACTGCGTTTCTCGATAGGTCGTAATTATTAATGGAATAAAAAAATGAGAAATATATTGGGAAACGAATGCCTTCGCTACAGTGTTGGCTGACATGTCAGGGATCGAATGAACTTTCGGCCACATCATAAATCCGTCCACTGTAGTTAGAAGATATGGACAACCATTGGATTGCGTTAACGGATCTACAAAACCTTACAGATATGTTCAAGTCGGGCACGAGGAAGGTTAAAAGTGCGAATTTCAGATCTTGTACGATGACCTACTTTGCATTTTTGAAAATTTAAATATGATTTCGCCCATTCATTGGAACCCTTATTCATTTTTGACCAAATATATTAAACTGGATTAATTCTTGCGGGTGATGAGCTGAGAGATGGTTGATTGAAGAACGGATGACCAAGGAAGGGTCATTCCAGATCTTAGGCTATTTTTACCTTTCGATCTCTTCAAATCTACGATGAATAGAAAAACTGCTTTTCCATGTGATATTAATCTTTTCTTTATTTTTAACTGATATTTTTAACTGATAATCTTTCACTGATGATAACTGATGATCATCTCTAATTTTTACAATGTCCAAAAAAAATCTGATTATCTTTAGATAAACATCACTATTTGATAATGTCCAAAACTTATCTTATCTAAAACTTAAAAATTACCTTACATATATACCTACATTTTATATCCGTATTTATTTTCTCTTAAAAATTCCTCATCCATACAAATTATCTTCCTAAATATTTAAATCATCATATTATCCCAAAACAACAAATAAAATTTTATTCGTAAATATTACACAAGAATAAAACTCCATTGTTTGTTTTGGTAAATTTAAAAAAAGAAAACAATTTTAATTTGTGTTCCGCTGACACATATTAATTGTTGTTATAATTTTAAGTTATGTGAGTTTGTTATATAATTTAAATTATATCAAGCAAAAAATGTAAACAAATTTGATGTCATTATCAACAACAAATTCTAAGAAGACAATAATATTATTTTGAAATCGTACACCTTGCATATTATTGTTGTTTATAAGTTTTGTGAAATTAGTTTTAATTTTATATCAAAATTAAGTTCATTTGCAAAATAGAACTACAACACAGACATGTATGAATTTGCTTGTTCTATTTCAGGTATGAGAATTAATGAGAATCAATATATATGTTTAGAATTATCTTAATCTTACTATTAATATATTAACTTGATATACTTATATCATATAATATATTACATATATTTATATCATATAAATTACTGATTGACTATTTTACTAATATTTAAATATGATCTTGTATATGATACAGATCATCATCCTAATCATTGGTCAATGCATTGGGCATTACAATATTTATGCAAATTAATTTTTTTTTTGTTGATCGAACTCCTGCAGAATAGGTTAGCATGCTAAACAAATTCATCTTAATTGGACGATTAGGTCAATTCAAGCTTGAATTTGGTTTGCGATTAGCGTGCGATATGATAGATTGAAGTTATCATCTTTTCTTTGCAGATCTACAAGAATCTTAAAATTTATTGCTTTACAGTTATCACTAGCAACACTAGGACATCCTATTCTTGATATGCAGTGTGCTACAACGTTCTATTTGCCGCTAATGTGACGTACATCGCTAATTAACTGTGAAATATGTAAAAATCGTATGAAATATGACTGTTTTAGATGCCAAAACTGTTTTAAGTGGATTTTGGTCGGTAAGTGTATATAGAAAATTGTCTACCCTAAACAAAAAAATGCCGAATATTTTACCTCGAGTGTCGAAAGCTGTTTTGATAAGATTGACAATAGTTTTCATTTACGATCGTTGAATTGCCGTTAATATTGATGCTACAAACAGCGTCAATAATTGAATAGACTAGTGATATATTATACTAGTAATATAGACTAGTATACACTATTATAATTCATTATTTTTAAGATCGAAGGAAAATGATTGTTTCACAATTGATTATTATTTTTTATTATGAATTAGTAACGTAATAAGGCTGTTACCCACTATGTAGAGCGTCATGATTCTTTTGAAAACCAATCATTTTTAGGCAAATGTGTATATCAACAACAATCAAAATAAAAGTTATGACATGCTAACCAAAATAATTTTAATATATTAAGCTCGAGTCGGATGATTTAAAAAACACAGATGTCTAGATCCCACGCATATTATGTCATATCGACATAATATAGAAGAACTGTTTTGTACGAGGTATGTATCCTGTTGTAGCTGATATTGAAATTCCAGAAACATGCTGATGATTGTATAAGAAACAATTATGACACAAACGCAGTAATCCTCAATCCTCATTTGTTTGTTTGTTTGTTTGTTTTATTGTAGATTATTTGTTGATGCGATTAAGAGTTTAGATGATTTCCTAGTTGCTACACAAAAAAATTATAAAATTGCTTCAATCCAGTTCTTCTTTGTCACATAAAATACATAATACTAAACATCATCAAATCCTATTTATTAGAATTTGTTTACACTTAATAAATTTCTTTAAATTTTCCTGAAAAATAAAAACCCAACACAAAAACGAGAAAAATATCTTTTGAATCTCTTAATCGATTTTGTACCTTTTTCGAAGGTAAATATCCTAATGGAACTAACGATTTTTTTTATATTAAAATCGATTTAGTAATGATAATTTTAGCTAAGCCAATATCTATTCTACTGAATATCTAGTTTTGCTGGGTGGTAGCCAAGAAAAAAAAATTCATGATTTTTACAGCAACTGAACAAAATACATAAAAAACAAATTGAAAATTGTGAAAATATCCTTTTCATGTTTTGTGTGTTAGAGGAAAAGAAGTTTAAAATTTATTGTTGCTAAATTTGTTAATTTAAATATCGTTTTGTTGATTAGCTATTTCAATACTTTTGGGAGGATATGGAAATTTATTACATCCATTCCGGAGAGATGCAATTTAGTTTTCTAAGATCGAAGCCGATTTTATTTCTTCGTACACAATTCAACCAAGAAAATTTTCCATCCTAAACAAGTGTTAAAAGAATTTCCTCAAAATTAAATATATGAAATTATAAAATCAAGAGATGAGAACCATATTTCTTGTTTTTCCAAATTTTTTTTATTTTGTTGATTTTTCCTTAGTTCGACCCAAAATGCTTTACAAGAATTACAACAGCTATAAAATTTGAGAAATGTGTATCCTAAGGATGATGATTACAAAAAAAGAGTCGGTTGTAGTAAGTATGCCAAATAATCTAAGACAAAAACAAATTTTATGGATTGTTGATTATAAAATTCTTAAAAAAGTTTTGGGTGGGTGAGACGTTTTTTTGTGCTTTAATGGACTTTCATTTTAATTAAGATGAATTCAAAACCTTGACCAAAAATTAAAAAAAAATTCTTATTGTTTTAAAGTAAAGTTCGTAATGGACATGAACAGTTTGTGTTTTTAGATCGTTTTCTAAAAATAATGTCAGCTGTTGTTTTAACATATTTCGTCAGCATTGACGCAAGGTTGATAAATTGTTTACCAGATCAATTTATGTATCATACAGTTTTGAGTTCCTTATGACTTTTACTAATTATTATAGTAGTCTTCACTTCACCTCTACTGTATCCAATATTGTCTAAAAGCTGTTCAGATCACCGCGTTTGACCAAAGTGGCGGGTTCAATTCTCAGCAAAGTTCGCTTTGCAAAGTTCTATACTTTTTTCAGAATGTGTGTTTTCAGACCTAGTCGTTATCATATGTACAGAAAAAAAAAACGGTCAACATGGTATTTGGGGATATACAAAGACAAAGGTGATTATGTGATACAATGATAAGATTAAATGCTAAACATATATTAGTTTGATTCATAAAAAAATTCACAATCTCATTTGGGTAACTTTGGACCAACTTCACAAAAATTTTCCGATATAAATATGGAAATCAATGGTCCACTTTATACTTCTGAGGAATAAATGTTATTTTGCCTCAACACTCGCTGGGCTGAAACCATTCCACCCTTTGATATAACTACAGAAGCAAGAGCTTCAGAACTATAAAGCAATGCGATCGCTCGTTTCGGTAAGTTTTCTAAACTTATAGGTTTCGAGCACTAAACACTACCAGTTATAATTCAAAATGTAAAGGTCGAATCGAACATTGGCATCAAAATCTATTATCTGTGATCATGTGTAACGACAGGAGGAACTGGCCATGTATATTATCATCAATTTGGTTTGTTTTACAAACCGTTTTTCGGGAAAAATGCCAAACTTTATCACCAAAACTAGTTTCGCAATTGCGAATGCATTAGTATAGCATTAATGCCTCACGGAGAACTTCTGACAAAGTTTTCGTTTTTCAAGCCTTGAAATCTTGCTCATATGTTTTTTTACCCACTGACTTAGTAAGTAAAGCACTTCAAGTACCATATGAAGGTCCCTACCCAGTCATTAGTCGGATCGAAAAACTTTTCGTAATTGATCGTAAAGGTCAACACGTAAGAGTCTCCATCGATAAATAAAATCTTTGTTTAAGGTTAGAATCTGAAGATAACTATACTAAACCTTCATTTTCGTTTCGAACACAACTCTGTCTTAGGCAGACAACTTCCAATCTACTTCTTTGGACACCTTTAAGTTTTTTCTTTCTTCTTTGACAGAATTAAGAAAAACACAACACGGACGCCACTAAGCCGACTTAAAAGTTCAAATTTAAACTACTCGAGCAGGTCGAATTACCAGAACGCTCGCTGGCTTTCTTGATATTTTGTTACACCCTCTCTTCTTCAATTTTAATTTTGCATCGTCTCACCATCGATGACACTAGAGTACTGTACTGGGGAGTACTGTGACGTTAAAAAGCACACCTTTTGTAATAATTTATTTATCGTTAACAAGGTCTAAACTTATAAATAAAAAATATACTATACGTATAGAAACAACTGACAAAACCACCATTCTTGTATTTGTTTTCATGTTTTTCGATAACCACAGAAAAATATTTGAATAATACTTGCGAAAAATTTTCAAACTAACACAAAATATTTAAAAGTCATCGTCACTTCTAATTCCAAAAGATGAATCAACTGACATTTTCAACAAAAGCAACTACTTGGCATTTGTACAATTTATTGATCAAGACAATTGATTGATCCAGTTCTGTTTTGAACTGGAAACTAGTCCAAGCGAAAAAATATTTAACTTTGCTTTTTGACATATTTATGAATTATTATTTGAAAATTATTTATTACCATATATTTGGGTTTGTGTGCGCCTGATTATAGGTCACCTGCGGAGCCCCTGATTATATGTCAGTATCACCATAATCAATTCTGATGACTTGAGAATACGTTCACCTTGGGTTTAATCCGGCTAGCCTTAGTAAGGGGAGTCGGTAATTTTACCCTTGACCCTTTACAAACTCTGGATGCACGCGAAAGATTTTGAATGTATGGCAATAAAGGTAGGAACTAAAGTAGACTCTGGCGACCTAAAAATGATAATAAAAGAATATTAACTCACCCCATGATGTCTACCAGAGTCTGGATCTAATCTGCCATTAAAAAAACACTCATATTAATGACTAAATTATTATTACTAAATGTTGCGTCAAATGTTGCATCAGTTGTGGATGATGTTGTAAATGATTTCGATTAAAATGTATTAGTGTAAAGGCAACACAATGCTATGATTACCACCAAAAAAATAGGCGATTGTTGAAAAATATCATCAACATTTATTGCACCGAAATATATAGGCAATTGTAGAAAAATACCATTAAGAACATTAAGAACAAATGCGATTGTGGAATATATTATTCAAAATTATCGTTCTTAACAAATAGGTGACTGTTGAACAATCTCATAAACAATTATTGTCGCACAAAATAAAAAGTCAATTGTTAAAAATATCAAAACAAATACGTGATTGTGGAACAATATCATAAAAAATTTCGTTGCACCAAAATGATAGGTTGAAATTGTTGAAAAAGATGACACCACAAAAAAAACAGAAATATACACGGAAAGCGTAAGAACTCTAATTAAGCAGTATAGAAGCAGTTAATGAATTTATTGAGATAGTATTTGTTACTTGTTTAAGGTAAACAAGAAACCATTTTAGCTGCTCCTAATTTGGTCTATATCCATGCAAACACTTGAAACATTAGGGATTAGTCGGAATAAATGATGGGACAAAGTTTGTACTTACTGATAAAAAAGCGTTGACATCTATATCCTTTTTGTGATTAACATAAATTCTGATAGGTACACCAATACCCCTAAAGGATATTATATTACTTCTTGTTTTCATTAAGCCAAAATCACATTAACACTAACGTACCTTGATTATAGTGGAATGGTAGAAAAATAGGTCTAACAAGACTCTGCAGTAAAAAATTATGTGTATACATATAGATATGAAAAAATTGGTTCATATAGATAGAAGGATTTACAACTTTTGTTGAACAAGCAATTTCCTTTTCAAATTATAATTATTAATCGATAAATCTTATTCGAAATTACAATTGATAATTTAAGTCTTAGTTATGTTAATATTGACAGGATATCATATTCACAGAAAATAAAGATTAATGTTTTAATAATTACCAGTGGTATGAGATATATTCATAATCCCAAAGAAAATTACAGATATAGGAAGGAAACGTATTTATGTTTTAATTTTCCATTAACTAGTGATGCGTGAATATGAATAATAAAACTATTAAATAGTTGTGTTCTTGAAAAACCAAAAGATAAATTTAGTAAATTGTTAGCATGATTAAAGTTAAACTATCAAGCTAGAAATTAATTTATATAACCATAATGAAATCACCATAAGGTTCTAGTCTGAGAACTAATGAAGAAGAAAGACTAAAGAAGGCTGAATTTTAAAGCTGATACAACCTAAACTCATCTAATAGTCTTTGACGATGTTTACACCGTTCCAATCAAACAAAAACTTTATTTTATAATCTCCTACTACACGAAAGTTATTAGAAGATCAGTTCTAGCGAATGCTATTATTAGAGGTAACAAAAAAATCTTTGAGCTCTTGGAGTTATCCTGTTATTGTCGTACCAAAAAGTGAATAGTTTCACATAGATTTCAATTCCTGAAACTGCAATATATTTCCTTGTAAATTCTCATGGAATATTATTTTAAGGGAAAAAATACGTTTACAAGCACGTTAAGGTCTTTCCTTCAATTTTATGATAAGATTGAGTTTCAGTTAACGGAGAAGACCTCTATCAGTAGATGTATTTCCAGTACATTATTTTTGGTAAAGAGGTAAAAATCACATTCTCAACTGGATGGATTGTGATTAAAATCATTAAAACAATTCACATTTTGATTTCCTGATCGACTACGTGTCTCTCTGTGCATAATCTTAATTTCAAGAATTCAAAGTGTATAGATTGCTTGTAAAACTTGTAAAACCCATCTGCTTACATTAAATTTATATCAAAAAAATGTTTTATAAACTCCCAAGAAAATCATACAATAAAAATAATAAAATTTACATAATTTTATTTAAAATGAAAATAATATCTAATCGCAAAGGAATTTCAACCAATATTCACGTGTTCAATCTAAGAAATTTTCAATTTTTCGGAAGAAAATCAAATCGAAAAATATGATTTGTTATCCCTACGATTGAAGACATGATAGTCAAGTTGTTTGGTTAACTTTTTTATCCTAATAATCATAATTTTAGAAACAAGCATATTTTGAAGAAAAACAAAACAAAGCTCAACAGGAAGATCTGTCAGATAGAAAGTTCTTGTTTTTTTTCTTTAAAAGCTCATTAAAAAATTCTTTCATGAAGTAAGTTATGTTGGTGTAATTTTGCTTCACGAAATACTTGGTAAAAGTAAATCCTAGCTACTATCTTAAAAATAAAAAAAACAATTTGCTTGGAGAATCAGCAAGTTTCTACCATAGAAAACTGATTTTGTAATAAACTTATGTTTTTCTTTGTCCGCCTTCATAATAAGAAAGAATACTAATTAATATTTATGAGAAATTATTATTGATATAAGAATGTTTTTCCCAGGAATAAAATTTAAAATTTTTATTCATAGAAAATTGAATAAATTTAAAGTACAAACTTTGTTGTTTGTGTTATTATTTTATGTTCTTTATGCAGTTATTAAATAAAAGATGTATTCCCAACTGTGCTCTATGAATGGGTATATTGTAATTACGTTTTCAAAGTACATACAAACATTGGCTATATAGTTCGGTGTATGAAAAAGTTATTATTAATTTTCGATGGAATGGATTTAATTTTTTCCACATATTTAACGTTAGCAAAACTTAAGATAAAAAAAGGCCGAGCGGCAGGATGTCCGCTAGAAATAGGTAGATTTCGAGATCGGACAGTTTTGTGTACAAGTAGAATCTGATGTATGAGATTAGTTTAAACAAAACAAACTAATTACAAACAGAAATCGAACAAAATTTAAAAAGAAAATTAGCTACATATAAGCAAAACTATATCTATCCAATTTTGCAACAAACAAATATTAAATCTACCACAGAATATGTGTGTGACAATTTATGACATAAACCTACGGTATATCATATGTCGTCCAATTACTGCAAAATATCAAAATAGTTTATTTCTAAGAAAAAAAATTAATTTCTTCTATTCAAATCTTTTTTTTTTTTCATTGACTGTAATAAGGTTTTTGTAAATTGTTGTTGTTGGGGATTGTTGCAAACTTTTTTGTTGAAGCCGACAAGTCAAAAACCTGTAACTGCAGAGGTTTATATTTAAAAGAAACGGATTAAAATGTTTTTACAGATTCTAAATTTATGAAGTTTTTAAAAATATTAGTATCCAAACGGCCGTTATAATGGATTTAAAAAACCAATTTTTTTTCTAGTATAAGGCCTCTAGTTATTTAACCATGTGTTGGATTTTGCTGATTTAAGAACTTGTGCAAGATATTCATAAATAACACGTTTTTAAAAAAAGTTTTTTGATCTGGCTCCACAAATGCGACCGTGAGAGAGCCGATTGATTCAAACGCATTTTGTGTTTTATAAGTTTTTTTTGTTGAAGCCGCTCACTCAGAAACCTCCAACTGAAAAGGTCTATTTCTTGAAAGAAATCGATTAAAAAGGTTTTAAGGATTCTAAATTTATGAAGTTCTTAAAAATATTAATATCCAAACGGCCGTTATAACGGATCTAAATAACAGACCTTTCTTTAGTATAAAGCTTTTAGTTTCTTAACCATGTGTCGGATTTGGATGATTTACGAACTTGTCCAAGATATTATTAAAACACACATTTGTAAAAAGGTTTTTTGATCTGCCTCTACAAACGCAACCGCGAGAGTGCCGGTTTTTTAAAAAAAAAATTTTGAATTTAAAAAAAAATGCCTCTTACTGCTTATTATTTATTAAACCATATCTTACGCGAGATGAAAACGTTTTATTTCGTTAAATTGTCCCACTCGATGCTAACGCTACTCGCTAACAAGTTCTCACTCACGAACAAGGAGTGTTTTCATCTCTTGTACGAAAATGTACTATATTCTATTAAACTTTCGGCGATATAAACGTAGAGTTAATGGGTTATTGTTACTTAAGTTAAGTTGTTACTTAAGTCGACTACAAAACTAGACAAAATATTTTCGAAAAAAAGGATTAAATATGTTATATAAAAAAATACAATTTTACAAAAAACATAGCAAAGAAAAAAATTGGTTTGAATTTTGTATAAAATTCAGAATATAATATGTAATAAGGCCGTAAAGAAAATCTCAAAAGGTCGCAGATTCTCCACCCCTGCACTAGACCGAGGATGTTCAACCAGTTGCTCTAGCGTGCCCAGATATAATGACTGAAGTTGTGTCTCGCTTTTTTAAACACCACGGTGACTTCTCCCTACCTCGTCAGCTGCAAATTGAGAATAACTAATTTTCGACTATCATCACCGAAGAGGTCCTAAACGCTTTTCTCAGATTATCCGTTAATAGCACGCCCGGTCTAGATGGCATCCCAAATATCGTTTTAAAAACAGCGATAAAGAAGAAGCCAATGATATTCGAAAATATCTGCACCGCGTGCCGGAAAGACGGGATATTTCCTGAGGAAGTGAAGCGCCAACGCCTTGTGCTGATAACGAAAGGTAACACCAGAATAACCCTCGTCCTACCGCCCACTGTGCATGCTGGAAACAACTGAAAATATCTTTGAGAGAATTATTGGTATTCAAATTGAACAACATACTGAAGGCGAGTGGGGCCTTTCTGACCGGCAGATTGATTTTAGAAAGAAACGCTCCACCATTGATTCAATCTCTGCAGTATGTTAAATATCGCAGAAAGCTTTGAATGGTAAAAGATGGCAAGAGGGTATTAAACAATATTGTGCGTTTTTCACCCTGAATGTAAAAATCTTTAACTCTGCCAACTGGAACCAAATCCTGAGAGCCTTAGACAAACTGCACGCACCTCACTACCTGCTACGTATAATAGTCAGTTACTTCACGGGAAGAACTCTGGTCTATAATACTGAAGCAGGTTTTAAGAAAATAAAAATCAAAATAAAAAAATAAATAAATAAATAAATGAATAAAAAAATTATCATAGTTTTTATTACTAGCAACTATAACCAGACCATAATCAGCATTAGAGCATGGCTGAACAATAAAGGACTAGAGTTGACCGATTATAAAACGGAAGTCGTACTAATGAGTATCAGAAAAGTGGTGGAAAGTATTGATATCCAGATTAGAGGACAGATCATAAAATCTGGCCAACACGTGAAGTATCTTGTAGTCGTTCTAGACCTCAGACACAACTTTAGAGACCACCAGATGTACGCTGGTGACAAATCAAAACGAGTGAGGGCTGCTCTTGCAAAACATTGGCGGACCTTGACAACCGATTAGAAAGCATCTCGGTAGCGTTAGCACATCCAAATTGACGTATGCGGCACTAGGGTGTTTTTTTTTCGTTTTTTTGTTTTAGTATTGGACCTAAGAAAAATTCTCCCAAAATTTCAACTTCCTAGATCAAATCTGTGAACGGTGTAACCCGAATTTGTTTAGCATTTATTTAACATAAACGAGCATATCTTTAAAAATATTTGTGTCACGGATTTAGTTCGTGGAGCACTATTTGTAGGAAATTTAGCTCTCTATGACATGCTGGTATCAGAAATTTGAAAAAAAACATGTTTCTACCAGCTATTTAAGCTTGAGTAAAAACGTCGTTTTTCCCATGTTAATTACATGGGAAACAAAGTCGGGTTGCGCCGTTCAAAGGTTTGATCTAGAGAGCTGAAATTTTGGGAGAAATTTTTGAGGTCCAATTCTAAAACATTAGCTAATGGAACCAAAAAAAAAAATAAAAAACAAACACCTCAATGCGCACCCATATGGGCCTAAGCGGTTGAAACGCCATCATATGTTAGACCTAACAAAACGGCCTATAGACTAACATAGTTGCGCATATGCTGTGCTTTCACATGGTGTCTGATGAGGGTGTAATCTTTATTGCAAGTAGGATGCCGTAAGATATTGCTCCAAAAGAGGTATCGGCTTTGCGTATAGCAACACAAAATGATAGTGACCAACGAACACGCGAAGACTACATCATAGACAGTCATATAGAATAGAAAGAAAAATGGGAAGCTTCTGAGACAAGACGAACGAAGTTCAGCCATGATCAACACTATGCAGTAAAACCACGACAACACAACATCATAATCGAGAGAGTACTACACTCAACCCCTGCCCTGCGAAGGAATATCTTAATTGGTGGTACCTTAAGTGGTGGTGATGTAACACGACCGTATGAGCAAAGGAGATGTTTTTACCCGATAAAAATCCGCGTGCAGTACTTAGCAAGTCGGGTTACTAGTATTTTTGAAACTTTTCATCTTCCTTCGAAAAACACACACTTTTTGACCAACATGGTGTCGACGGGTCGAAATTAACTAGCGGATCTGGAAATCAATGCTTTGGGAGTTATTGGCATGGCACCTATGTGTGATATTTAATTAATAAAAAAAATTATGTTTATTAGATGAAGTTCATTTACCGGACGATCCAAAAAGTGGCTTTTTGAACAAGACCAGATCAATTTCATACTTGGAATATTAGTAGAAAAGGTGAGATATAAAATAACATTGTTTTCGAAAAACTGTGTATAGCTTAGTTTAAGTATAAAGTGGTTCGAAAGTTTTCTAGAAATTCAATCTTAAGGTGACTTTGAGATCAAATTGCAAGAGAACTGCTCACCCGATATCAACAGTTTTATATGCGTTGGAAAGATAATTGACTCGAAAAACCTAACAACATTTAAAATCGAAAAAACAGATGCGCATCTCAGATCTAAAATTTTAGTTTGCAACTATTTGCAACTAACTGTGTATTTTGTGGATAGTATTGGTCTAATCAACTTTCCAACAAACAGAAAATCGAGTGAGAAATTCTTTTGAAATTTCATCAAATTAAACACTTTAAAATGTTTCTTGAAAGACTCATATTTTTACCTCTTGTATGCCAAGTAAAAAATCGTTCGATCGTCCGCCGGTCGAGCAAATCAAAAATTTCATCTAAATTAAAATTATTTGGTCTGAGACGCACATCGTTAAAAATTAATATCTATAGAACACAAAACGCTGAATTGAATTTTAGTGTGTTATAAAGTAAGGTTGGAGATTTATTTTTGTTGGCAATGAAATTCAAAAATGCTTGATCTATAAGATATCAGTGCTACTTTTAAAACTTTTATTTCTTAATTTTTTTGAGTGTTAGCAGAAATTTTACTATGTATTTTTTATCAATAGGCTAGTCATTTACCTTTCCAACACATATAAAACTGTTGATATCAGACAAGCCGTTTACTGTTTATATTCCAAGTATGAAGTCGATAAAAAGTGATCGGGTTCAGCGTCGGTCGCGTAGGTCACGAACTTCATCAGTATTATTGCATTATTCTTTGGCATATTTCTCATTTGAGTGAATTTTAAAGTCTAGAATTTATTTTATTCGAGCGGTCATTTCACTCCTCAAAATATTATTCACAAACTAAAATGTTTATAATTTCAATATCGTTCTTACTCGTTGGAGCAAAATTCTTGTTTTTTCGATTTCACTCCTTTGGAGTAGATTATATTACTTCGGTATGAAAGACCTAAGTATAACATTCTCGAGCCAAAAGTGGAAATCTTACCCCCACTTTTTGACATTTCACGACGTTTTAGGTCATTACGATTCCAAAAAATAGGCAGTAGAGCGATTTAAAAATTTGTGTTTCTAAAAAAAGTTAACTTGGTTAAGTTTTTGTTTCTAAAATCAGTGTGTCAAAAGAATTATTTTCATTTACTTTTTAACCAATTTTTTGAGAAACATAAAATAGGAAACATTTGCGAGTAGAAACATTTGTCAAATAATGTTATTGAACGTGAAATTGGACATGGAATATGGTTCTATCCAGTTTCATCTCCTCTCAGCTTATAGGAACACTTAGAAAATATCAAGTAGTTGCAGATTAAATGACGTTTTTTAACAAAATGAACACATGTGTGCTAAACGTTTTTTAACAAAATGAACCCATGTATTCACGCTAATCTTGCTTTGGAGATAATCAATGTTTTTTGTGTTGATATCGACATCTTTGTTAATTCGAATAGTTTCAGCTGCATTTTCCTTGGTTAGTATTTCAATAATTTTTAATGTATCGTTCATGTTTTCCATTGTTTAGGTTAAATTTTGAAGAGAATTCCAAATATCTTTCAATGATGGTTCGGCGTCTTCTACATCACTTTTTTTAATATTGCCTCTTCTTGTTTGGCTCATTTTTACAATTTTATTTTTATAACAATAAATTAAAACCAACTACTTTAAGTCAATTATAAATTTTAATAAAATATAGGTTATATTTTTATTTTGTATTTTTATTTCAATGCGACACCAAAAATGCGTGTTTTTATTCGCTCGCCATATTGAAAAAAAAAACTTTACGGTAGTAATCTTTTTAATTGATTCAGCAATTTTGTAAAAGAAAATGATAAGATGTGTATGGAGATCTTTGAGTTGTGTAATGAAGAGCTTCTCCATTGGCGAACCATTGAAGCGTCATAGAGGCTGCGTACCTAGAGATTATTAACGCCGTAACGACTAAAGCTCAGTCATCGTGGATTTAATGGATTAATACCTGCTGCTTCAACACAAATACAGAAATGTACGCAAATTACGTGAATAAACAGAAGTGGAAACAATACGAATGAAAAAATGAGACTCTGGCGACCCCTTTTGCGAAAGAACCGCGATCAGCACGTCCAACCCCCACAATCATTCCCATACGCCCACACACTCACACTGCATACACGCTCACGTCCACCCACACACTCAGACAGCGAAGCAAGACAATTAAGCTCAAAGACCCACAGCAAGTACCGTAAATGGTAGTAATCAGAAATAAGTTGTATTGCTGCCATCTGATCAATCTGATACCGTTCGTAGACTACTGCCATTGCTGGTAAATCGAGAATCAAATCTTAGAGCACGGGAGAACGTCACACGCTATATTGAAAGTCTTTATTATTTTTTTTCCTTTGTTATTAATATCATTTTCAAAATTTTTTTAAAACCATACGCAATCACCAAAAGTTACCAAAAAAAGTTATTTACCGCTCCAAAAAAAAGAAGTTATAATTTATTTGTAAGTTAACTAAACATTTCAAAACCAATTTAATTAAATACATGTAGTTTATAGTTGGTTAATGTGTAATATGGTTAATAAAGATTAAACATGAAAAGAATTTTTTTTTTTGTTTGGTTTTCATATTATTTGGGATTGATTTTTAATTACTTAAAACATGAGTTAATAAATAATAAGACTGAATCTAACAATATATGGTGTGCAATTTATGAAAATTTTTTTGCTGTCCACAAAATTTTCGATCGATCTAGTTTCGAACCGATAAGAACTTTTTATTACACTCTAAAAAAGTATATCATTCTCATCAGGACTAGCCGACTAGATACACTACCAAAAAAGTGCTATTTAAACCTAAAATAGGTCACTACTCTAGCGAAGTATAAGAAACCAAAAAACTTTCATAAACATATGTTTATTAGATTCAGGTTTAGTCAATTTGTTTCTCTAGTTGATCACTATTGTTGTTATACTCTAACCAAGTTAGAATTGGATAACAAACTTGTATCGGTAAGAAGAAGATGACCATCTTCACTTGTGTCTATCGACACAAAAATTTTCATAAATTGCACACCATATTTTGTTAGATTCAGTCTTATTATTCATGATGGGATTATTTTCATCGGAGTGATGTAATATCACAAATAATTTATTGAATTAATTATGAGTTAATAAATTTAGGTAATATAATTTAAAATAATAAAAAAAAATGTATTTGGAAAACTAAGTATTACCTCGGAACAAAAATATTTCAATTATAATCATCTCCAATTTAGACTGAACGTGTCTCGCTACACGCACCGCCAGCTCTCACACACACGCAACGACAAGCAAGCCCCCATTCATTCACTTATACACCCTTTCACGCGCATTCACACCTCTACGTTAGAAAAAGTAAATAGAATAAACAAAATTCACTTACCCCATGATTATATCCTCCAGGCCTTTAAGTCTTAAAGTCTTAGCCCTCCATCAGCGGCGAAAATCCCAGCAGGTAAGGTATTATTGGTAACAGTGCATAAATAGGATGACTAGTTTTATAATAATTGTAAAACCCAGTATTGGTCTGGAACCCGCCAATCTTCTTCCTGGCTCGGCCTCGATTGATATTATTATGCAACTGATGTTAGTAAATCCCGTGGTAGCCACGGGGATGACGTCGTTATCCGACCAAAGAGAGAGAATCAATAATATCGGCATCCAAAAATAAAACTTTCTAGCGTTTGCTGAACTCAAATAACGCAGTAGAATGTTTTATCCTTAACGCTCAAGATCAAAAATGATAGCAGAAACTGACAAAATCATAAAACGTCAATCATCAAAAAAACTTAGTATCTCCAATGGTGGTGTCGATAGTTGAATCACTTCAGCATAAGGTTGATTGAGACACTACAATCTGCAACACTGTGTCTAGATTAATTTATTCGCTAGGTCCTCGGGTTGATTGCGATTCACAGAAAAACTAAGATGGAAGATTATTTAGGTTGTAGGTAAGTTACCACTTATGATAACCGTTATGAACCAGCAATTTAAGCCATGTATTCCAATATTCACAGGTGCCAATTGATATAGACCAACACCACACAATACGTCAATCGAAACAAATTATGTACTATGCTCCTCCGATGCAATCAATCATAAAAAAAAACGTTCACTTGACAATCTTTTATTCGATACAATTATAGTCAATGCCATTCTTCATCACAATTCCAGATCAAACAATTTAACTTATTAACTTATTTTTATTTTAATTTTAATTTCTTCTGTTTCTGTTTGCTAACGTAATTTTATTTATAGCTAATTTTTTTTCTATTAGTCAGGCTATCCGTTACACTGTCAATTTTATTTGTTGTTTTATTTTATTGTTAAATAATGTCTAGTATCTAAGTAATCTTAATCTATTAATAAATGGAAATTTAAAAAAAAAAAATTTACGCACAAATAATTTCACTATGCATTCGTTCCGGTTTAGTTTAATGTTTTTCTTCAAGGACGATCAATTGCACAAAGGAATTTTACTAAATTGTTAAACATTTAAATTTTTCTAATCAATTTAAGCTTGAATTTTAACAAAATAAACAAAAAGGGAACATGGACTCTATAGCTTGAACTAATGTTTCACAAGGAAATTGTTCTAATATCACTAATTTATCTTCAATAATTTGAACTAATGTTCAACACAAAAATTATACTAATATCAATAATTAATTTTAACTAATGTTCAACACAAAACTTGTACTAATATCACACTAATTTTCCATGAATGCCGTAATTATTTTGCATTGAAAACTGTCCATTTTATTATTTATTTTATGGGCACCAAAAAAAATGAAACTTATAATATCACAGCACGATTAAATTAATTTACTTTTCTTTGTGAACCATATAAAACAAACATTTACCTGACATCTCAGTTATATTTCAATCCAACTCGTTCCATGTGACCAAACGTCAAAGTAATACCAACATGAATCCCATTGGAAAATAGATAGACTAAGAGAGAGAAACCGAGATATTTTTGTCTCTTATATAGTTATTTAATATCGAAAATTGAGCAACAAAGCTTTTTGAAGGGGAAATCTACAGAGTAATGTTAGTACATTTTCTGTTTTAAAAAAAATACTGATTGTTATTTTGTAATACATAAAATTGTAAAATAATTTCACGAAATAAGTTATTTACAACGCATTTAGAAGAAACATCAACATATTGCGATATTAGAATTTATTAAACGTATGTTCAACCGATTTTATGATGATTACGTATTATGAATTAATAGCTTACAACCGTATTACAGTAAAATTTAGATTTATAACGGAAAGAGAAATTGATAAAAATGCCTATATAAGAAATATAACATGTTTTGAAGACAATTGCCAAACCGACTGTAGGACAACAATTTTTAGATAGTAAGACGATTGGACAAATATGCACAGCTATTGGAGGTTTGAAAATATTTAGAGCAATTACAGTTAGTGGCCCGGAGAATTCAAATTTATGTAGTATGGTGAAGTAATGCTGGTGAAAACGCAGTGTGAGCCAATAATAGGGGATTGTAAAATAAAATACTATTGTTAATGGTGTTGTGCTAAAAAGGAATATGTGTAACGGAAACTATACGAAAATATGACCATAGATTACGGATGAACGAGAAATTGTTGTGAACTATGCGTGATAGGTAAAATCGTGAGATGCAAGGAAATGGAAACTACATGAATCTGTGACTGTACTACACTACGTCCCCATATTCCAGGCTATACATAACAGTTGAAAAAAAAATTCGTAGACGTGGTAACCGGCGTTCCTTCTATAATTTTCCAATTTCTGTTAATTTAACTAGAAGGTTTTAAAGAAAACCGATAAAAGTTCCGAGGTCAACTCACCTCGTGGTACACGTCAGAATCAATAATCTTAATTTTATCTAATTTTCCAACAAACACAAACAAATAATTTTCTTTTTTTCTATATATCTTTTTTTTGTTTTAGAATTTTACTACACATAAATTATAAGTTAAATTTGAGCTAGCACTATCACAAAATGAATTTACTAAAATTGGCCTGCTTTAAGCTAAACTTTCATTCCCAAAATTGTTTATGCCCCATCCCATCTCATAATGGGATGATAATCCAGACTAAGAGACAGAAGACCTCTATCGGCTGATATTTATAGTAGACTAACGGCCGTTTTTAGACAATAACAAAACGATAAGTTTGTTTCTTGGGAATTTTTTTGTTGAATATTGTACCCACTAAGGAGATTGCACATCTGTTTTGTAATAAAACAAATATGTAAAAGATATTTACGAACTGGATGTAAGAAATTGTGTTAGAAAAGGGTAAAAATAACTTTAAAAGCTCTTGTTAATATAAATTAGTGCGTGTGAGAAATTAGGGCGACTCTAAATTACAAAAATTGGACAACTGCTTTGTAACAAAATTTTTATGTAAAAACAATTATTAAAATTTAAAATTTATTTAGTAAATAAATAAACAAATTAGTTATTCATATGGAGCGTTTTTGGTTTTGAAGCTAAAAAAGAATGTCGTATGCCGTATTTTACTAGAGTGAACGAATAATCTTGTAAAAATATTCATAAAAATCGTTTTAATCAAATAAGAATCGCAGTTCCACAAGTTTGCAGGCTTGCATTCAAGAGATGGAAGTTTGATGATTTTTCCCAATACTTAACGACCTTAATTTCTTGTCAAATGTTGTTGTTTATGTTTTAGAATGATGTGACCATACTATACCATTCAAATATCTTCAAAATAAAAGTGAAGGATGCTAAATTGTAAAACCGTGGTGCCCATTTCTAGTCATTGTTTTGTGCAATTATTCGATTGGTAAATTTATTTTGCAACAAATTGATTTTTGATCCTTTTCTGGTGGCTGGTAGTGCCGTTTTGTTAAAAGAAAATAGCGCATTTTTAATCATTTAAACAGCGTTTAAAAACGATTCTTATTTAAAACATAATGTTTTCTTCTTCCGTTCACAGTATAAATTAAGTGTAATGTATGATAAACTCTTTCGAGATTAGTTATGATTTGCAATAGCTTCAGTAGCATTCAACAGTATCAATTTAACCTAAAAACAATTTTTTTTAAATAGTTAAGAGCCTTAGGACTCCTTGTTTATTGTAAAGCAGAAAATATAAAATTTTATTCCAATATCAATCAATCATTCTACTTGTATAAACATCTATTCAGTATACACAAGAAGTTTGCTAAAACATTTTCCGTTTTTTTTTGATAATCAACTTTCGTTTCCAAATTAAATATCTTCTTTATGATTCAATTATCTTAAGCTTAATGCCTATAAATTTAAGTTAAATCTTAAAAAAATATTTACCAAAAATATCTCGTTGACGCTTAAGTAAATACAAAAATTACTAAATAATTTCATGAAAATTTGTTTTAAAAGTTTTTTTGATTGACTTATTATTTCAAAGTATATCTTCACTACGACTAAAACGATCCTAATCTTTGCCTTTAATAAGTTTTTGTATACACCGTAATTCAAATATTTGGTTTTAACATAGAAGATAAAACCAACTTCTGCCAAAAAAAATTATTTTTAGTGCCGTATATGTTCCGTATAGTCAATTTTCACTTGAAGAGTTAATTTTAATTTATTTAATTTTTAAGGGTGATCGACCCGTAGTTTTTCCAATTTATAAACTATGTATTAGTTGACTGTCGTTTAATTGGAAAACTGGTGTGCTGATGCGTTATGCTGAAAACACTTTGAACTAGATGGGTTTCAAACCCAAGGCGTCCCAGACCCCAGTTCAAATTCAACTGTGCTAACCACTACGTCACTCAGCACACATTACTTTTGGTTAAAAAATGCTTTGGCTTTACGTTGGAAAGACGTTAATTTAGGTTTTACGTAAAGGTCATAGAAAGCATAACCAAACACGATAAACAAAAAATTAAACATAAATTTATCCAATAATATCACTCACATTCAACTTTTAATTTCTTTTCACAGAACATTCTAGTAGCAATAGCAAATGACAATCGATAACAACAATAAATTTCAGTTAATTTTTTTAATAAATATTTGCTATCACCCAATTTCCAAACAACATAAAAAATTAAAATTGGTAATTAAACTAAATAACTTCCCAGCAACGATGATAAATGAGTAACGTAATTTTTTTAAATAAACAAATTTACGCTTAATTATTTATTACTGAAATTGAGTTCTTATCAAGCCAAAACAGATATATTTTTTATCGACAAAAAATTATTGGAAATAAAGTGTTAGCTATAGAAGAAAAATCTTTATCGTGTAAATTTTTGGCTTTAAAGCAGGAGTGAATTTAAACAGTCTTCATAAGACCGGATAATTTAGGAGCGTTTACCACTTCCTCAAAGGAAAATATCAATACAGGAAGGAATATGGGAGTTTGAATTCTAATCGATAAACCAGTCTGTTTTAATAAATTATCGATCCAATCTAGCTTTTATTTTGTTATTAAACTTAGAGGTACAATAATAGTTTTCTAAATTTACCTTCCGTTTACTAAAAAACTTGCTTTTTTATCTCTAAAATTTTTACTGTTACATCGAAATATAGAATTTTAAGCTTTCGTTTATTACCAACCTAATATTTATCAATCCACTTACCTGTAACAAGAAAAGAACAAATGTTAATTAGTGTTAAACTTAAAAAGTTAGAATAATTTAATAAAACGATTATTTCCTTAAAACCATGTAACCCAAATAAAACTTTTTGAAATAAAACAAAGTATGTATATGTAGCAGTTTTAATCAAACAAATCTTTGTTGACCCCAAAACACCAACAAACAAATTTTATTTTAAAAATATGTTCATTATACCATCCCGACTGCTAAGAACATAAAAGAGGATAACAAAACAAGTAATTAAATTCCCAGCATGATTATTGCTGTATTCACAACACACACAACATAGAGATATGCTAGGAAAAATTATTAATCCATTCAACAGTTTTTTATTTTTTAATTTAAATCGTACAGTTCCAAATGTAATTATGAAAAGGACGTGACCAAAATACTCGGTGATAAGCAAAAATATGTTTCTGTTTGAAATTTATGTTTTGAAAAAAGAAAATCCGTTTGATTTAGGTTAGATGAAAATAATTCATAATTATTTTTTACTTCCGTAATTTTGTTACACAAGGCCAGGTTAATTCGAAAGTTTGGATTAATTATTATATTTCACAAAAAAGCTTCTATTTCTTTTCATTACTAAAATTATACTTGTTTATGTACAACATTTCCTGCTGAATGCCATACTGAATACTGTTTTAAATTCAAAAAACAGCTATTGGCTTTTTATTTTGTTTTAATTGAATTTATTCTGTTATAAAAATAAAATCATAAAAATTCATCACCAAGACTAGGTTCTTAAATTTTTCCATTTACCCAAAATTTAGTATTTCCAAATTATTTTTAATTAAAATTTATTCTTACAGCACTTAACAGTTTTATAAAAATGGTTTAATTCTAATTATTCTAATTTTTAATTCGTTTTTAATAGAATTTTAATTAAATAAAAAAAAGGAAAATCGTACTGTGTAGGTGTAGGTGCAAGTATCCTCTTTTGGATTAAGGCAATATTTTTCCTTTTTCATTGAAACAAAATCCAAACGATAGAGTAATTTCGTAGGAGTAAGTTAATTAGTTAAGCTAATATAGATCAATAGATCAAAAGATATTAAATACAACGAGGTACCAAAGGTTACCTCTTGTGGACTGTATCTTAAAAATTAAGTAAAAAAATCAAATTAAAGATTTAAAATACTATGCAATTCATTTTCTAGAATTTAATTTATTTATTTCATTTTCTATTGGTACAAAAAAATTCTCAGAAAATATATTCGTTTTGGTAAATGCTTCTTAGTAATAATTACACCAGACAGCTGATTTTTTCCAAATCAATTGCTCCTATCGGTCCAGAAAACCGTTTCCGTTAGTCTAAATGCTTCTTTACAATAATTACAACTTTTGAGAAAAAACGATAATTAAGATGAACCAACCTAATATTTTCCAACTTCAAAAAGTCATTTAACGTAAATACTTCTTTTTAAAAGTTATTTATTTGTTTTGCTTCACACAAAAAAATTTGTAAATAAACATCTCCCTAACAATTACAATTTTTGTTGAAAAACGTCATTTAATCGGCAACTACTTGATATTTTCCTACTGTTCCTATAAGCTGAGAGGAGTTGAAACTAGATAGAACCATATTCCATGTCCAATTTTACGTTCAATTACATTATTTGACAAATGTTTCTAATCGCAAATTCCTATTTTATGTATCTCAAAAACATTGGTTAAAAAAATAAATGAAAATCATTCTTTTGACTCACTTATTTTAGAAAGAAAAACTTAACCAGGTTAACTTTTTTAGAAACAAAAATTTTTAAACCGCCCCAGCGCCCAGTTTTTGCCGGTTGTGACGGTTGTGCCGGTTGTGACGAAAAAAAGACTTACATTATTTTGTTTGCTTTTTTAGAACTGTTATGACCTAAAACATTTTGAAATGTCAAAAAATGGGGGTAAGATTTCCACTTTTGGCTCGAGAATGTAATACTTAGGCCTTTCAGACCGAAGTAATATAATCGACTCCAAAGGAGTGAAATCGAAAAAACAAAAATCTTGCTCCTACGAGTAAGAACGATATTGAAATTATAAACATTTTAGTTTGTAAATAATATTTTGAGGAGTGAAATGAGCATCCGAATAAAATAAAATTCTAGACTTTAAAAAAAATTCACTCAAATGAGAAATATGTCAAAAAATAATGCATATAATACTGTTACGATTACAAAAAAATCCAGACGATTACAGTTTCTACCAGAAAAATCAAATCACAACAAAACGCAACAACAAATGAATGAAATGAATAGTGTTGTTATTGTTGTACATATTCTTAGAATTAAGGTCTACATAAAATAAATGATTTTATGAATCAAATCAGCATATCGTAAATTAATCGAATATTTTACTATTTTCTCAAGGTTTCTAAAAAGTGAGCTCGAATTTTCTAGAACTTAAGCAGAAATCTATTTAAGCAAATTGCCTCTTGTAGTTTTTAATTAGTGTTATTTTAAACCTGTGCTAGTGAAGTTATAATTAGTTTTATTTTGAACGTGTGACGGTGAAGTTAAAATTATAATAGTGATATTTAAAATTAGTTTTTGTAAATAAAGTTATAAGTATTATTGAGTAGAAATGTTTTGTGTATTTTTTTGAACGTTGTGAACTGGAAATTTCTGCAATAAACCGTTGGAGTTCTGAAGCTGTTGAAAGAATATTCTAGTCAGGATTATTGTTTGCTGTATTGTTTTCCTGTTGTTGTGGAACAATTAAAGGGTTGAATACTTAATAGAGCCTGGTGTTTGTGCTTACTAATCAGTGATCGAACTCAGGAAGAGATTGGGGATTGCATTTATCGAATTGTGAATAAGGCCAATTCGAAGTAAGGTTGGAAAAACGTAACAATACTGATAAAATTCGTGACCTAAGCGACCGACGCTGAACACGATCATTTTTTATCGACTTTATACTAGGAATATAAACAGTAAAGATTTATTAAAAAATAAACGTTCTTTTAGAAAAATTTTAAAGTATTAAGTTTGAGAACGGTGGTCTGAATGATTTTTAGAAATTCAAATATAGGATAAGTTTGAATTCAAATTACAAGAGAGCGGCTCGTCTAATATCAACAGTTTTATATATTGTAATAAACTTCGTCCAGAATGGGTTAATTTAATTTAATCATAAATAACCAATACGTTCTGCCTAAATGTTTTCTACATTGGCAAATTTAATTAAAAGTTAACTCCCTTTAACTAATACAAGTTGCATAAATTAATGTAAATTAAATTTTTACATTAAGGGGAAAAAGAGGAGTGGCCTATTGATTTCTAGAAACTACAGTGAGTACCAGAAGATTCTGCTTATTTGTTTTTAATATAAATAAGCGAACAAAATATCAGATAGTCAGTTTAATTTTGCAATTAAAAGTGTTTATAAATATTCGCAAGTATAAGGAATAATTGGTGGTACTTGAGCCTTGAGCCAAATAGTGAAAGAATTTGAACTTTGTGGAAGAGTAAATACAGATTTTACGATTCCGAATATTATTGATTCAAATTGTGGAAAAGCGGTGAAGTTTATCGTACATAAATTGGAGACCCTGGAATTTATTGTAAGGAAAAACGGAAGCTGCTGTAATTTGTTGACAAATAAAGTTTGAGAATCTGTTAACCAAAGATCCGTCTTTTTACTGTCGTATTTGCTCAATAATCGAAAAGAACCAACGAAAAGTCGTTACAATATGTTGGAAAGGTAAATGACTAGCATATCGATAAAAAATACAAAGTAAAATTTTAGCTCACACTTAAAAATATTAAGAAATAAAAGTTTTAAAAGTGGCGCTGATATCTTATAGATCAAGCATTTTTGAATTTCATTGCCAACAAAAATAATTCTCCAACCTTACTTTATAACACACTAAAATTTAATTCAACGTTTTGTGTTCTATAGAAATTAATTTTTAACGATGTGCGTCTCAGACCAAATAATTTTAATTTAGATGAAATTTTTGATATGCTCGACCGGCGGACGATCGAACGATTTTTTACTTGGCATACAAGAGGTAAAAATATGCGTCTTTCAAGAAACATTTTAAAGTGTTTAATTTGATGAAATTTCAAAAGAATTTCTCACTCGATTTTCTGTTTGTTGGAAAGTTGATTAGACCAATACTTTCTTGGTACAATTGGTTTGACCAATACTTGCTTGGTCAAATGGTTTCCATGGAAACATAATTGTCTTACTGATCAAGACCCAAACATAGCGGCTTTAAATTTTTCTAAAACTGTTCTCGAGGGTATGCGCAGATTATATTCCTAATAGATTGACCATCCCAAAGACTGATCTTTGGTTTTCAAATAAATGCAAAAAAGCAATTAAAGTTAAGAAAAGGGCTTTTCGTAAGTTTAATCTAAACAAAACTGATGAAAACCATAGACAGTACCGTAATGAGAGAAATATTTGTAGGCGACTAATAGATACAGAAAAGAATCTCTTTAATAGAAAAAAAGCGTCTAAATTTGCTGAACACCCAACTGGCTCACGCAATTTCTTTAAAACTGTTAAGGCAGTCCAAGGTAATTTTTGTAAGTCTTCTCTACCGCCTCTTATTGATAGTGATATGCCTGTCATTGACCCAAAAGAAAAAGCTAATCTTCTTGGATATTATTTCTCTAAAAATTCTACACTAAAAGAAACCAATTTCTTACCAAAACCAATTCCTAGAGCTTCTCATAAAATGATGCGTATAATTTTTCGTAAAAACATTATTCGGAAAATGCTTTTACAAATTAACACTAACAAAGCTTCTGGACCAGATCGTATTCCGCCGATTATTCTTAAAACATTTGCAAAAGAGCTATCACCGATCCTCACTAAAATTTTCTATTTGTCGTATAAGAAAGGCGTTTTTCCTGAAATATGGAAAATGGCAGCTGTGCAACCAGTTTCAAAAAAAGGCAGTAAAACTGATCCAACTAATTACAGACCCATTTCAATTTTGTCCGTTGTTGCAAAAATCTTTGAGAAATACATTAATTTTAATATAATGACTTTCTTAGAGTCATTAAAATTGCTTAATGAAAGACAATACGGGTTCCGTAAAGGAAGGGCGACAGGAGATTTACTCTCTTTTGTCACTCATGTATGGAATAAATCTCTTGAAAACCATGGTGAAACTTTCGGTGTTGCTCTTGATATATCTAAAGCATTTGACACAGTATGGCACAACAATCTTATTTGCAAATTAAGCTGCTATGGTTTGGACGACTAACTTATTACTTGGGTACAGAGCTTTATTTCGGGTCAATGTTGATGGTTTCTCATCAGAAATTTTTTCAACTAATGCAGGCGTTCCTCAGGGTTCTGCCTTATCACCAACTCTTTTTCTTATTTATATTAACGATTTATTGAATTCAACTGTTAATTCTATTCACAGTTTTGCTGATGATAGCACACTTCATGCATCACATGAAATGTCTAATATACATTCTCCATCAGCGCTTAATAACTGTAGGTCAAATTTGATAACCTACAGTTAAACACAGGTTTGCCATTTTTCTAGACTGTCCGCACCTAATCCGTTTCCTTTAAAGTTTGACTCCAAAGATCTTGTGGAGAAAGAATCTGTAAGACTACTAGGAGTAGAAGTTGAAAACAATATGAAATGGAATTCTCATATTTTTAACCTAACTAAGAACGCTGTTCAAAAATTGGGCTTTTTGGGACGATGTCGTATGTTTTTCAATAGCGAACAGCTTCTATTAATATATAAATCATTTATACGTCCCTGTATGGAGTACTGCTCTCACATCTGGGGTGGCGCATATATTAGTAGTTTAAAGTGTCTTGACTCTGTTCAGCGTAGAGCTGTTAAACTGATTGGCAACTCAACTCTTACTAATGAGCTTGATTCCTTACAACACAGACGAAATGTTGCTGATCTGACAATTTTCTATAAGTACGTTATGGATGAACAAACTTCCAATGAGATCAAATCTATTTTACCTGAATTAGCAAACCTATCGCGTAACACCAGAGCAAATTTTGTGACCCATCCTTTTTCAGTTCATATAAAAAAGTGCAGAACTGTTGCCTTTCAGCATGATTTTTTCAACAGAGTCTCTCATTTATGGAATGCCTTACCCTCATGGGTTTTCCCTGATAGCTTTAATACTCAAAATTTCAAAGTTAGCGTCCATATGTTTCTTAAAGAAACTGAATAAATATTCAAACTTAATCCCAATCCCTAGTTGGGCATGGTATCTTCGGATATTCAGAGACGTTAATTTATAATTTATTACAATTAACACTAAACATGCCTAATTTTGAGTAAAAAAAAAAAAATACTATCCACAAAATACACAGTTAGTTGCAAACTAAAATTTTTGATCTGAAATGCGCATCTGTTTTTTCGAGTTTAATTGTTGTTAGGTTTTTCGAGTCAATTATCTTTCCAACGCATATAAAACTGTTGATATCGGGTGAGCAGTTCTCTTGCAATTTGATCTCAAAGTCACCATAAGATTGAATTTCTAGAAAACTTTCGAACCACCCTATGCTTAAACTAAACTAAACACAGTTTTTTGAAAACAATGTTATTTTATATCTCACCTTTTCTACTAATATTCAAAGTATGAAATTGATCTAGTCTGGCTAAAAAAGCCACTTTTTGGATCGTCCGGTAAATGAACTTCATCTAATAAACATAATTTTTTTTATTAATTAAATATCGAAAGCTATGGAGATAGTTTACGCTTTTGCAATCCTGTTCTTGTGTGTATGTCTGTCTGTCTGTATCTGTAAACAAGATTTCTGATAAACTACTTGACCTATTCACCCCCAAATTTGGTACATATAGGTGCCATGCCAATAACTCCCAAAGCATTGATTTCCAGATCCGCTGGTTAATTTCGACCCGTCGACACCATGTTGGTCAAAAAGTGTGTGTTTTTCGAAGGAAGATGAAAAGTTTCAAAAATACGAGTAACCCGACTTGCTAAGTACTACACGCGGATTTTTACCAGGTAAAAACATCTCCTTTGCTCATACGGTCCTGTTATATCACCACCACTTAAGGTACCACCAATTAAGATATTCCTTCACAGGGCAGGGGTTGAGTGTAGTACTCTCTCGATTATGATGTTGTGTTGTCGTGGTTTTGCTGCGTAGTGTTGATCATGGCTGCTCTTCGTTCGTCTTGTCTCAGAAGCCTATAGTAGTCCTATACCTATCTTACTTCACAGCTCAAACAATTTAAAATTGTGGTGAAGTAAAAAATGTAATCATGTAATTGAAATATTTCATCGATCATTTAAGCATTCCGCTCTACACTGACACGGCCTGGTCGTACATTTTTTCAAAAATTTAACATTGATTCAAAATTATCTAAAACGTTGCAATGCTATTTAGGTTAAGTGATTCTTGAAATTACACACCATCAATTGGGTAAAAAATTGTGTAACAACCCTATATCATTTCTAGGTCCTCAAGAAGGAATCTTTGGAAATCAGTTTTCTCGAAGTGGTGAAAATTGCTCTCATTTATTTTTTAAAATTGTGAAATTATAAAAAAATTCGTTGCCAAAGGAAGAAATCCTATTTATTATGTAAATTATGTTTATTAATTATTTTTTATTTCGTTGAACAATGTTCAAAAACAAATTTTTTATTACGTTTGTTATACATAAAAATATCATAAACAAACGGTCTTTTCCTTTTCAGCTTTAAGCAACTGAAATTAGACTAAATTAAGTGAATAACTTTTGTGACTACGCACCACGCTCTTTTACCAACTTTGTTTTTCATTCATAGAAAATCGTTCGTTTTCCCTATAACAAAAGCTACTTTATTTGTTTTTCGAAAAATAAAATCAAACTTTGTCTACTGAGTTTGTTAAAGAAAAGTGAGGAAAATTTATCGTTATTTTTCACATGAATACTTGATTTTTTCCCCGTAATAAAAATTACTTGATGGATAGAGCAACAACAGTACATCTGAAATTATTTTCATGCATAACTATTTTTTTTATATAGAAAAACGTCTTTGAAATTAAATTATGTTGTTGTTGTTGTTGTACGTTATTATAACGATAGTTCTACTTAGTTTACAAGTTTCATGTCATGTTAAGTGAGAAAGTTATGTTTTTTATGGGTGCTTTTATATGATAATAATAATAATTATAGCTTGTCTTTAACTTTTATGAGGTTTAATTTGCAGTTTATTTTCTATTTAATTATTAATATATAGAATGATATTAGGTAAAGGTGACGAGAAATGGTGATATATTGTAGATATTTGAAGTACATAATTTTAAATTAAACTTTCGATGAATATTCTCATGTCACATGTGATGATCCGCTTAAAGCCTAGTTTCATAAAAGGCTTATTTAAAGGATTGTGAGCAATCTGTTTAGGCTAAGCAGATATTTAAAGCTTCCTTGGTTGGGGTTTCGTAAAATTACTATGGTTTAATGACATTTGTTCGAGTTGTTTCATATTGATTTATGCTGCGCGTCAGAATAATAACGATTTTTGATTTTCGAAGCCACTTGTCAACCCAAAAAGATTTTTATGCTATTGATTAACATGTCTTGTTATTTTATATTATAAACACATACTGTTACTTATATATATAGTTTTATGGTTTGAAATACAAAAGTGAAATACAATATAAACCTGAATCTATTAAATATATGTTTATGTAAATTTGTTTTGTTTTTTTTTATACTTCGCTAGAGTTGTAACCTAATTTTTGGTTTATATTAATTAGCGTTGAAATTTTTTGGTAGAGTTTATCTAGTCGGCTAGCCCTGATGAGAATGATAAACTTTTTTAAAGTTTAAAATTTTCTCATTGGTTCGAAACTAGATCGCTCGAAAATTGTATGGATTGCACAAAGGTTCATAATTTGCACCATAATTTTTTAGATTCAGTTCTTATATTATTCTTGATGGGAGATTTTCCATCGGGGTGATGTTATATCACAAATAATTTACTGAATTAATTGTTGATCATGTGTCAAGACAAGTGAAGACTAGTCATCTTCTTCTCATCGATACGAGTTTGTTATTCAATACTAGAATGTCTAGAGTATAACAAAACAGTGATCACCATAGAAATTAATTGACTAAACCTGAATCTATTAAATATATGTTTATGTAAATTTTTTGTTTTTTTTTATACTTCGCTAGAGTTGTAACCTAATTTTTGGTTTATATTAATTAGCGTTGACATTTTTCGGTAGAGTTTATCTAGTCGGCTAGTCCTGATGAGAATGATAAAATTTTTTAAAGTTTAAAATTTTCTCATTGGTTCAAAACTAGATCGCTCGAAAATTGTATGGATTGCAAAAAGTTTCATAATTTGCACCATAATTTTTTAGATTCAGTTCTTACAATATTTAAAATTTTTATAATTGTTTACACCTTTTACTTTTACTAATCTTTGTAATTTATAATTTTAGTTGTAAAATATGGAGGGGCTGAAATCTCACAGCTCTGAGATATCAAGACTTCGGTCTGGGTTAAGGATTTTGATATAGTTTTCGGCAAAAAACTTTTATGAGGACATGGTTTTTAGTTTTGGGCAGCGATGTATATCAAACATAACTCTTTGTTAAAGTACAAGTATTTTTTAATCTCTGTTTAGAAATTTATTACAAAACTAACATGAAACATCAATACGTTGCCGGAAAATTATAATCAAAATTCCAAAAATATTGTTAAATTAATAAAGGGAACGGAAATAATACTAACAATACTGGAAATAAGTTAAACATTGTATTAATCAACGCAAGAAGCATCAAAAACAAACTCAATGAAATACAAAATTATTTATCATATTTTCCTATTTCAATTCATATTTTAGTTCTGACTGAAATATGGATTGATAGTAATGAAGCAAAGTTTTACAACTTGAGTGGGTATGAAAGTTTTCTATCGTGTAGAGATCACAAAAGGGGTGGCGGTGTGGGTGTATATGTAAGGTCTGACCTAAAAGCATCCCTAATAATTGAAGAATGTTTTGACAATCAGAATTATATTGTGATAGAAGTTATTTCTTTGAAATTGAAAATTATTGCCATGTATAGACCACCACAAACAAATACGGTACTTTTTTTGGATAAACTAAATCAGATCCTATCTAACTATCCCAACAGTATTTTGTTGGGAGATTTTAATATATATCTATTAGATGGCAGCTCTAATGAAGCAAAAAAATACCTTGAAACAATACAAATCAATGGGTTTTCAGTTCTGAACAAAATTGAAGACAAATATTCCACTAGAGTAACATCGAGTAGTTCAACACTGATTGATCATATTTCAACAGATATTTTTAAGTTTCAATATGACATTTCTACCATAGATGTTTCGTTTTCTGACCACAAGGCTTTAATTTTTCAAGCGAATACTATTATCCGAAAAGAAACGACTGAAACTATAAAAACGTTCGTTAGATATGATAAAATTGATGAAGACGAGAATTGGCAAAAGATAAACCAAGCAAATAATTTTGATGAGCTCATAGATAGTTTGACAACATTGATTGCAAGTAATACAGAGCAGAAAGTTATAAGAAATCGGTTGAAAATTAAAAAACCTTGGGTAACGAAACATTTATTGGAAACAATTAAATTAAGAGAAAAGTTTTTTAAATTAAAAAAAAAATATCCTGATTTATTGTATATAGCGGAGCAATTTGAAATCTATAAGGGTTGTAACGTCGGCTTTATGCTAATTAACATGATAAAACCAATCCCTATTCTTGATCTGACTCAAACACAATTAACATTTCATTTTTCATTTTTCCATTACAATAGTTAAATTTTTCTCCTAACACAGACCAGCTTCAATTCGTACATTAACATAAATATAAGAACGCACTCGTTTTTTTTGGTTTGTTCAGTTGCTTGACTTTCTTTTAAAGAAAAAAATAAAAAAACGTCAAAAGAAAATCACATTTTTCCAATTTTGGATTTTTAGATTCATTCTGATTTTGGTTCTGATAAGAAAATGTTTGATTGAATTTGTGAACCAAAATCTGTTTTTAAATTAATTTGTTAATTACTTTGAATTGGTTAAGTTGTTATTACAAATAAATACTAATTCCATTTTTGGTTCTTCAAACAAAATGTTTAATTCAGTTTTTTTACAAAATTCCGATTTTGTTATTAAAGAAGAAAACAATTCAGCTTTGTGTCAATAACGACACAAATATTTTTATACTAAAAATAAGAAATAAACATAATCTTATATTGTTGTTAAAGTTTGTTCTAAACATCTTTATGTTCAGTAAAAATAAATAAGTTCATTGATAATTACATCAAATTTTTGTAATGCTATGCTTAACCACACAAAAAAAAATGTTCTATGAAGTTTTGAATGGTGTGTTTCAAATTATATGTGCCTGGAAACGAAAATAAAATAATAAAGTGATACATATCATAAATTACGTTTGATTTATTTTAAACATGAAGATCAAATGCCTGTAGTACACACAAATGAACATTTCAATATATTTATCAATAATTTGCTGAGAAATTGTAAACAAGCTATAAAACTATTTAAGGAAGGGAATTAAAAGCTAACATCAGATGCTGCTGAATTTTCTTTTGAAATTAAATTTTGGGAAATAGGACATCAAACTGGAAGTGTTCACCAATCAACAGTTTTTTAGTTCAAGGTATTTTAAATTATAGATATATTAATTTTTGTTTTTTTTTTCTTTCCTTTGGAATGTCCGGCTAATGTTATAAAAATTTAAGGGATTCCCAAATCCTTGTGTTCGTCTGGGGATAACGTTATCCCGCAGCAATTTTATTTGTATTATCAAAAGTCTCAATACGTGGCTCCGTATCAGGGCCTAAGTGCAATAGGGTATGTGTGCTAATCTTAATAAAACACTTAAAAGCCAATATTTTAAGAATGAGTTTAGCAACTATAACTTAAAACCGGATCAATATTGGAACCTTATTCAATCTGCAGTCTTTAACCGAACCCCAAAGGAGCAGTTCAAAAGTAATATAAACTTGAACATTGAAAACAAAATTATTTCTGATCCACAAACTGTAGCTTGCTTATTTAACAATCATTTTCTGAACATCTCACCACAAAATAATAGTTCATATGATCAATTGTATATTCAGAGTTTTGAATACAATATAATCAATACATTCACATTAGAAGCAACTAAAGAAGAGCAAACAAAAGTATATATAGATGAGCTGAAGAATAAAGCTGCTACAGGTGTTGACCTTATTTCAACGAAATTTTTAAAAAAATTTAGTGATAAATTGTGTCCAATTCTTACCATTCTATTTAACGATTCGTTTAAAAATAACACTTTTCCCAACAAATTAAAAAAAGCAATCGTTTCGCCGGTATATAAAGCTCAGAGCAACTTAATGCTTAACAACTATCGTCCAATATCAGTCTTGCCCTCAATATTTAAGGTAATTGAAAAAACTGTTGGAAAACAACTTAAAACATTTCTAAGCGACAACAATGTTCTATCAAAAAATCAATATGGCTTTTTGAAAGATTCAAACACCTTAGCAGCATGTCTTAATCTTAGCAGTAACTTAGATAGAAAACTAATTGTCGGATGTACGTTTCTGGATATTACACGAGCTTTCGAGCTAGTTGACCATGAGATCCTATTATCAAAACTTAAAAGGATAAACTTAGATGAGTCGGCACGTCAATTTTTTAGATCATATCTGTCCAATAGAGAGCATGGTGTAAAAATTAATAAGGACAAAAGCAATTTCATGCCAATTGTACAGGGAGTGCCACAAGGTTCTATTTTAGGTCCTGTACTGTTTAATATTTTTATAGATGATATGACTAAACTAAATCTAGAAGGTGAGCTACAGCTTTATGCGGATGATGGCGTCATAAAATATACAGATAACGACATGCACAGCTTATCTGGAAAAATGCAAAGAGATTTGGAAAAGTTAAGTATTTGGTTTGAAAAAAATAGTATGTCATTAAATGTGAAGAAAACCAAATTTATGATACTGGGAATCAAAAGAAATATTATTGAAACACCCACCCTACTATATAGAAATGAACAAATCGAAAGAGTATCCGAATTTAACTATCTAGGTCTAATTATTGATGAAAAGTTCAAGTTTCATAAGCACATCGATAAGATAACAAAAAACATAGTACCATATATATTTACATTACGTAAGCTAAAAAATATTTTACCGAAAGAAACCTTAACCTTAATATATAATGCATATATAATGTCTCAAATAAAATACCTAAGCCCAATATGGAGTGGAAATGCTGCTTATATCCTAAACGATCTGTTTATTTTACAAAAACGGGCAATAAAATATATATTGAACCTACCGAGACTTTATCCAACTAAACAACTCTTCCTAAACTCAAAATTCATTCCACTAGATAGGCTTTACAAACATGATCTTCTTAAATTATTATTTAAAATCAAAAACAAAATGATCCGATATAGTTATGATTTGACCACCGTATCAGATACTCATCAGTATGGCACGAGAAATCGGAATAACTACATGTCTGAGTTCTTCAAATCAAACCTGTCAGAAAAAAATCCTGTCTATAGGTCCATTCCATTATACAATGGGTTGCCAGAGGATCTAAAGATGATTAACAACCTTAAAAAATTTATTAAAGAGATAAAAGCACATGTTTAACTTGTTTCCTACATTGATTAGTTTCTAATTCAAGTAATTTTTTAAGTTTTTGATATTATTGTTTACATATAAAAACTAACATTGCTAAACAGCTTATGCTAGAGCAATAAAAAAAATGAATGTAATTAATTTTATACTGAAATAAAGAAAAAAAAAAAAAAAATTAAATAAAATCAATCTTTTTTTAAAATTCCATAAATATTCCAAAAATTAGAATAAAATCAAATATTTAAACTTTTTCTAAATACCAATAATATTCCAAAAGTTCAATCTTTTTCCAAAATTCTAAAAATATTGCAAAAATTATTACAAAATCAAAATTTCAAATATTATAATAAAATCAAAAATTCAAAATTTTTCAAAATTCTGAAAATATTCCAAAAATTCTTACAAAATCAAAAATTAAAACTTTTGCCGAAATTCTAAAAATATTGCAAAAATTATTACAAAATCAATAATACAAACTTTTTCAAAATTCCAAAATTATTTCAAAAACTATAACAAATTCAAAAATTTCCCTGTCCAATTTCATTCTAAATTACATTTACGTCATAAAAACAGCTACATTTTTTTTCCAAAAAATTGGCTAAAAAATAAATGAAATCATTTTTTGACACACTTGACATTATTTTTTGACAAACTTATAATGCCATAATTCTCTATAATAATAATAAAATTTCAATAGGGATAATACAATATTTCCACATATTTCTTCATAAATCAAAATTAATAGATTACGCTAAATTCACATAGATGACATAGATTACATTACATAGATTACATGTAATGTAATCTATTTTAGATTACGCGTAAAGGAACAACCCTGGTATAAACAAATTACTTCGGTCTGAAAGACCTAAGTATTACATTCATGAGCTCAAAGTAAAATTCTTACCCCCAATTTTTTTGGCATTTCTCGACGTTTTATGACCTATTGATTCTAAAAAAGCACAAAAAATATATGTATGTCTGTCTGGCCGGCCGTCATTGCCTACGCTGCAGGGAAAACCACTGGCAGGATTTCAAAATTTTTTGTCTAAAAATAGGTATAGTCAAGGGACAGGTCCGAAAGGATGCTGTTTTCGATAACTGTACCAGAAGTGTGTCAAACAAATCGTCAAGTGTGTCAAAACAAGGAAATTTGCATATTTTTTGCTTAAAAAACGTTCATTTTAAGTGATTACGAGTAGGAACATTGAATTTCGAGAAATTTTGATGGTCGGGATTGGTATGTGAGACCAAAATCTAGATTATTGCATTATAAGTTTGTCAAAAAAATGCTGTCAAGCGTGTCAGAAGAAAGATTTTTATTTATTTTTTTACCTAATTTTTTGGAAAAAAATTAAATTAATAATATGTGTGACATGAAAATATATTAAGATTATTATAGAGAATTATGGCATTATGAGTTTGTCAAAAAAATAATGTCAAGCGTGTCAAAAAATGATTTCATTGATTTTTTTAGCCAGTTTTTTGGGAAAAAAATGTAGCTGTTTTTATGACGTAACTGTAAGTAATTGAAAATGAAATTGGACATGGAAATTTTTGAATTTGTTATAGTTTTTGAAATATTTTTGGAATTTTGAAAAAGGTTTGTACTTTTGATTTTGTAATAATTTTTGGAATATTTTTAGAATTTTAGAAAAAGTTTTAATTTTTGATTTTGTAAGAATATTTGGAATATTTTTGGAATTTTGAAAAAATCTAAATTTTTAATTTTATTATAATTTTAGGAATTTTGAAAAAAGATTCAATTTTTGATTTTGTAATAATTTTTGGAATGTTGAAAAAAGTTTGATTTTATTATAATTTTTACAATATTTTTGGAATTTTGAAATAAATATGAATTTGTGATTTTGTAATATTTTCTCGAATCGCTAAATTGAAGATTTTTGAATAGTTTGCTGAAAATGAAAATGAAATTGGACATGGACATTTTTGAATTTGTTATAGTTTTTAAATATTTTTGGAATATTTTTAGAATTTTGAAAAATTTAAAATTTTTGATTTTATTATAATTTTTATAATTTTGGAAAAAGTTTCAATTTTTGATATTGTTATAATTTTTGCAATAGATATATTTAATTTTGGAAAAAGTTTGAATTTTTGAATTTTCAAGAATTTTTGGAATATTATTAGCATATAGAAAAATTTTAAATATTTGATTTTATTCTAATTTTTGGAATATTTGGAATTTTGAAAAAAGTTTCAATTTTTTATTTTGTATAATTTTTGCAATATTTTCAGAATTTTTGAAAAAAGATTAATCTTTGATTTTGTTATAATTTTTAGAATAATTTTAGGATTTTGGAAAAAGTTTGATTTTATTTAATTTTTACAATTTTTTTGGAATTTTGAAAGAAATATGAATTTGTGATTTTGTAATATTTTCTCGAAACACTAAATGGAGAGGTTTTTGAGTAGTTTGCTGAGTGTAACTAAAAACCGTGTCCGCATAAAAGTTTTATGCCGAAAACTATATCAAAATCCTTAACCCAGACCGAAGTCTTGATATCTCAGAGCTGTGAGATTTCAGCCCCTCCATATTTTATAGTTAATTTTAAAAATTTTTTTAAATGTTTAATTTTTAAGATAAAAAGTTTTAGCAAATTGTACTTGTAAGTAATATCCGTTGAATTAATGTTTAAGTTAAACATAACATAATTGTTTTTTAGATCGTCCTTGACAATGGCTCAAGTAAAGAGCCGAAACAGATCTGTTGGACAAAATGAATAAATAAATAAAAAATAAAAATTCGAAATATTGGCTTAACATCAAAAATAATAAGATTTTATTAATTTTTTAATAATACAAATTCTTTTATCTTGCCGTTTTATTACCATCTAAGTTATTGGATGAATTTCGAAAAGGAGTAATTTCATAAAATTGTAATAACCGTTTTCCCCGACACACTTTCATTAAAAGAAACTATTTTAGTATGTACTGATGCAACACAACTCAACTAGAAAAAAATGCTCTCTTAATTCGAAAGGTCCAAAAGAAATTCGGTTTTTTGTATCTCCTGTAAAATTGCAAATATCCGAGATGTGCCCTTTTCGAAATCTACAATTCAAATATATTAACAAGTTAAATGTTTTGAAGTTGAAATAAACGGTGACGAAATAAACTAAAATATGAATTTAATTATACAGTGGAACGTTGTATACGGTCAAATATTATTTATGAAGTGAATCCCAAAATATTTGATAATTAGAATTGAATGTATGCTTAGTGTGACGACTGCCTGTTTCAGATTTTATTTGGAACTATTGAAGCAAATACAAATTTTGGTGAAACACTTGTTACGTTGATCAGAGTTTTGTTAAGACTAGGAGGGCCCGGCGTGCTTCGCTACGCTTATAAATAAAGTTTTTGCGTAGACATTTTGTTGACGTAGAAGCAATGATTTCAAAAAGTGGTAATGAGAAATGCTACCATATAATTTTTAATTTTTCTTTTTAAATATATGAATGAAAAATAATCAGAACTCTAGCTGATCAGTTCGGATATATGAAAAATTAGCGAAGCTTACTTGAAAACTTATTTGATCGCTAATTTTTCATATATCCCAACTGATCAGCTAGAGTTCTGATTATTTTTCATTCATATATTTAAAAAGAAAAATTAAAAATTATATGGTAGCATTTCTCATTACCACTTTTTGAAATCATTGCTTCTACGTCAACAAAATGTCTACGCAAAAACTTTATTTATAAGCGTAGCGAAGCACGCCGGGCCCTCCTAGTATAAAATAAATATAAAAATTTTCGTTTTTGTTATTCGTTGTTCGGTTCGATAGCTAATATATAAAAAAGAAAAATTTTAAAGCATTGTTTTAAAGCAAAAAGAAAATTGTTTTTGCATGTATGTAAACTTATAATGCATATGTATAGAAAAAGTTTTCCGTATATAATAACTTTTTTATTTATGATCCGAAAAATCCCAAAAATCTTTAAAATCTAGGTTACACTAATATCAGTTAGCAGTGAAAATTTCAAATGAATCAAAATTCGAATAAAAAAGCCTAATGCTCCACAAAGTTTTAATCTAGCGTATTAATATATAAGATGAAGTGTCAATCTCTTTCTAGTTTCTAATATATATTCCATTTAAAAAGCAACAATGAATTAAGAAATTTCTGATTAAATATGGAATATTAAGTTGGAACGGTTAAAGCTTAGTTCAGTGGACATGTGATATTGTTAGCAATTTTAAATTTTTTAGATTTACATCTTGTATGCATCCGGAACCATCGGGACATTTGCAAAATTCATTACAATGCATTCATTGTATGTGGAGCATACTTGGTTGGAGTTTTTTGTAGTAAACGTGAAAACGATGTTCTTATTTAGGAAATGTTCTCTACTTAAGAGATAAAACTGTACATCTGTACGACATAGCTACTGTAAATATAACTTTATTTATAGTTTAAATAAAGTGATTTATTCCTTAGAGCAAGAACTTTTGCTCTACATGTTTTCCAAATTTTTTGTTTATCCAATTTACCGTAACAAAATTAACTTTCAAAAACACTTTTTTATTTCTTCAAATAAATTCGGTTCTAACCCATTTCAGCTTGACGTTATATACATTTAATTAAAAAAATCACACTTAATATTATCATCACAATTAAACTTTATGAAAATATTTTTTTTACATATTCACAACAAATATAGAACATTTTCTGAAAACACATTTAAAAAATCTTTTTTTTTGATTCTGGCTACAGAAATTTTCAATTAAGGATTTGTTTTTATTTTCATTCCACACAAAAAATTTATTTGTATTTGTTCTCGTTCTCCACAAAAAAAAATCATATCTAGTTTATTATACAGCTTTTGAGAGAAGTTGATATGTAGATAACAATTCTAAGAACATAAGCTTTTGATGATTTTTATTTTGTTGTAAATTATAAAAGCATTCTTCAGAATTCATATCAGTTGTTAACTTTAAAAGAAATTCCTAGAAAACTTTGTTTCACCCTTTTGAAGATAGTTTTAACTTCGTAACACATCCCAATATAACGTTTCGAGATGATAAAATATAAAGTTAATAAAACATAAAATTAAATCCTGTTTTTTAATTTTGTGTTTTTACTATTCCATTTGTTACATGTTATGTTTTGTTACACTGTCTGAAAAAAAAACTAAACGCTCATCACATCCGATTCATTTGAGTTTGCTGTTTTAGTTGGAAATAAACTTGGAAAATCACTTTTTTTCTATTTTTCTCTAGATATTATTCGGTGATTTGGTAATATCTCCTTACGTATTTTACTCCGTTTGTAGATCTCTAAAAGATTAGTTTACGAGAAATTTTTCTAAGACGGTTTTGGAAATTTATCACTTCATAAAAAAAAAAATAGAAAGAAAATTAATGGTTGGATTTGTGGTTAAGATACGAATTTTGTTGATGTTTGATTGGCAATATAAAATGTTTCCTTATATTTGTCGATTTATTATTTCAACTTCTTGAAGCTTTTTTTGTTATGTGTCATTTATCCTATAGCTTTGTAAAGAAAGAATAACATTTTTATTGCTTTGAAGGTGGTAACAAACAAATAAGAGCTTTTATCTCTATAAAATCAAAAATTAAATAAAATCTATATTCAAAAAACGAGAGGCTGTAGCATTTCGACGTCAACGATAAATTTGGCCTCCATATACAAAAACAAAACATTTGTTCCACTGAAGTGAAAAATCAATAATTTTTAGACAACTAATATTGGTTTTTATGGTGCGTAGAAAGTACTAGTTTTACTAGTTATTTGGGTTTCAGTATTTAATTTTGTGAAAGATGGTCTTTGATTGTATTAATCATAATGAGATGGAAAAATAAATTAATTGTTTTTCGTTTCCATCACAACAAATTTAAGATGTAATCAAAAATCAATTTGTATGAAAATTATGACCATTCATACTTAAGCAATTTAATCTTTTTATGTTTTATTATTCATACGTGCAGCATCGTACGTGCTGCATCCACGGAAAATAAAATTTATTATATTTAAGTGTTATGATACCAACTCAATCTCAAAAATATATTTTTTTAATAATTTAGTTTTCTACAAAGAGTAGAGTATAATAAGTAGATAATAATTATAATACACATACATTAAACTACTATAGACCAGTGTTTCGAACCCAGAAAAATTTGGGTGCAGGTTCAGGTTCGGGTTCAACACATTAAAATTTAGTGGGTTCGGGTTCGGTTCGGGTTTGGGTTCAAATTTGTTACAAAAAAAACATTTTTTTCGAATTTTTTTTATGAATTCATTATTTTTTATTGAGCATTTTTGAGATCAATTAAACTCAAGTAAGTAAAGAAGTAATTGTAATTTTTTCAATTCAAATGTATAGTTTGAAGTTTCTCAGTTAAAAACTCCAATTCACATTTTTCGTGTTTCTGATGAATTCGAACCTTCCTCATCAGTGCCCGGCTCTAATCCTTGGGCAGACACGCTATCGATTACGCCGTTGAGGCGATGACAATTTCGAAGTTGAAACTTCTTCATCACTTATTTGTTTTTGCGTAAGTTAAATTTTTCCACTGTTATTAGACGCCATATTATGGAAATGTTTTGACATTATATGGGATTTTTTATTTTATTTTTTATGTTGCATTACATACCGTATTTATGTTACACACATATTTATTTTGGAAAAATTTTTCATTTAATTCTCACTATTCATTATTCTCTACTGAAACAAATAATAACCAAAATAATCTTGTTTGAAACACAAAAAATTCTGCGAAATATGAAATTTCTTACGCAATTTTCCTAAATTTCCTATATTAAAAATTGAACCTGAACCGCGTTTTTGATTGGGTTCAGGTTCGGGTTCGGGTTCACATAATTTTAAAAAAATCTCGCTCCGGAGCGGGTTCAGGGTTCGGGTTCGGTTCGGGTTCGAAACCCTGCGCATAATCAAGAGCACATCGAAATTAGTTCAGCGTGTAGTGTGATATCACTATTACCAACTCACTATTACACTATTACACTATCACTGTTACCTATTCAACGCCACAGATACAATTACTGCTAAACATATCATATACATATTATCATTAAAATAAAAAAAAATTTTACTGAATAAACAGCTTCGACGATTTTTCTGTCACGTTATATATGCATAAGGTTTTCCATTGTTTTCTTTCTATTTTTATTTTAATTATAACAAACAAAAATTAGGAGTATCATTTTTCAAGTAAACAAAAGAGAGCTTAAAAACAAACGTCTGATGAACATGAATTTCCTAATTAATCTTAGCTTTTGTGAAAATTAAATGACATTTGTGTGGTTGAATTATAAAAAAAATGATTGATATGCTTTGAAACAGAAAACCAAAGTTTTTGCTTTAAAGTAAAGACAGCTAATTTTTGCTTTTAATGGTATTTAGTTACTTTTTGCTTTTTTCTTAAGGAAAACTGTTGTTTATGGCAATTTTTAATTGCAATAGTTTCAAAGAATTTTTATTTGATTTATGGAATGATTTGGATTGTGTGGGAATGGAGTTGCACACAACGTTTTTTGCAATTCCGAAAACACAATTAAACAAAATTACTCTGCAACCAAATTTTTTACAATCAACATTCATATTAAAATATAAGTAAACATTTCTATTATCAACTTAGCATTGAGACAATTTTCTATGAAACAGTGCGGAAAAATAAAACAATTTCCGAAAATAAAACAGTGCAGAAAAAACCCACTTTTTGATCTAGTTGACAATATCAAAATACGTTTCAAATTCAAAAAAAATAAAAATAATAAATAAATAAATAATAATAAATAATAATAAATAAAATAATAATAATAGTAATAATAAATAAATAATAAAAAAAAAATTACTAAAATTACTAAATATTTGAAGAATTAAATTTCAAAATTATTCACAATTCAAAAATAATTTAAAAATACACAAATTATTTAAAATAGAAAAATAATAAAAAAACAGTCAAAAAAAAACTATAAAATATTTAAAACCTTTAAAAAATCAAAATTACCCAAAATTCGTAAAATTCAAAAAACTTAAGAAATTTAAAATTCAAAACTTTTTTACTAACTAGCTAAAAGAAATTAAAAAAAAATAAAACCTTACGCAGGAGATTGACAGTTGAAGACGAAATGATACGAAAGCAAAAACAAATTTAAAAAACAATCAAAAATAATTCTCAAAAATTAAAAAAAAAACGAAACTAAATGTAAAAAAAACCAAATCTTCAAAATTTCAAAAAAATTTAACATAAACAATTCAAAAATTCAAAAAAAAATCAACCCAAATTTTGAAAATGTAAGAACTCAAAATACAAAGAATTTCAAAAAAAAATTAAAACTGAAAAATTTAAATCAAAACTACAAAATATTCAAAACACTTAAAATTAATTACATTTCAGAGCAGAAATTTTAAATTTAATTTAAAAATTATGTCAAAAATATTCAAAAAATTTCAAAATTTTCAATCAAAATTATTTTATAAAAAATAAGGGTAACGTTGTGACTCGGCTTGATCCCTTACAAAAAACCATATGGTTATAAAAAAAATTAAAATAAAGACTTTTAAAAGGTTGCTCCAGTGATTACAATAGTCTGACAACCAACACATGTGGTCTAACTATGACTCAGGGAGCTATTCTCCATTCATGCGATCTCTTACCAGCCCAGTGCAAACACTCAAACAACTTATATAGAAACATAAAGTTATTAGAAAGGATGTTCCTTGGATGCAATAAAAATGGCACGAAGGACAGACGACTAGATCTCTGTTATAGTCAACGGATATTCTCTCCAAGAACCTTATTTCATAAGGCTATACTCTAGTAAATAATCAACGGAGACAATGAAAAAAATACTACAAACGAACAAAGCATTGTAGAGTTTCCGTTCCATCGAAGATCCAGGGCCTAACGAAACATTCGCAGGGTGGGATCGGCGAAACCAACAAAATCTATTACCTGCTTGTTCCGTCATCCCCAATTTTCTTGACAAAATGAAAATTAGGAGTCTCCAAAACAACCTTGTGCGGATTCTAAAGAAACAAATACTGTCACTCTGGGGCTCCATGTTGGGCGCCATCATGTAATAGTTCAGGTGGTTCGTGAAGGTTCACCGTTCGGTTGTGCTTGCGAAACCTACATTAACCCTGCATTACCTCCAGTAGGCGTGAAGTTTTATTCCTTCCTCTCCCGATTCGGCGACTTTTTACACATACCTGGTGGTGGTGGTAGAATAAAAAAACAACGAAATTTTTTTTAAAATCTTGTCGAAATCAAAAATTAATTTTTTAATTAAAATCGAAAGTTAATTTATATTTAATTCAACATCAACACAAAATTTCACTTCAGATATTATAATCGAATTTTCCCTTTTCTTGGATTTTCTTGGACATTAAACTACAGCTCTTCTTTTGTTACTTTTCTTTTTATTGACATAATGAAATTATTATTTTTATTCTTAATTCGCTTAATTCGGCTTCTTAATTCACATAATTCACCTTCTTCATTCATAATAGAATTTATTAACAATTTCAATCATTTTAGTTTAACTTTCAAATCACATTATAATTTTAACACAAAAATAATCACAACATTTCACCTTCCTGCCAACTTCACCTTCTTGCCAAAAACTAAAACTATGTTGAAAATGATTGATATGTAATATCGAAAGCTTCCTAGCTGATAACAAATGTCACTGAAAATTAACATAAGAACTAAAGAAAATTTTTGGAAAAGGAAATCGAAAGGTGTGCAATGTAAGAGGTTTTATTTTGATCAAAGCTTTTAATTCAAGATCAAACCATTTAAAATGAAAACCAACCAACTTACAACAAATAATTTAAGCAACAACTTTGTCAAGTGAAAAAATGTATGATCCTTCCTCGATAGTAGAAAAAGTGTTGTGCCAGATGAAAAGCATGATCTACATAGGTGAAAAAGTCGAAATTTGAACTTGACCATTTTTGATTTTCTTGAAACTTGGCATATAAGTAGTGTGTATAAAATTAAAATTAAAACTTAATTTATAATTTTTTAAAGTGAATAGCTTAAGCATAGGAGGCGGGCACCCCAACATGCATGAAAAATGAAAATTATGCCAATCCGATGTAACTTTGAAATTAAATTGCTCAAGAACGGCTACAACGATTTCAACAAACTTTTTTTTTTTTTAATAGGTGATTAGTTAATTAAAAAAAAAAATTAATTAAACATTCTTGTAATTAATTTTAAAATTTACTTTTAAAAGTTTTTTAAAGATGGCGCTAGGGTCGAAGATAAATTGAAATTAAAAACTTTTGAAGTGAAAACTTCTTTAGGCCTGTTGGGGGAAAAGATTTATATATTCGAGTTATCATCACGCCAAACAAATATATTAAATATAAAAAACCTCTATCCGGTCGTATCGTTTCAAATTGCAATATAGATCGTGATCGACTGAGGTTCTATAGGTCGAGAGAGTAATTTATCTAACTTTAAGCAAATATCATCTAATGTAATTTTAGCTCTAATGCTGCGTAAAAATGTCATAGCTAAAACAGATTTTTTTTAAAAATGGAATGGTGTTCATTTTTAGGTGTGGATAGCTGTTACAAAATATTTTTATAATATATTTTTTTAGGAACGACTAAATCATTCATTTTAAATCTTAAAATGTTTGCCAAAATTTTCGGGATCAACTTTAAATTAAATTCGTTTAAAAAACTATACCGTAATGTGCCGACGATAAGACCCTACAACAAAAGATCGGGGTGTTTTATTTAGAGTCTTTGTTTCAAATAATGTTTCAGTGTATACAAATACTTTTTCTAAAATTTTAAATTTAAGAAATCGCTAAAAATATATTTCCTTTTCTTGTAAATATGATGGTGTGTGCGATATGTCTTAATGATAAACGAATAATAACGATGTTGATATGGTTAAATTTTTAAATATGTTTGTATTGGTAATATTTATTACTTTATTTGTGATTTACCTTGGTAATTAGCGAATCGCATTATACCAGCTAGATCTTTTTATTTTTATGACAAAAGCAGCATTTGTCATAATAGCTGTGTGTCACTATGTATGTAATGCTTATCGTAACAATAAAGTACAAAAAATAGTGATATCTGCTACAAAAAACATCAAAAATGTAAATTTTAGTTCATGAAAATGGTGCAGTTTACTGTTTAATAGTCAACACTATCTACTCACTACAAAAAGCAATGATATCCTGTGTCGAGCAGAAACGAGTGTAAAAATACATTTTCACATAATTAGGTGTTCTACATAATTCGAAATACTTCCGAAATGCTTAGATTTGTAAAAATTGAGTGTAAAGTGAAAATAGCGTTTTCGTTATTTCTACAAAAATTTTCATTTTTTTTTTCAAATAACTTAAAAACAAATAACGATAAAAAACGTAAAAACTTAAGTGCAAAAGATATAGCTGATTTACTGATAATTTTTTGCTTGTTTTATAAACAAACAATTCAATGTTTGTATTGCATGCGAATTGTAAGTACTTTCTTTAACCCTTTGTCCCTCACATTTTTTAAAAACTAAGGGCTCAAAAGAAGTTTAAAATAATACGGGCTTGTCGAACTCAAACAAAATGGTTTATTCGGGACGCGCTACCTCAAAAATTAAGGGAGATATGATAAAAACCAATCACATTTTTTTCGCATTTCAGCGCACGTACATTGGAGCACCGCTGTATGTACATTACAGAATTTTTTTTTGAATTTCCATCTTTGGACCATCTTTGAGAGCACTGCTGCAACATAGAGAGCATGGGAAGAAAATAAACTTCTCAGCTCGGCAGCAAGATTGTCACCCTCAATTCCTTTTTATTGTTTTTTTATTTTTTATTAAATACCATTAAAAGTATTGTTTTTTTATTCATGAATTCATAAAAATCATAAACATTTATTTTTACGAAATTTAAATTGATCGATAATGCAGTTTTTTAAAGTTATTGCTGCTGTATTTTTCTGTTTCTTTTAAATTATTATCATTTCGATATTAACAAGAAAATTAACTATTTTTTCGGCAGGAAGTGCTAAAAATATGAAAATATTGATTTTCTCATAATTTTATTCCCGTGAAGTGATATAAAGAAAATAAAAACTACTATTTAGGTGTGTATTTCACTTTCAATATACGTTGACATCTTCATCACAAAAGATTGAAGCTGGATTTTAACATGCAAAATGTGAAATTTTTTATTAACCAATCAGAGAAGAGACTCTTATATTCATCAAAAAATTCTTATTCGTGATAGGCTAGTCCCACAGTTTGCATGTTAAAACCCAGCATGATTTAAACACCGTTTAAGGCTGCCGACAATTTACGGTATTTAAATGTATCGAAAGTATAGTTGTTTAAGGTTATTTCTATTGTCCTTTTAGTACAACGTGACGTCAATACGAAGTAAAATTTAAAATGCATTCAGAGGATTTTTACGACGTCTTAATATTTTCTTCAGTTTTTAAAACAAATGTCACAAGGCTATTCTGTTTTTTTTATGCTTTTTCTTGTTTCTTTTTCATTTTTTTCTATTTTCTGTTGGTGATTGTTGCACCATTTTTGAAGTGCAAACTTCTTTAGGCGCGTTGTGCGATTTTGTATTGGAAAAATCTTTAATATTCGAGTCATCATTACATTAAATAAATATTAAATATAAAATTAATATTAAAAGAGATTGAGATAAATTATAATCATTTGTTATTTTTCTTACATTTTTCTTATTCTCATTTTTTTCATTTGAATTTGGTTATTTTTTCTATTTTATTGAATTTGATTTTTTTTCGGATTAAGTGTAGTATGTAAGTGTGGAATAGTAAGTTAAGATTTTGTTGTATTTTTAAGTAAAATAAAAAAAAAATTGGTTTGTCATATTTAATTTGTGTGTTTTTCTTTATACTTTTTAATAAAGAAAACGCATTTGATTTTTATTGAATTAAGGTTTTTCTTTTTATTGAATTTAATATTTTTCTCAGTTACCAGTCTGGAAGTGTGGTAAAGTAAAGATTTTTGTTTTATTTAAACAGTAAAACACAGCTATTTCAGTAATGAACTATGTAAACAGTAAAACACAGCTAACAGTAAAACACAGTTAATTTTTATTTAAAAAAAATTTTAACCACTGAAGTTCGAAAAATGATGAAATATTACAATTTTACTCGAACTGAAAATGTCACGAATTACGAGCCACGAACTACAACCTCTTTGAAATTTGATATATTTTAGAGTTGATGTGAATCCAACTTCACTTAAGTAAAAATTATTAGATGTGTTGAGATTGGTAACACTGTGTGACAGATGTCATAATACCGATAACCATATTTTGATGATATACATTGTAGATTCTGTGTACAATCAATATTAAATAATAAAACATATAAAAAGATTAATTAGTGTTTTAAATAAATATAAAACTAAACAATACATGGCGCAGTTTATGTAAATCGATAATACGTGGATTGCTACAAATAAATTAAAGATATAGTTTTGTTTTGATAATACCACGCAACTGTATCTTTTCAAGATGGAGATGTCAAAAAATACCAAGTGCGTTGAAAACAACCGGAAATATGTCCGAAAATTGGCGTAAATTCAATAATGCAGTTAAAATTTATATGAAAGCTAGTGGATTGGACAAAAAGGCACCAGATGTAAAAGCTGCAATCTTATTAAATATCATTGGAGAGGAAGCCATCGATATTTTTGAAACTTTGGATTTGACGGAAGCTGAAAAGGAGAATTTTGATGATTGCATCAAAGCATTTGAGAAATATTGCACTCCTAAGAAAAATATTCTGTTTGAAAGACATCAATTTTATAACAAAAAACAAGACGATGGCGAGAAATTTGATGCTTTTTTGACTGAGGTTCGTCGATTAGCTAAATCTTGTGAATTCAATAACCATGAAGAAACAGCGATTCGAGATAAAATTGTGTTTGGAATACACGATCTAACTGTACAAGAGACACTCATTAAACTGGGCGATCCTGAGCTAGAAAAAACCGCAGAAATTTGTCGAATAGCAGAGATAAACAAGGATCAGGTAAAGCAGATTCAACAAGGTGAGGTACACTCTTTGTATAAAAATAATATACCGGGAAGATCATCAAAGAATAATTTTAGTAATAATAAAAATAGTTATAGTTCAAAAATAATGCTAATAAAATTTTAAATAGTAGTGATGATTCGGAAAATAAATAAACCTAATACAAATCAAGATATTAGATTATGTAGAAAATGCAATCAAAAGCATGACAGACGACAATGTCCTGCTTTTGGCTATCGATGCAAAAAGTGTAAATTCATGCATCATTTTACCAAATTCTGCCGTTCGAAAAATGTCTATGGCATAAATGAAATGAAAGTGATGATGAACAAAACAATTTTTGCATTGATGTTGTGAATAAGATCAGTGAAATAACTGGTCATGGGTGGTATGAAGATATATATATTAATGATAAAATTTGTAAATTCAAAATAGATTCGGGCTCGGACGTAAATCTTTTACCAATGTCATTATTCGAAAAAGTAAATTTAGACAATTCTATTAAGAAAAATAACACCATTTTGGAGGCTTACGGTGGTGAAAAAATTCATACTTTTGGATCAGTAAATTTTGATACTAGATTTAAAGAAAATAAGATGAATGTAGAATTTATATTGGTTAGCTCAAAATCAACTCCAATTTTAGGGCTTAGTTGCTGTATGAAATTAGGTATCATGAGAAAGGTTTTCAGTGTTGAAAAACAAAAAGAAATATTTGTTAAAGAAAATAAAGAAATGTTTGAAGGACTAGGTGAATTTCCCACTAAAGTCACAATCCATTTAAAAGAAAACGTTGTACCTACCTCGAAACCAGCTCGAAGACTACCGGTTAAACTCCGTGAGAAAACGAAGGAAAAATTAGATCAATTGGTGCGTCTAGGGATTATAGAACCTGTTAATGAAGCCACCGACTGGGTGAGTAATCTTGTTGTTGTGGAAAAACCAGACAACACAATCAGATTATGCTTAGATCCCCGGGAATTAAATTTGGCAATTAAAAGAGAACACCATTTGATACCAACTCTTGATGACCTTATGATAAAGTTGGAGGGCGTAAAATTTTTCACAGTTTTTGATTTAAAAGATGGATTTTATCAAATAAAGTTAGCAGATGAATCCACAAATATTTGTACTTTTAGCACACCATTCGGTTGCTATAAGTTTTTGAGATTACCCTTTGGTTTGAATAATGCTCCGCAGGTTTTCCAAAAACTTAATGAAAAAAATTTTGGGGATTTACATGGAGTATACATCTATATAGATGATTTACTAATTACGGGTAGAACCGAATTAGAACATGACCAAAATTTAAAGAAGTTTGTAGAAAAAGCCCAAAGCTTAAATATCAAATTTAATGGGAAGAAACTACAATTCAAAGTAAATAGAGTCAAATTTTTAGGGCACATTTTTAGCGAGGAAGGGGTTAGTCCTGACCCAGACAGGGTAAAAGCTATCAAGGACATGGAGAATCCGACCAATAAAAAAGAACTGCAGAGATTTTTGGGTATGATAAACTACCTAAGAAGTTTTATAAAAAATTTGGCGGAAATATCTGAGCCTTTAAGAAAATTATTACGTAATGATGTTGAGTTTCAATGGACGGAAAATCAAACAAAAACAATTACCAATATAAAAAACAAAATTTGCGAAGCTCCAATCTTAAAACCATTTAATGTGAATGAAAAAACTGTAATCCAAACCGACGCTTCAAAATCAGGTGTAGGTTGTGTTTTGCTGCAAAATAAATGTCCTGTAGCATTTGCATCTCGAAGCCTCACTGACACAGAAGTGAATTATGGTCAGATAGAGAAAGAGATGTTGGCGATAGTTTATGCTTGTGTAAAATTTCACAATTATATATACGGCAGACACGTCGAAATTAATACTGACCATAAGCCACTGGTTGGTGTTATGAAAAATGAAATTCACAAGGTTAATTGTTCCCGATTACGCCGTATGAAAATAAAACTATTAATTTATGACTTGGAAGTCAAATATGTACCCGGAAAAGAACTGCATATCGCAGATCATTTGTCAAGAACTTATCTTAAAAACGAACCAACAGACGAATTTAAAGAATACGCGGAGGTAGTACATTCGGTTGACCTTAGTGATTTGAGAAAAATACAATTCAAAAAGGAAACTATTTCAGATCCGGTATTATCAAACATTAAAAAAGTATTTCTTGAAGGATGGCCTTCAGATAAAAAAAAAATTACCTGAAAATATAAAACACTACCATAAATTTCAACAGGAAATATACGTTGATGATGAACTCGTATTTTTCGGAAACCGCGTAATTGTGCCGAGAACGCTTATCCAAGATATGCTTCAAAAACTACACGAAAGTCATGTAGGAATTACAAAAACCAAGGAAAGAGCCAGAAATATATTATATTGGCCAGGTATGGATAATGACATTGAGGATTATATTAGTAAATGTCGAACATGCGAAAAGTTTCAACCGTCAAATATAAAAGAACCGTTACTTCCTCACGAAGTTCCGGATGGTCCTTTTGAAAAAGTTGGATGTGATATTTTATACGTTGATGGTACTGATTATCTGGTTGTTGTTGATTACTATTCAAAGTGGCTCGACGTCTTGCCATTAATGAATAAACAATCCAGTGAAATTATTGAGAAACTAAAAATGATTTTCTCTACGCATGGAATCCCACAAATTGTTATTGCGGACAATATGCCATTCAATTCAATTGAATGTAAAAAGTTCAGCAAAGACTGGAATTTTGAGTTTAAAACATCTAGTCCAACATATCCTAAATCAAATGGACAAAGTGAGAAAGCAGTTCACGTTGCAAAAAATTTGATTAAAAAAGCAGTGGATGACGATAAAGATATATATTATTCTCTTCTCGAATACAGAAATCATCCTGTAGCTAAACTCAAAGCATCTCCAGCACAAATAGCAATGAGTCGAATGACCAGGACAAAAATTCCGGTCAAAAAAGAATTACTGATTCCAAAGCTTTGTACAGATATCAAGTTGAAATTACTGGATAATCAAAAAGCAACAAAAGATTATCATGATAAAACAGCAAAGTGTAGATTAAAATTTGAACCGGGACAAAATATTGTATATAGATACAAGAAAACCTGGAAACCTGCAAAAATAATAAAAAATCATACCAGTCCTAGGTCCTATATAATAAAAAATGAGAACAATCGGCTTTTGCGTCGCAATTCAATACATTTAAGAAAATCCTTGAATGAGCCTAAATTTAAATGCGAAACTGATATAAATTTTTCAAATGAAAATCAAAACATTACGTCAAATCCTTCAAGCCAAAGTTCAAGTGGTTCAGCTAATTCAAATTCACACCCTTTGCCTCCTAATAATAATGATAATAATGATGCACTGAATCGTGACACAAATGGTTCTTTTACTACAAGATCGGGCCGCGTTACAAAACCACCATCACATTGGAAAGATTACGTTAGAGTTTAAAAAAAAAAAAAAAAAAAAAAAATCATAAGGAATTCAAATTTAAAATAAATTTTCTCTAAGTATCTTTACTGTCAAAACTCAAAATAAAAACAAAATAGATGTTTGAATTTTTTAAAATCATAGAATTGAATCACTTATGGATTTAAATTAATTAGAAATGATTAGTATAATGTAGTATAACAGAAAATGAATTCAAAGCTATAGCTATTAAGGAGCTATACATATATTGATTAATAAAAATAAATACAAAATAATAAAGCAAATAAAGTACGTAAAATGAATTTTTGTAGAAATTAAAATTTATAACACAAATTGATTAAATCACAAATAGTTAAGTTCAAAATACTTTTATAAAATGTAAGCTATTATGTTCTAATTAAATTATATTTGTTTGAAATGAAGGGTGAATTGGATTGGTAGAATATTGTAACTTCATCTTTCAAATAGAAAGGGAAGGTGATGTGAATCCAACTTCACTTAAGTAAAAATTATTAGATGTGTTGAGATTGGTAACACTGTGTGACAGATGTCATAATACCGATAACCATATTTTGATGATATACATTGTAGATTCTGTGTACAATCAATATTAAATAATAAAACATATAAAAAGATAATTAGTGTTTTAAATAAATATAAAACTAAACAATACAAGAGTGAGGATAGATAAGGAGTAAGAGTAGATAGATAGATAGATAAGAGTAAGGATCTTTAAAAAAGTTTTTTTAATATTTTAATTTTAAAATGAATTACAACAAAACGTTGTTTGATTTTTAATTAATTTTTTAATTTAAATTTCACACTAGTCACTAGTCAAAAAAGACAACACTCTAGACGCTAGTCAAAAAAGACAACACATAACATATAACTATGGCTCAGAAAGCCAAGTGCTACTATCTTCCCTTCATGTACTTTCTTGTTGACAGCTAAATCCCAACATCCAAAAAGTGTGCTGTTGCCATGGATGCAATGACCCTGGCACGAAATACAGACGACATTATCTCAGTAATAGTTCACGCCTACTATATCCAACAACACTTTAACAGGCTATGCTCTAACGACTTCATGAAGACATTAGACAAACATGTGTATTGAGTTTAGCAATGTAGACGAAACATTATAGGATGGTATGAAATTAGCAAAAGCCACAAATAAACAACAAGGTCTATCACAAGCACTAAAAAAATTGTACAAAGAATAACAAAATTGTTCGTTGTAGTAATAAACTTCTTTTCGTTGAATCAATAACAATTTATTAATAAAATGAAATCATTCGGAATATTAATAAACTATTTATTGAGCTAACGACAAAGAAGGTTTCGTACTTTAAAAGAGTAAAAACGGTACCCTACTTATGAGACTTCGGTGTCCATCCGAATTTCAACATAACCGATTTTCTCACAAACTGTAAGTGCTATTAACTTGAAATCTTCAACAGTTATAAAATGTATTTGTATAAAATGTAAATATTTTTACCTCACCCCAATTTTAAATTGTGTGAAGCAATGCAATCTATTGAGAAAAAAAAATCTTACGTAGCCCAAATTTTGTTTTTTCTTTTGTTTTGGACCATTATCTATCTAAATAGCCAATAAAAATTTTGGTGCATGACTGTGTGTAGGTAAGCAACATAGAATTCCATCTTTTTGTGGAAGGGGAAATACTTTTTTCTTGGTGACGGTATTAACTTTACGGGAGTCCAAACATAAACGAACCTTACCAGGTTTGCGCGCTAGAACCACTGGCGAGCTCCAAGGGCTGAAACTTTCTTCGATGACACCCAGCGCCACCATACGTTCCAGCTCATCTCACATAATTTTCTCTATTGCTGTTTATATGGGATAGTGTCTTTGTTTGATGGGGACAGCGTCGCCAACATCAATGATTTGTTCAAGCACATGTGTTTGACCTAAATCCATTTTAGAAAATGACGGAAGAAGCCGTATCACATCCTGAAGCTGTTCATCTTCATTAAAAGTGAGGTGTGTGGAAACCGATTCTATAGAATATAAAGCAGATGCAAACAGGACTTGATCTAATAGTTTGAATGTTTAAAAAAAATCAATACCCAGATATAAATCCTGGGTAAGATAAGGGATAACATAGAGATCAGGGGACTTACTACGGCCCTTAAATGAAACTTTAGTAGTAATACAGCCAATAACTTTTTGAATGGTACCCATCTGTAGTTTTGATCTTGGAAGTAGAGCGAGTACGAAGATGGGGAGTTAGCACCATTTCTTGTGCGAACGCACCACCGATAACACAGTGGAGCGTCCACCACTGTCTAGCTGTTCAATCCGGGTTTGATTCAATAATTCAACCTTGGCATGATACCTTAGATCATTTGAAAGAGTAAAAATTGAAGAGATTGTTGTAGAACGAAATGATTTGCGAGTACGCCAGAAACGACGCATTCGAAGAGTGGATCTCGATGGAGATTTGGTTTTTCCAATGGCATCAATGAATATTCGGGACCTGGCGGCTAAGTAATCTTGAAGTCGCTGCTTATGTGACTTAAAACGCAGTACAGTTGGAGTTATAACGCTATTTGGATCTCGTTTGAGGATGGTTATTGGCAGTTTATTTTCCGTTGGGGTTGTCGAAAGGTTAACAACGGCTGATTCTACAGAAGAAGCAGTTTCTACCACTGTTGGGATAGAGAGTACAATAGATGTGTCTCCAGCTGGGAGAGTTAAGCTAACGTTGGTGTCTAGAACTCAAAGAACAATATTGGTGTCTGTAATGTGAAAAGGGGTAACCTGTTCTAAGAATTCTGGAAGCGAGGAAGTGGGTTTGGTACCCCGCTCCCTCGAAGGTTTTCCTAACTAAAATTTCAAATTTTTTTTTGTACGTTTTTGAAGTTTTTTCAATGAAGTGATTATGATGAAACTTTTGAAAAAGGTTCCAATTAGTGTGAGAAGATAATTATCATCTTTTGGGACACATTAATCAAAGATGGAAACTTAAATGACAAAGAACCGATAAGTTTTTGGACAATATTGGGATAAGTAGTGGGGGGCCTCCGAACACCAGTTTATTGTGTCACCATTTTTTTAATGTTTGTTGGGAGCATACAGCATCCGTTTGTGAATGAATTTTGATGACACTTTGGAAAAATATGCAAATATGTATGGCTAGGAACTGAATAGTTTTTGAGCGATAGGAAACAAAGTGGTAGGGAGTCCTCAGAGCACCTGTTTTTTTGGAAACTCATAACATATGTACCTGATAATCGAATTGGATGAAACTTGGTACATAACCATTAAGTACGGTTCACAACAGTTATGCATCCCAACTTCCGGTTTGTCACTTCCGGTTAAATTTTTGTTTACTTTTTCTCGTACAACAGAATTTATGTTTGTTGGAATACTACTGCTTTGTTTAACATTTTTATAATTAGAACTACGTGAAGTCTGTAACATTGGTTAGCTTTTAATTAAAATATTTGATGGATATTATCTCATTATATATCCAGAACACTATGTTTCCAGAGCTGTGGTGAAGTCAGCATATGCATCAGCTTTGCAATATTTTTTATCTAGATCTTATGGACATAGATAAGGAGATAGTAAAACAAAAGTTTTTTGAAGGAATCAAGTCTGATTTAGAAAAATAAAAAAAGGTTGAAATATGTAAAACAAAATTCAATATTTTATCGACTGTTTTAGTTTTTGAGTATTACCAAAAACGTGAGTTAGTTTTTCTGTCCCTCCCTCTCATAACTTCGAACGATACAAAAGACGAAATTCAAAAACACTGCATGGTTATAAGAATTATTGTAAAAATTTAACTATAGCTATCGGTTTATCATTTAAAATGTTATATGGAGGGAGGGGGTTGGAAGAGGAAATGTTGAAACAAATTTATTTAAACCTTGACGAGCGGGATGTCATATGAACGGTTATTTTTTTTCTAGCTCAAAACAGTTTTTTTTTGATAATTTTTGAAAGCACTGGTTTCGACTTATATTCTAAAATGTGAAAATTTTTCCTGTGCAACCCTCTCCCCCCGAAACTTCAAACATTACGAAATTTTATAAAAAAAATTTCTTTTAACCTTGACGAGTGGGGTGTCATATGCAAGGTGAATTTGTTTTTGTAAATTGTGAAGGCCCTGTCTTTGATTTATTTCTAAGATTGTATTTTTTGGAAGAAGTATTCTCGTAGAATATTATATACAGGGAGCCCTCGACGAGCGAGTTATATTCGCCGTTGTCTGACTTTTTTAAATTAAACGAACAATTTTATTTTATTTTTTTTTTCAATGTGTGGTTTCGTCACCTTCGTCACCATAAAACAAAATCCATTCTCTCATAGGAGTTCACGGGATTAGGCTGGGCAAGTCCGGATAAGCATTAGTCTGAAGGGCTAGCACTCACTCCTGCATTTTCAAATTGATAGATTGAGTGGTTGTTGATCCTTCAACTGTCAGTTAATAAATTGACTGGTAAATTAGTAACCACCTCAATTATTTTTTAACTCGTAAAAATTTAAAAGTAAAAATAACCAACTTTTATCATTAGTACTAGCTCAAGTTGGTTCTCAGAGACTTCATTGCTGCAACCTTTTTGCCCCAATCCAGCCTTCGCTAACCAACTAGAGCTAATAATGATAGAAACTACTTAACTCGTAGAAACAATTATGGTGGTTACTAATCTAGATATTGTTTTGAAACTGCCATAAAAATTTAGGAAATATCTCCGTAGTTTTGTATTAGTATGGCCTCTATTGCACTCAGGTAGGTTGGATGATGTTTTAGTTAATTGCGAAAGCAAAAATATGATAAAAAAACTAGTTATGGTAATTTGAAGTAACAGCTGGCCATATTTAGATTTTAGATATATCAATGATGTAAGCTATGTTAATTTTCGTGGGTCCATTAAAGTATTAAAGACGAAGTGGCATACATATACTCCATGTGCGTTGCAGTACAAACTTTAGTAACCTTAATATCGTTCTGATGTCAACATAATATTCAGTATTCCTTTATACTAATAATTATAGTTCCATTTGATGTAATTCATGTGGTGGTGCACACAGAATGAATTGTAACAACAGTGTCGAGGTTAAGGACGGACGAGGTTAGCGGATGAGGTTACCTTGAAGTGTAAATTTTAATAAATTTAAAAAAATTAATTTTTGAATGAGAAAAAAAACAACTTATCAACTCATTACTGTATACTGCAAAATTCATCAAATTTCATTTGTAAAGTTCTTATAATGTTTTAATATGTGTATGCTTAAAGTTTTAATGTAAATATTTGCTAGCTTACGATGAGACAGCACAATATGATTTATGAGAGAGTTTTATTAAAAAAAAATCGTAAGACCAATTTTGATATAAACAACTTTAAAGAAACGGTTTCCTTTTCTTTACGAAATAATATGGCTTAAATCATTTTTTTTCGCAGTGTGTATGTGTATTGATGGGTTGAAAGGAAAATAGAATATGGAAATCGTATTATTGTAGAGTAAAAAACATGAAATTTTCAGATTGATTGGACTTCGTAATGAGCTTAAAATGATGTTAATCGAAACAAAAAATAATTGATTGAGTGTCGTTCTACATTAATCAAGAAGTATTACGGCGACTGAAATTGCAAAAAAATACTTAAATTAATATTGATTCCTTGGAAAATAGAATAAAGTTTATTATTAGGTTGAAAAATCTAAAAAGTAAAAATCTTTGAATAGAATTTTCTAAAAACCAATGTGATCGTATGCATCAAAACCATAAAAATTATGTTTTAACAAAAAACTTAAGTGGTTTTTATAAAAATATTTCAGGATGGTTTAATGCACCACCCGCAAAGATTTATCTATCCCACAAGTATTGAACGCAATGTTCTAGTTTACATTACTAAAATCCAAATCAACAACATATTAGAATTTCAATTTCTAAATATTGTAAACACACTCTAATCCCATTGAAATCAAACACAAAATAATCCGAACAAAAAAACTGTCACCTACGTTTTCCAATAACCCATATCCCAACCCAATCGTATGGAATTATTTAGAATTTGAACAGCAAAGTAGAATTCATTGACAAACAACAAACAACACGATAATAAAAACATCCTATATTTGAGTTTTGGTAAACAGGATGTGTACATGAAATAAAAATCACAGTTTCCGTTCCATTTCAAATAGAAATAAATTGCTTGGTATGTAAATGAATTTGCTGAAGCCAGTCAAAGATCAGTCCTTAGGCAAAGCAACAGTCGGTAAAACGAAAATCAAATCTTAATATCGCTAGATCAAACTTGATAGACTCATTAAATATTGATTTAAAAACCATCTTAGATTGGGGAGTTGCTAACAGTGTTGAATTCAACACAAGTAAAACTCAAGTTTGCCATTTTTCTAGGTTATCAACACCTAATCCATTTTTATTAAAGTTTGATTCAAATAATCTTGAAGAGAAAGAATATATTAAACTTCTAGGAGTTGAGATTGAAAATAGTATGAAATGGAATTCTCATATTTTTAGCCTAGCAAAGAACGCTGTTCAAAAATTAGGATTTTTGGGTCGTTGTCGTAAGGTTTTTAATAGCGAGCAGCTTCTTTTAATATATAAATCATTTATTCGTCCCTGCATGGAGTATTGTTCTCACATATGGGGAGGAGCTTACATAAGTAGTTTGAAATGTCTTGATTCTGTACAGCGGAGAGCTGTTAAATTGATCGGCAACTCGACTCTTACTAACGTGCTTGATTCCTTGCAACATAGAAGAGACGTCGCTGATTTGACGGTATTCTACAAGTATATTATGGACGAACGGACGTCTGCGGAGATCAAATCGATTTTGCCTGAACCAGCAAACTTTGCGCGTTTCACTAGAGCATCAACATCAGCCCATCCTTTTACGGTTCGAGTGACTAGGTGTAGAACTGTCGCTTTTCAACGCGATTTTTTTAACAGAGTTTCTCATCTCTGGAATGCCTTACCGGCGTGGGTCTTTCCTGATAATTTTAATCCTCAAAACTTTAAGATCAACATTAATAAATTCCTCAAAGAAAATTGAATAATACTTTCAAGCCCTAGTTCCTTAGTTAGCATGGTATCTTCGGATATTCAGAGACGTTGATCTATATTGGTTAACACTAAACATGCCTAACATAGAATAAAAAAAAAAAAAAAAAAAAAAAAACGACCACTAAAATCTTAAATAAATCGTACAAAAATTGTCATAATTGAACAAGACGTCGATTTAACTAAATTCTTTTTCCCAATGTCTCAGCTTTAGCAGATTTTTTTTAAAAAGAAATAATATTAAAATTTCAAAACGATTTATTACCATAAAATGACATTTAAATTATTTTATGAAAACAATATTCTTTAGAAACGAATTTCACAAACCAAAAATTTATTTAATGTTCAGTGACAGCACAAACAATTCTGGATTACTAAAATTCAGAAAAATCCTACCATCATGATTTGGAAATTCTCCTCTGATTTCGCATATTATTCAGAATGGTCGGATTTAAATAAAATTAAGAGAAAAGAGTTTTGAATGACTTTCGAAAATATTTCTGGAAAATTTATGATAAAATACTGGTGAAGAACATAGGTAGAATCACAATTATATTTTCCAGGGAAAAAAAAATCAAGATGTTATCAACATAGCTAACATTATATTTCTAGAAATATGATAATACCTCTATTGATGCAAATATCACGAACGTTTTTGATATAAATCGATGACAATACTTACTATTGGATATTTAATTTAAGAACCAATATAGATCTTTGTTTAAAGAATTTGTCTTCTAATTTATTTAATTAATCGCTTATAAAAATTTTAAGGAGCTTTAACTCTAGAGAAAATGGTATGGGAGGCTTGGTTCCAGGATTTTATGTTGCCCGTATTTTTCGACAAATTCTGATTTAATTTAATTTTTAATGGTTCTAACCATCTTTCATTTCAGAATCTGTTTTTTATGAAGGAATTCCGAAATGATTATTTGAATGTCCGAAACCACACTAGTGGGATAGTCCTTCAGGCTATCTTTATAAGAAAAGATCATTGATTGCGGAGAGGGGTTATTGGGGTTAAATAATCCTGTATTTGAAGACGTAGTTAAATATTGTGCAACCATTAACCCACAATAGTCATGTTCCTCCAGCCTATGGTTTTCGATGAAGTTGGCAGTGTCTTCTCACCAGATATGTTTAGAGCGTATGGTTGAGTGCAATACTGGCAGATCGCAGAGAGACTTCTTTGTCCGAACTGCGTACAAATGGAATAGTTTGCCGGAACACTTAGTCTCAGGTGGTTTCAACCCACAGATGTTTAAAAAAAGCGTTAATCTACACCTCAGAACGCCAGTTGTTGTGGGACCCAGGTCTAGACCTAGGTCTTAAAAGGTATTTATGTGTTGTTGTGACACATATTCTAAACCCTATTACACAACACATTTTATTAAAAAAAAAAAAAAATACATCCTCAGCAATGTCGACGATACCAAAAATACTAACAGTGTATGTTATTGTTCAGAACGGTAAAGAAATTCAGAATATCTCCCCTTTGTAATGTAGCAGTATTCGGAGTGAGACCCAAAGATGCCAGTTGAGTATATTGAAGTAGATTACAGTTGACTATACAAAGGTATATTGTACAATTTTTGTCATATATTGTACTCTACTCTAATTGGCTTGCTCTGGGTTGTATAATTAAACCAGCTCCCAAGCTCAATTAAAAAAATGATAAACAGTTTCATTCTTTTGGAATTTTATCTAATATTGACGTCGGGTTCGCTTAACCACAGTAGGTTGATTTGCCTGATTTTTAACTGAACCTTGTTCCGAACCACATTTTTTATTATCTTTGTTTATAATAACCGAGAAAACGTTGAATATAGGTCGAAACGGGAGAGTTATGTATTCAATGAAGTAACGAGCGGATGCGGGCGACAAATCTCATTGACTCAGAGTCTTGTCATATTATTTTCATAAAAACTTCATTACTCAATGGCGTGAGACAAGTCAGACGTTTTCATTATGTAAGGTAAATTGGCAGCTAGAATACTTACATCAATAACCGCCAACCTTCCTAACCTTTTGCATCAACTGAAGCACCGAACAATCTTGTTTATGAAAAAGTAACACGGATCGTTAATTGACAAACAAATCCTGGCAACATAACTACAGAAAAACTGAGGCGGTAAATGTATACAGAAATAAATTGAATACTGATTGCCTTGAATTTGAATTTTATTTGTTCCACCGCCAATAAATTGGCTGAATATTTACACAATATTTATTACATTTGCATTGTTATATTAATTATGTTCGATTTCGACAAGATTAGCTTCAATTTTTCTTTTAAATAAATTTCTATCAGTTGCGTTCACAAAAATTTCACTATTTTGGTTAACATGTTTAATTAGTCTACTTATTGGTTGATTTCTTAAAGAATCAGTATTATAAAATGGTTCATCAATCAATCTCACTCTCCTCGTTTCATAATAATGGTCTCTTAATACAAATCTAGAATTAATATTACTGTCATTAGTCATGAATCAGCAATTCTTCTTCTCAAATTTAATGGTTGCAATTTTAACAATTTACATCTATCAACATACGGTGCTAATCGGAATGAAGTTGTACCTCTTCTACTATCCAATATATATATCACAAATTGCTTTTGTATCGATTCAATATCATCACTATAAATTTCTTGGTATGGATTCCAAGAAATTTATAGTGATGATATTGATATTTCCATAAATAGGAAATTCGCTGCGTTTCTATTAAAAATTTATTTATGGAATGTTGCTTAATACACCCAATCAGTTGACGGCACTTCAAAGTGGTTTGCTCATTGTGGTCACCGTGTGAAAATCTTCGGTCTAAAATTACGCCCAAATCACGAAACGTTTCTTTGCGTTCGATAATATGGCCAGCCATTGAATAATTTATATGTATTGGTGTTGCAACTCTCGATGCAGTGAAAATGTGACATTTGCTGAAATTCAATGGCAGGTTATTTTCATTACACCATCGAATCATGTTATTGATGTCGGTTTGCATTATTTCGGTGTCTCTTGCATTTGATATTTCCAAATATATCTTTGAATCATCGGCGAACAACAATATTTTTGCTTGTTGTATCATATCGGGCAAGTCATTAATAAACATCAAAAACAAAATCGGACCCAATGTACTACCAGCTGGAACACCAGATGACATTTGGTATCGTCTGAAAGTTGCATTACCAATTTCAACGTAGCACATACGATTCGGAACAAATTCATACAACCATTTGATGGTTTTTGGCCCAAGACCAAAACGTCTAATTTTGCAAGCCAATATACGATGACAGACGGCATTGAATGCGTTCCGGAAGTCGCCGTATAAAATGTCAACCTGATTGCCTCTTTGAAACGCTCCTTTGACATCAATTGATAAATTCAATAAATTCGTTGCAACTGATCTTGCTGGTCGGAAACTATGTTGCTTATTCGAAAGTTGTGGTTCAAATACAATGAAACCTAATTAAATATGTATAGTATTTGTACTAGTGTAATACTTACTAATAATCTTTACTAATAATGTTTGTTATAGTAATAATTTTTAGTTATCATTATTTAATTATGTATATTATAAAAAAGATTAAGATATTATTTATTTTGAAAATGTAATTTTGTATGCCACCGTATAGCATATTTATGCTTTGTGGCTAGCTATATTGTGTTAAGCAAGCAATAATCAATAAAGAAAAAAAAAAAAAAAAAAAAAAAAGATAATCGTTAGCCTGTTTTTCACAGCTATTTCAAATATTTTCAAAATCACAGGACTGATAGCAATCACCCTATAATTTGAAACATCACTTTTATCGCCATTTTTGTACACAGGAACCACTCTCGACAATTTAAGCGCAGATAGAATATGTTCGTCGTTGAATGTCTTTTGTTACAGCAAGCAAATTGGCCAAACAGTTGCATACGCACACATTCTAATAACAAACGGCGATAATTTGTCTGGCCCAGCCCCACTTTTCCATTTCAATGAACTTGTTGCCAATTCAATGTCTTCAAGCGTCACATTTATTTCAGTTGTATCGTGTAGTGTTTGTAAACTTTCATTTGGATTCCACATTTGTTCATCAGCAATGTAACTGGACTCAAATTGGCTTGCAAATAGTTCAACAATATCATTCGGCATATCGGTGTATGATATTTCCATATTTCATTTTGTTTGGATATGTTGACGTGTTGCTGTTCATCTTTGCAAAATTCCCAAATGTGGCTGGATCATTTTTAATGTTGTTTTCTATGCGTTGAATATTTTCTTGTAATATCGTTCATTGAGCGCATTGAACTCAATCATGGCTGCATGTATTCATTATAAATGGTTCCTATTTGTTTGCGTTCGAAAAGCTTATCGCGAGTCGCGACGATTTTTCTTTTGTTGCAGTATTTTGTTCCACCATTTAGGCTTGTTTGTATACGTTTTTAGCACAGTTTGCGGAACATATTGTACTATCAGTTCATCCATTTTGCTTTGAAAATATGTATACGCTGCATCAGTTGCTCGGATGTTAAATTCGTGTGCAAAATCAATATTGCAAAGTTGCTGACACATGCGTTCATAGTTTCCTTTGCTAAAACAAAATACTGGAATATTTACATCAGCATTCAATAATGATCGTTTTTCACAGTAATTGACGGTAATATCATATGGTTTGTGATATTCATTCTGCTGATCAGCTTCAATTATCGTGTTTGGGTCGACGCACAAGCTAATATCAGTATTATCGTTGACAAAAATCAAATCGAGCATATTTTCAACCGAATTTTTAACATTTGACAGCTGGAACATTGACATTGATAACATACGCATAAGAAAATCAGTTGCATCAGCAAAATATCCCGATTGACTCGTTGTTGATAATATTGGCACATAAAAATTTTTTAATTCATCTTCTTCCCATGTGATTTTTTTCAAATTGAAATCACTCAAAACCATGATTTGATGACTTTGATATTTTTCTAACAATAATTTTACGTGTTCATAATGTTTACTTGTAATTTGTAGTTCGAAGATGCTCATGTAAAATAGATAAAATATCATTGACTTGGGCTTCAATGTGATTTCAATGGCCAAAAATTCACAATCTCGATCAGCATTCATTACAATAGATTTGCACTTCAATGATTTGTGTATCAAAACAGCAACACCACTAGCACGTCTCGTTCTTGAATTTATTTCAGTCGTAGCACGATCACATCGGTAAACATTGAATGAATTCGGGAAATTGAAATTCACCTTATCATCCAAAAATGTTTCAGTGAAGCATAGAATTTTGTATGGCGATAGTTCAATTTTTACGTTGACATTGCGTTTATTGACAATCGATATCACATTGTTATAATAAATCGGCAAAAGCTGTTTATCAATAAAATTAGAATTGCCAATTGGCGTCGTTGTTGTTTTTCTTGAATCATTTATGTTAACAATATTATTTATATTGTCTCCATTTGGCTTAAAAAATTTCGTGATAGTGGATTGTTTGTGTAAATTATTGCTCTTGGCATTAGTTATTTTGCGACTCGTTGAATTTGGTTGCAAATTGGTAATTAGTTTTTTGACAATGTTGCTGAGCTGTTGTTGCTGCCGCATCCACCTACACTGCTACCGCTTCTACCTGCACTGCTACCACTGCCATCACCAACATTGCTTGCATTTTGGTTCAAAAATTCACTCATTATCTGCTTTTGGTATTCTTTGTGTGCTTCAATATCAGCTGTTGTGTTCTCTTTGATTTGTTTGGTGGCATAAAATCGCTTATTGATGGCCTCGGTGTTGAGACTTTGCGAAACTCACGAATAGTTTTAGTTTTCGGTCAATTCTCTTTCTGCTTCAAAATTTCATAAGCTTCAGGAGAAATATCGATTTTGAATGAAATATATGTCAATTGTGTGAGATCAGCATCTCTTTTCACCAATTGACTCAAAATCTTGTCATATTATTTTCATAAAAACTTCATTACCCAATGGCGTGAGACAAGTCAGACGTTTTCATTATGTAAGGTAAATTGGCAGCTAAAATACTTATATCAATAACCGCCAACTTTCTTAACCTTTTGCGTCAACTGAAGCATCAAACAATGTTGCTAATGAAAAAGTAACACGGCTCGTTAACTGACGAACATAACTACAGAAAAACTGAGGCGGTAAATGTATACAGAAATAAATTGGTTACTGATTGCCTTAAATCTTTGAATACAAAACCTGGGTATGTTATTTAGTCAAGTAGCCTCAACTGAACATCAAGCAACAACACACGTTCCATTCCAGGTCTACATCATATTGGTCGCACTGTCACCTATCAGCCACTTCCAAACAATTCCACCACGTTTTAATTATCCACCGCCAGGAAAAAACCATCGTCAACCAGATTCCGAAGTAGAAAAGTAGAAGTAGAAAATATTTAGATAGTTTAGTGTTGGTTAAGTTTATTCTGTTTCTATTGATTTATAATGAAAACTAGAAGACCCGGTGAACTTCGTACCACCTACAATTTATTTTTAGATAACAATTGATGAATGATTATCAATCATAATTGACCTTCTACCTCAAATTCATTGAGATCAAAATAATGGCTGCAGCGTATGGTTTGAATTTTATTAAACGAAACTATTATTTATACTTATTCAACAGAAATGTTTATTACTTTTTTTTATTTTTATACAGGAATACATTTTTTTATAGTTTTATCTTAATGCAATGCAATATTTTTTGTTAATCCCTGAGGTGCATACACGATCAAACTTGAAGGTTTGCCACCCCTCGAACACGCAACATATAATTGGCCATTTGAAAAGAGCGGAGTTTCTAGATCTAGCCCACAAATTTACATTGTTTTGCCTTGTAACTGATTAATAGTGTGAATGCCAATCGAACTGGAAATTGCAAACGTTTAAATAGAAAGGGCGAGTCTGGGGGAGCCTTTGGGATTCGTGGTAGAAGAACAATTTCACCTTGAAACTTGCCGTTTATAATGTTACCTTCAAGAACATTGCCCATGATTTTTTTATTACCAATCGCGTACCATTGCATAGCTTTACAGCATTCAAATTTCAAAGCAAAATTATTGGTGAACCAATCTGCAATCGCAAATTATGTGGTGGTATTCCAGTTAAATCCAATGAATTCAATAATTCAAAAGGAAAGTTGAGAACTTCCTTTAGATCGACAACAGCGTCAATCGATTTGAATGCTATTTGATTGCCATGCAATAACTGTTGTATTTTAAAATTACTTGCTATGACATTTTTATTTTTGGGGCCGTTGAATGCTAATGCCAATTAATCACTTTGAATATGAACACGCATATTTATGGTAAGGGATAATTTACTGACACTCCGCCATAGGTGTGATTCTTTCAAGCATGCGTTAACTTCATCCGCACATGTAGTATGTGGAATGGCCGGCCATATTGTAACCATTGAACTTTTATTGAAATATAATAATAGAAATATTATATTACACCGGATTAACTGAATTTATAACACATCCTACATCTAACATCTTAAATCACTGGCCAGTAACAGTAGAGCACCACCAAAAAGTCTGGTATTATTATTAACATTTCCAGGGTTCTATCAAGGCCTTCAAGTGAATGCTTATGGGCCACAGTGCTTTCATCTCCGATAATTTTGCATTTTTGAAAAGCTTCAGCTCTGCTTCAATGCTTCAATGTTGCTGCAATGTCTGCAAAATGAGAAAACAAATATCCTCAATCTTTATTAATTCATCGTTATAACTGGAATGCGATGTAGAATATCCTCACTCATAGAATTTTTCTATTTATTCTAGAGAGCAGAAGCTTCAGACTAAAGACATGTGGTCAATAATATAGCGAATAATTGACGAATTTGATGAGGAAAGGAACTGAGTACTCCTTCGGCAAGTGTGATGTCTCAATAATTATCATCTTCCAGTGAATTCAATTGGCAACACGTATTGTTCGCAAACATTGATATCTGTACAACAGACCTATTGTATGAGCAGAGAAATTAAAAAAACATTTTGCCGGCATTTATTCTGGTTCGTAAATGCCAGAAAATTTTTTTTTAATTTTGTTAGAATGCAGATCTGTAACAAATCAGACTTTAATATATTAGAATATTTACCAAGTTTAGTCAAAAAGCATTATCAGAAACTGATGATATTGAAGTTTCAAATAAACAGGTGCTCAAGAGGCCCCTCACGACTTATCCCAATATCGCCCAAAAACTAATCAGTTCTTCGACCTTCCAATCTCCATTCAATTCGATTATCAAGTGCAAATGTTATAGATTTAAACAAAAACAGATGCTCGGGAGACCCCAGAACCTGCAACATGTGACAAATAATACACCAAAAAGCTTATAAAATCTTTTTCAAATCTTTTGCATTAACTTTTAGCAACGTTTTATGAAAATCGATTTATAACTATAGACTATATGTAGTAGCGATAAACACTTTAAAAAAATTTTTAAAAAATTTTTAGCCAGGAGTGACAAACCGGAAGTTTGTACGCAGAAATATTGGAAACAGCACCAAGATATACCAAGTCTCAATTAGATTGAAAGCCAGTATTAGAAGTTATTGAAATTTTTAACTAACACGTGTTCGGTAGACCCCTTGCCATTTTGTCCAATTTTATCCAATTGTAAATCTAAACCATTCTTAGATCAACTTTATTTCAAACACAAAATTTCCAAAAATTTCATGAAGCCGTTTAGGGGATTTCAGTCACATACATACGGACAAAAGAAATAAATATATAAATATATATAAAAAATCTCGACTGTTGCTAAGTTTTGGAGGACTATTACTCCTAAACTACGACTAGACTTCTCATCCACAGGTCTATCGTTTCTAATAAAATAATAAAAGAATATGGTCAAAAGTTGGGTGACCTCTGTAGGGTCATACCTAGTCGTGGGCTTGATGGCCCTTAGACCTTTTGATCATACCTTTTATATGTATCCGTTGAGATGATTAAAAAAAACCTTCTTCTCTCCTTGTAATATTTTTCTGTTTATTTTTATGTTTTTTACACAAGTTATCTTTTCTTCAACTTAGGAATAAAATTATACTTATTTCTCTTATATATATTCACATATTATACGTTTCCGTATACATTCATATTAAATCTTGAAAACAAGAAATCTTGTTCAAGCATTAAATTATGAAATATTATCATAATAAAATCTTGCCCAGGTTTTCAAATTTTCAAGAAATGTCGTTGTGACATAAAAACAAAATTATTTGTTTACTTCCTCAATTATATTTTTGTTGAAATTAACAAAAACAAAACAAAAATATAATTTTGTAAACACAACAAGAAATGATTACAATTAATATCATAACTTTCGTTTTCACAACTTAAATTCCATAGTAAATAAACATAGTTTTGTTTATTTACTTTACTTGCAAATTTGTTCATTATTATTATTAATCTTATGTAATCAAAAATTATGAAAACATTCAACCTTCATTTTTACTAATTAGAACTATGTTAAAAATATGCAAATTGAACTAATTTATCATTTGGATTATTCATTATATGACTTTGACTAGGTTGAATAGGTTGAGAACTTAATATTATGATGTATTACTATTTAATTTGGAAAAATCAATATAGGAGTAAATGGTTCCTCAGATACCATTACACTCCGTTACAAAACAAGCCAGACAATTATAATAATATGTATAATGGAATACGATCAAATAGTCCCCACAGTATTACGGTCTCCGTTTTCGTTTTGGTGTCGAAGTCGAATAAACAAATAAAAATAAAACAAAAACCATTATCATCATCTTGGCAAACAATTTTAATTCAAGTTATGATCGACGATTGTTTTTTTCCCAACGTAACCTAAGCCTAATAAACTAACCTGACCTAATATATCCCACGATTTATAAAACCATTTGTCGGCAAAACGTTTAATTCAAGGATTAAGATATACAATAAAAGTGGTGCGTCTAGAAATATTCTTCGTCACAAATCGTGGGGACGTTCCACTCCCTGAGAAGGTCCCAAGCAGCGAAAAAAATAATATGTACTATGACAAGATTTTGTAACTACTAGGATTGATTGCATTTGACTTTAACATCTTGTTGCAGGAAATATGGCTATCTTCCCGGCTGACATTAGGCGATCGGCTGAAATTTGTGACATCCAAATTCATATATTTGTCGATGCGAGTAGCAATACTTCTGCTGTTGCGTCATGCTCAAAAATTTCAAGTTCACGAGGAACCTAAATCAGTCCAGGAGGTAAAAGGAAAGTTGCACCGATGAAACCGCTTTCGCTCACACGCATAAAACTGCAAGCTGTCGTACTAGGAACCAGACTCGTAAATAGTTTAATTCAAAGTCATTCGATCCAGATTACGAGAAGAATACATATATTGGAATAATTTTGTAGACGTTCTGTGCTGGTTTATAGCGGAGGATTATCGAAAATTTTAAGATTTACTATGTCAATCAGAGGAACTTTGGCCAGTTGAGAAAGAACAATCCGTCGCACCGCCAAAGGAGATACGAAATATGATTATTAATAAAAAACCAAACAATGTATCAACGTTAGTTCTCAGTGTAGATAGATATAGTACATGGTGACACCTTATTAGAGCGCAAACTTATGCACTGAGATTTTCTACGCTATAAAAAAATTTAAGACAAGCAAAAGCCGATTAATGTCACAAAAGGAAGAAATTTACGCTTCCAAAAAGATTTATTGCTCGGTACAAAAAGAAGGTTTTCAGATATGCGGAAAATAACTAGAGCATACCTAAAATAAGCTCAATGTATAAGTTGTTAGCATTTCTGGATGAGGAGAAAATTCTACGGATCAAGGTAAAACTCTACATGCCGATGTAATCTACCCATCTAAATTAATCCAGTAATGTTCCTTATTATCAAATTGTTACACCAAGAATATCATAGCGAAATTCACATGACCGTTCACAAGGCCGTTTTATTACACATGACTAGATTACATGGATCCACTAGAAGTTTCCATCGTGCGAAGAATCGAAAAATGACTTTTAACCTGCGAACAGCTGTAATATAGACTCTTGCCTAGTAAGTTTACGCAATTTCATCGCGAAAAGAAGAGCGCCATTCGAAATTCTAAGTGACAACAGTACAAATTTTAAAGGAGCCGATAAAGAGTTCAACAAAATCAAAAATGTCCAAGAAATTTTTCAGAGGCATTTTTCTTAGTGAAGTGTAAAATTATCCCTCCTGCGTCTACACACATGGGTGGGCATAGGAGAAGAGAGACTCATTCAATTCATCAAATCAAACATTATGTCGATTTTCTCAGCCAGAAAAAACTGAAGATTGTAGTAGGGATACCAATTGTCACTAGGTTAAGGTTAAGATAATGAAAGAAACTGTTAACAATTATATTACAGATAAATTCCAGCAGACCAATTAACAATTGGATGCTCGAAATAAAAGGACAAAAGTACAATGCATTAATTTATATAAAAACATTTCAATAGTAATTGTTTAATTCAACTTCAATTGCCACTATGGCTTAAATGGCGCAATCAACCGACCACCACAACTAATATTTAGTGTGCATAGATTTATGTCAATCGTTTTTTTTTTTGGTTTGTTGTCCTCTCTTTTTCTTTCTGGAAAACAGTTATTACTTCCCATAGACGTGCGTAACTTTTTCATTTGATTCAAAATTCTAACACTATTGCGAGTCTTTTTTAAATCGATAAGAAAAAATCCTATCACAAAAAAATTAAAGTTTCTCCCTCCCTGCGACTGTATAAAAAAAAATGAAAAAACTGATATTTTGGTTTTTATTACAACCAAACATAATTTTTGATATTTTATCAATAAAAAATAAATATGTCTATAATGAAAAAAGTTTGCATTTTCATATTATACTTTGAGAATACTTACATAACTACAATATTTGTTTGCATCATTAGAAAAAATTGTTTGTCCTTATTAAAATATTTGAGTTAAATAATCAATAGAAATAACACAATAAATTTAAATGAATCTCGTACTTATTTTCATTCATTTTATAAAAAGTAGCACAACTATGAAGATAACATTTAATAATTTTTGGCATTTAGAAATGGTTTTAATTTATAATTTAATAAAAAAGTTTGTAGTTGTAAATAAAAACAAATCAAAATGGGAAAAAAGCTATTGTCTATGACAGACAATGTATCACCGTTTGTATGTCTTTCTTCATACAATTTTAAAGTTATGTTCTCTCAATATTTATATATACTCTAAGGGCTCAACAGTGGTTAAATTTATTTATGTTTGTATATTCAACTTTGGTTGCCAATAGTTGTCATATAATAGGTACAAATTAATAATACAAATTAATATATACATATATTGGAGTTGGTGCTCTCTTGTGTGAATTTATTGATCGAAAAAAGAATACAGCATACTACCCACTTAGGGAGCGGCATCAGAAAATTTCGCAACAACCCTAAAACACTTTCCATAAAAATATAGTATGCTTACATATTTCAAATCTCAGTTGACTTTTGCATCGCTTATTTAACAATTTATAAAACAATCAAAAAATTATTGGCTTTGGAGCCCCACGTTCGGTGCCATTTCATGAAAAGGAATATGGTGGAACGTGCGTGAACGCCAGTTGGTCATGGTCAGGTTGTAGCGACTAACCTAACTACAAAAGATTTTAAATCAAAATTTAACCAAACTCTTGCGAACTTCATGATGGTTCTCGGTACAACTCTGCCACAACTCTCTATATGCTACTTAACTTACTTGGTCTGATATATTTATTTTGATTCTTGTTAAAACGTTGTAAAATAAGTTTAATCAAAATCGCTTATCGTGCTTGAAGTTTAAACAGGTGTCAGGCCTTTCACCAATTTGTTCAATTTTGATTAAAATGGAAATCTTTTTCTATTTGGTGAATTCCCGTCATATGTTATATCAAAGTTTCATAAAAGTTGATGGTGAAATCGTTGGGCTGCGCCAAATCGTTGATCTCTTAAAGAAAAGCCGTGGGTGTTCTTTGGTAGCCCAAAAGGCTGCAAGCTACCGCTTTACGCATATTATACAATTTATATGTCAATTCATATGTGGTATGCTTTGATAATATTGCAATTTTTTCGAAATATATTTTAAAATAACTGTTTTCATCGTTACTGTAAAAAGCTGTTAATATATATAAAGAAACAAGTTCATTTTGATTATATTTAATATAAACTGTCAACATTTAAGCTTTTAATCTTGATCCATTTTCATAGTAACTTTGTGTCAATTTTTTCGTTTAACTTAAATTATTTGTTTTGCTCGTAAAATGAAAAATGGGGTGAAACAGCTAAATGTAAAATACATAATTTTACAAAATAAACCTTAAATTGTGGGAATATTTTTTTATTTGACTTAAACGTTTAAATTAAAAAAATATATAACATAAATATAATCTCAACTTTTATCGTTTACTAAATTGACATTTTTTTATGATTTCAGATCAAAACGAAGTGAAATTCGATTTGGAATGTGGACAGTCATCAAAATTATTTGATGAATGTTTCAAGGATATGTCACCATCAGAAACTGCTTTTATGGTCAATGTGAGGATTCCATTATCAATGAACGAAATTAATTCACGATGTTCGTAAGTATATTTTATGTTAATGCACATTCAGGGAATTAAAGTGACAGTCAGATTTTTTTCTTAATCTAACTCAGGTTAGCTTATGACTTTGTCATTATTAAACTAGGCAGAGCCGCACCAGCTAAATTTAAAATCATTGGAAATCAAAAAGAATTTCACTACAAACTTTAAACATGAATAGATTAAACTGTTTAATGATTTATTGTGATTAAATGACATAAAATTTTTCATAATATAAATTAAAGTTGAAAGCTCTTATCTTTTATCTCGCAAATTGGTGACACTTTAAAATTTATTAAATTAAATGATAAAGAAAAGAAAACATATTGTAATAAACTTCGTCCAGAATGGGTTAATTTTATTTACTCATTCATGAATTAAAAGTAATCCTAATCCTAATTAACTCCTTTTTCAATCTTTTACTTGTATTGCAAATTGTATTGCATAAATTAATGTAAATTAAATTTGTTATGTTTACATTAATGAATTAAAAGGAGTTACCTAATACAGTTTGCATAAATTAAATTTGAGTTCGCTAATACAAATGCAAGTATGAATGAAAACAGGTGTGGCCTATTCAAGATGTACAGACTACGTAGTATTGATTTCTAGTGGATTATAGAAGTTTCGATTTATTTATTTTTCGATATAAATAAGCAAACAAAAATATCAGATAGTTAGTTTTAATTTGGCAATTAAAAGTGTTTTACAAATATTCGAAAGTATAAGGAATAATCGGTGGTACTTGAGCCTGGGTACTAATAGTGAAAGAATCTGAACTTAGTGGAATAGTAAATACAGATTTTACGATTCCGAATATATTTGATTCAAATTGTGGAAAAGCGGTGAAGTTTATCGGACATAAATTGGAGACCCTGGAATTTATTGTAAGGAAAAACGGAAGCTGCTGTAATTATGGATGGTAATTAGGTATTATATTTGGTATTCTCGATGGTAGTCGAAAATGTTTTCTGAACAATAATTCTGACTCTTACGTAGTTGGATTGGTAAGAGATTTTTGGTTTATACTTATAGGTACAGAAATAAAATACAGCTGACTTTATTTTTATCTTCAACGTCTGATTCAAAGAACTAATTTGTTAGGGAGTCACAAATCGACGTTATTTGTTTGGTTTAAATTTTTTTGCACTAGTTGATACGATACTTTTGAATCGATTGGTATGAGTTCATATAAACAAATGGAATGTCATCCATTTCTGTGAAATAATTCTTATTCATCAGAAATTGTCCGAGCAGAAATTGGTTAGAGAAATCTTGAATACAGTCAGGACGTGATAAGGGTATCATTAGTCCAGAAAGGGCAAGCCCTATGAGGAAAATCTGATGAGCTCTGCTCCGGACCTGAATTAGAATGCCCTTTTAGGGTTAATATTATTTGAATATATCCGGCCCCGATTTTTATTTTTTGTTTTGAACGCCTAGTTTGCCATATTTAATTGTATACGGCGAACTTGATAAGGGCCTGATTGGACCATCCCAATCAGTGTCTGATATGGTAAAAACGTTACACGAATAATCAGAGCTTAATCGAACTAGGGCAACTCTGATCAGGGTCCTGTTTGAGTACTGACAAATTTTTGCTCGGGTGGTGATGTATCTTCACCTGATTTTTTTTTCTGTTTGAACGGGATACACCATTTTTTAAAAATATCCAAATATATACAGAGTCATTAGTTTTATATTTTCCTATAGAAGTAAAAAGATGAAAATAAAGTTCTTTTTGCATCATTGAAATATTAATATGTCATCGCAGTTCTAAAGATGAGAAAAGGTAAAATCAAGTGGTTGGAAAGTAAAATTCGTACTCAGAAGTTTCTTCATTTTTCATCTAACATCAACATAAAATAATTAATTCAAAGTTATTTTAATTAATTTTTTTTTTTTTTTTTTTTTTTAATAAAATGTGTTGTGTAATAGGGTTTAGAATATGTGTCACAACAACACATAAATACCTTTTAAGACCTAGGTCTAGACCTGGGTCCCACAACAACTGGCGTTCTGAGGTGTAGATTAACGCTTTTTTTAAACATCTGTGGGTTGAAACCACCTGAGACTAAGTGTTCCGGCAAACTATTCCATTTGTACGCAGTTCGGACAAAGAAGTCTCTCTGCGATCTGCCAGTATGACAGCGCGGGATCTTTACTGTTTCACTGGTTGCGGCAGCCGATTGCCGAGTGGAACGGGGGTAAGAATAAGTTTGAGGCATGATGCCGCTGATTTCATCTGAGCACTGCTGATGACGATATTTGTAAAAAACAACGAGGTCAGCAACAGTGCGACGATGTTGTAGGGAATCAAGTTGTGATGTCAAAGTTCGATCACCTACAATTCGTATAGCTCGCTTTTGAACAGAGTCCAAGAGGGCCAAGATGGAAACAGAGGCAGCACCCCAAACTTGACAGCAGTACTCCATACAGGGACGAATATAGGACTTATAAACATGGAGCAATTGGTATGGAGTGAAAAATTTTTTGCATCTATTTAGGAGGCCGAGTTTTTTAGACGCGCTTTTTGCCATCGCCATTACATGATCGTTCCAGAGTAGGTCATTTGAAACTGTGACACCCAATAAACGAATGTTTTTACATTCACCTATTGGTTCATCACACATACTAAATAAAATATCTTTGGGGAACTCGGTCTTTAATCTGGAAACAATCTTTAATCTGGAAACAATTGAAAGAAAATGTAAAAACAAATCTATAGAGATTAGCAATTCATAAAACAGATTCAACAATTACATTTTAACTTTATTAAAATAACAACATTGTAGCATCATTCTTAAAATTTACGGTTTTGTTCGAAGTTACAGTAGACATATATGTATATGGAAGAACAACTGTATATTCCCTGATAAAATCTCAGTGAAAATATTTGAATATGTTTCGAAATAATTAAAATTATTGCCTTGGGAGTTTTTTTTGTTATAAATATATATAATTAAAATATATTTGAATATTCATTTCACTGATATTGATTTTGAAAACATATGTTGGAAACATATATTAATCGGATTTTAATTGAATTTAAAAATTTATGATAAATTACATAATTATAAAATGTTAAACAATATAGTCGAGGCAATGAAGCACTAAAAAGGCCAAAAGTTCAGAATTTTTTAGACTAAGACGGATCGGAATGCGGTTTTTTGCATTCGCTTCCAAAACTTATTGGTAAAAACCTTCCCTGTTTATTTTTTTGTAGAAACCGGAAATTGTATTGCTGCAGCCAAAAATGCATTCAAAAAATGCCAGCCCGAGGGATTTTTGGGTCTCTGAATCTTAATATTGCTTCGGCGAACACTCCCCGGACACCTGGTGCACCCGAACCTGGACGCAGCCGTAATTCCCGAGAATTTTGTCATCAATTTTTCAGCTACTTCCCATAAAATAAAAACAATAAAAATAAGATTATTGAAATGCTCCGTGCCAAACTGACCACAGTCGGGATAGTTTTAGACCAATGTGCAGCGGATGTGGAACGTACAATGGTAACGACAGCTCTAAAAGAATCTAGGGACCCTACCAAAATGGTAGTCATAGTCGCCGAAGATACAGACGTTGCCGTACTATTGACCGCACTCCGCCCGGTTGACAGAGAAATATTTTTACGGAAACCTGCAAGGCCCAAAAAGCCCAAAGAAGTATATTCTTCGCGTAGCTTGTCTGATATGCCACTATTTGAGGATAATATTTTGTTGCTCCATGCAATAACGGGGTGCGATGTCGGTCAGCAACATACTAACAGGGAAAAACAAATTTTTTCAAGACCTTCCAAATTCCCAAACCTCCAAGCTCATGCCACGCAGTTCAGGGAAGCTGGTTTGTCAAGCGAAGAAATTTTTAAGAACGGGGCGCAGCAAATACTGGCAATGTACAGTGCTCCACTGGTATCCAGGAAACCAAATGCTCCTGACAAGTCAAGACAAAATGGGACGAGTTACTACAAACGTACAGGTACAGAATTTACATAAAAACGACTACAAAGGGGAGAGTAAATTTAGGCTATTCAACAACATCTAAAGAGCGCCTTTTTTCAAGTACAACATTGGCTGCTCGAAAACCAACTGACCATGGACCCAACAGAATGGGGGTGGAGAAAGGAAGGCGACACACTGGTCCCTGTAGAAATGACACGAAAACCTGCGCCCAAGAATATTATGGAAATAATATTCTATTGTATTGTTGAGATTGTAATCTGATGACCTGTAATTGCAGGAAGCACGGTCTCCCTTGCAATCTTGCCTGCAAAATTTGAGAAGGCTCAACTTGCAGCAATACTGAAAGATATTCAGTTGAAAACGTTATTGCGGCAGAGAGAGAGGCTTTAGATGAGGAAAATGTTCTACTTATGAATACGTCAGTCGATGACGAAGAAAATGAGCAGACTAGCGATGTGTCACTTGATTAAGAATTTGATATATAGTTACGTATCTAAACATTTAAGTTATTAATTAATGAGGTAAGGCAAAGTTACAGTTAGATAGTATTTGATTTGAGTTGAATAAAATTTTTTTAAACGCCAATTACATAAATTTTGATTTTCTATTCATTCGATTTCTTCTCTCCTCACATAATTTAAATAGAATCAACAATTCCACCCAGATATTGCAGTATTGATGTCCGTCTCTAAAACATCATGTTTGGTTGACATTCATGGAAATGACATCGATGTCAAGATAAAGGTTCCAATGCACCAGGTGGTGGCAGGGTCGTTTTCAACGTGAAATTCTGATTCAGCGCCCCTCAAAAAACCCATAACGATTTTGGGTTCATCTTCTTCGATTGTGTGATGAAAACCCTCGGAGACAACGTTCAGACCCAGGTTTTGGTGCACCAGGTGAATGGGGGGTCGTTTTCAACGGGGAATTAGGATTCAGTGCCCCCCCTTAAAAAACCACAACGATTTTCGGTTCACTTTTTCGATTGTTTGAGGAAAACCCATGAAGATGAGGTACGCGTCCAGGGGGTCGTTTTTGACGTGAAATTCGGATTAAGCGCCCCGAAAAACGCCCCACAATGATTTTCAAGTTGTTTTTGTCGATATTGTCAGAAAAGCTCACGGGAATGACGTCCGCGTCCAGGTTCGGGCGCATTAGGTGTCCGAGGGGTGTTTGCCGAAGCCATATTAGGATTCAGCCACCCAAAAAAAACCCGGGCGCCGAGTTTCTCTCCTTCCCCGCGTGATTTGGGAGAGAGTCCCACGGAGATGACGATCATCTGCGTTCCTGAGGTCCAGGTCAGCTGTGGGTCAATTTGAACATCATAATCGTAATCAACGACCTCGAAAACACCCGCAAACCCGATTTGGGCCAGTTCTGACTCTTATTTACAAAGTTCTTTAATCTTCCAAAAGCCATCTGAAAAAATGCATTTTTGTCTGCAGCAATGCAATTTCTGGTTTCTACAAAAAATAAACAGGGACGGTTTTTACAAATAATTTTTGGAAGCGAATGCAAAAAACTGCATTCCGATTCGTCTTAGTCTAAAGAATTCCGAACTTTGTTGCTTCATTGCCTCGACTAATAGTATTTGTATGTACAATCATATATAAAAATATTTACTCTATCAACTAAAGGGATTAGTGTAAAACGATGCCAAAAATACTTGGGCTTCATCGTTATTACATATGGTGGCAAAACGAGGTAGTGCTGATTGGCGTCCATGTGACAACTATCACCAAACGTGACGACTGTTTTTGGCCAAATCTAAATAAAAAAAGCGTTAAAACATTTTTATCTTGTCAAAAAAGCAAAATGCATCGACACACTCAATCTCCGCATGCAACATTCGGTGTACCACTTTCTAGATTCCAACAGTGGGAAACTTACCCCGTCAAAGACATAACTACAAAGACGTAACTAAAACTTTTATTGAATCATTTAGACTTTAACGACTTATTGTGCACTTAATGTGAGTAAAACCGACCAAAATAGTTGGCATAATTCGAGCAGTGTTACTTGGGTAAGATCTGTTTGTTATGTTCTAGATGCGTTATTAACACTGGACAAACAAAAACATAATCTTAATCATGGTTTTTATTTTATTTTATTTATCATCGATTAACTTGATATTTACCAGATTGATATCTTGATTTGAATTAATTTTATATAAATAATATGTTTTTGTTTTTCTATACTTAAATTTGTACATAGCATAAAAAGTAATACATATGTTTGTAATAATTAAAACAACTTTTCTTTTTAGTATGTTAAATAAGTTTTGTCGTTTTTGTTTTTATGTTGTTAGAGCCTGCTATATTACTCCCCCTCCTGTGAAGTGTAACCATTACTAAAATCTAGAAACTTTTCATCCAATAAAAAAAATATATAGAAATCATAACTTTTTTTGTTTATACACAAAAATAGATTCCAATCTATTTATTCGCGAGAAAAAAACGCTGATTCCTTTACAGTCTATTACGAAGTATTGCCGCAATCGTTTTAAAACTCTAAAAGGTCCATCATATGGTGGACTTTAAACCAGTTATTAGTTTGTCATCCCTAAAGAAAACGTAGTCGGTAGTATTGAGATCATTTGGGATATAACTTGACTGTTTTCTCTGTCGTGGTTGCGAGAGTACATTTGACACGTTTTGGAATCATCAAGCTATTTTCAGAAATAAATAATTTTTTGTCATCGAATTTGAATAAGCGCGTACCACCCTTAATCAAATGGAATGTTAGAACGTTTCCATAGAGTTTTAAAATCTTCTCTTATGACATGCGTTAATTCAACGTACTGGTACGTGGAAATTCCTTGGATTTTGTTAGGTATTCATTCGAAACATTCGTCTGTTTATGGGGATACTCTAAAAATACCGAGTGAATATTTTTTTCAGGCATCCGGAACCACCTGCTGATCCTAACAATTTGAGAACTGTTCTACAAGAGAAAATAAAAGATGTAAAACTCTCGCAACCACGACAGAGAAAACAGTCAAATTATATCCCAAATGATCTCAATACTACCGAATACGTTTTTTAGGGTTGACAAATTAATAACTGGTTTAAAGTCCACCATATGATGGACCTTTTAGAGTTTTAAAACGATTGCGGCAATACTTCGTAATAGACTGTAAAGGAATCAGCGTTTTTTTCTCGCGAATAAATAGATTGGAATCTATTTTTGTGTATAAACAATAAAGTTATGATTTCTATATATTTTTTTTATTGGATGAAAAGTTTCTAGATTTTAGTAATGGTTACACTTCACAGGAGGGGGAGTAATGTAGCAGGCTCTAACAACATAAAAACAAAAACGACAAAACTTATTTAACATACTAAAATAAAGTTGTTTTAATTATTACAAACATATGTATTACTTTTTATGCTATGTACAAATTTAAGTATAGAAAAACAAAAACATATTATTTATATAAAATTAATTCAAATTAAGATATCAATCTGGTAAATATCAAGTTAATCGATGATAAATAAAATAAAATAAAAATCATGATTAAGATTATGTTTTTGTTTGTCCAGTGTTGATAACGCCTCTAAAACATAACAAACAGATCTTACCCAAGTAACACTGCTCGAATTATGCCAACTATTTTGGTCGGTTTTACTCACATTAAATGCACAATAAGTCGTTAAAGTCTAATTGATTCCAGTTTTAGTCATAAAAATGTATTCTAAAATCTGGTGGTCTATCAGTCAGAAAATGATGTCTTAACCTAATAAGTGGCAGCAATTGATAATTTATTTGTACGAAAAAAAAACTTATTTTTATTGTATTTTATAACAAAATCCACAAAAAGATTTGTGCTCTAATTATATAAAAACAATGAATTCAAACTAATGCTCATGATCCTCTCTCAAATAATAAGAAAGGTAATGGCTGCTATGATTTCATTTAAATTTAATTTCCAACGTGCAAAAAACTTGTTGGAATTAATGGTCCAAAAAAAATAAGTAAAACTCATTATTTTTCTTCTATTCATTTTTTTTATCAATGAATTTTAAAATAATTCAATCTAACTTTGTGCATGCTACTCTGTCAGGGGGATAAACGATTGGTCGTTGTATTGGGTTCATGTTTGATGAATTTTATGCTCTGGCCAAATTGCAATATTCGCCCTTCGAAAAATTTTGCTCGACAAATAAAATATATTATTTAACACTTAACACAATAAAAAACTATTAATGCTTGGTTTTAAATTGATAGACGTACGAAATCGAAAATTAAAATATTTCACTAGTGTATCTAAAATTTTATCGATTTTTAATAATGTTTTTAATAGAATGGTATTAAAAATCAGTATACGAGTACGAAATTAGGCAAACAAACAAAATTTAAAATTAAGTTATTTATTTTTTACTTTATTAAAATTCATTATTTAGAACATGTTTTTGTTTTTTTTTTGAGTTTCTTTCATTCTTTCGAATTATATGATTATTTCATTTATACGTTTACTGACTTCGTTTCTTATTTACTCGAGTAAATGTCAAAATAAGAGAACAAAAATATGTAACGACCAGCCGTATTTCGATTTTACTCTAAAACAAGAATCTTCAATATTTAAAGAAATTCCATAAATCGATTCGACTTCAGTTTCGGCCTTATTTGAACTTATATTTTACAAATGTATTAACATTTTCTCTTACAGTCATTTAAAAGTTTTGGTGTGAGCTAATACATTTTATACATAAAAATCATTGTATGTTCATGCAATTGCAAGTTGATTGATTCGTTGCTTCACACAATAATGTTGTTTGAATAATAGAAACTGAGCTGGGTCGTGCACGTATTATGAAAGAATAAATGACCTTTCGTCATAATGAAATTCGGTTGTTCAATTTTTATTTTATTTGATTTTCATGTTATGGATTGATTTTTTTGTAATATGATGGCTTTGAGATTATATGGATTTGTTGTATTGAGCGTAAAGTGACCAAGGTATATAAAAAAGAAACAAAAGGTAGAAAATTCTATATATAAATTTTATCAAATTGTGTGATCGGGACAGTATGTAAATTTAAATCAAATAGATAAACATTGTGGGAATTTTTATGATATATTAACAAGCAAATATATTAACAAATTTTAACTAAGCAAAAAATATTATTTTATTCAAGATTTATATATGATAGATTCTTATCACCTCAATAAACAAAAGATAAGAGATCTCCTTGGTTTAGATTCGCTTAGGTGCAGATCAATATTTTATTCATTTTTTATTTTATTCGTGTATAAAAGTCCACTGTTACTGTCATAATTATATGTCTACCATTGAAATCGTAAAGACTTGAATATTGATTTCATATTTGAGTCAATATATGAGTATTAAAGACTTTGATGTCGGACTTTGAATACTAGCTCGTCAAATATTGTTGTCTCTCAGTCGTGTTAACTATCTCTTGTTACTTGTTTGGTTAAGATAATTGATTTAGTAAGAAACAACATTTTCGGATTCTTTTTTTCAATGGAATGTTGAACTTTGTTTATGTTGTAATTTAATTAAGGACTCTGATGGAAATTTTCCTTCTTTCTCCCTTGTTCTAGATGGGAAGACTTTTTACTTTTCACTAGCTACACGCTTTCATACTGTGATTTCTTTTTAAATTTAATTTTTATTCTAGTTCAATGGTTAGCCTTCCGACTATTTAAGACGATATTTAACGGAAACAGAAGTCGAGTGAGTTTTATTTCAATCTATTTATACAAAGGCAAAATTATTTTCAAGCCTCATTATCTGATTTTTAAATGTAAATTTTTAAATGATGCCTTATAAAATATTACTATAGAATTTTTTGAATTTTAATATTTTAATGATAAATAATTTTTAATATTAAAATTTTATTTTAAATCGAAGCATATTCGTACATGTATCTACACACAGTCTGCATATCAATTTCCGAACACAATATTTCGAATTTATGTAACCAGTGTTCCAGTACAAATAAATGTTTGTACGTGATATATTTTATTTTGTTTTATTTTATTTCGCTTAAAAGAAAAGAGGAATAAAATCTATTTCTTTTCTCAGTATCCGTTATACAAATTTTTGTTTGTTTTGGTTGGTTTTCGTTCCTATGTCGTTGTTTAATAAGAAAGATGTTAAAAATTTGTATGATTGATTGAGTAATAGTTTTGGATAAAGATTTCATGTTTTTGTAATTTATTATTTTTACATAATTTATTAATGAACAATTTTTAATTTGTTGTTAATGAATTTAATCATAAATTTTAAAAAATTATTTATCGTCATTATTTACTGACTGATTTTTTTAAAAATACAATACAATTTAATTATTTTTTTTTGATTATTATTTTTATTAATTAAATAGTTTTTAATATATTTTATTTCTATCTATTCATACACGTTTTAATTCATACATGATAAATGTTTTTCTTGTTCTTAAAACCTCCAAAAAACATAAGCCACGGTCGATGTGACGGTAGTATCTGCATTATCTCCTACAAATGTAACAACTTTATGGAATTGTTGTATTTTTTTCAGTTAACTCAGTTATTTTTTCAGTCATATAGAACGCACTTATCTTCTTACAAATTTTAAGCAAAACAAACCAAAAGAAACTATATTTATTTTTTCAAATAATTATCTTCCAACAAAATCTTTTCTTTTAATTTTTTATTTTGCTCACAAAAAGTTTTTTCATAAGTTCTTTTATTTTATCTGAAGAGCAAGGGTGAAAAACAAAAAAATAAAAATAAAGCCCGGATGATTTAATTTTAAAAATAAGTGCAGGCGCCCGTAAAAAATACAAATCTGATTACTGTCTGTAAGACATACGAAGTGAGAAATCGGCAGTTGTGATGCACAAAACAACTGCAAGGGATATATCTTCCTCCAACATTTTATCCAATTTTATCTACAATACCGCGATTGCTGAAAGGTTAAGAATCACTTATGTAAACCATGGAGCATTTTTTACGACTCTGTTTACTCAGGTACAGAAAATTTATGCGTTGAAACGTTTGTTCTTTTATGACGGTGTAGGTAGCCAAATTATAGAAGCCATACCTACTTTTTGATTTAATTTTCTACTTACCATAGTTCCGTTCATAAGAGATTAAAACTTAACATTAATGATCCGCTGATTCATATTTCGAAAATTTTTGAAATGATTGTTATTTCGCTGACTTGAAGCGTTGTTTCAGGTAATCTTTGAATTTGACACATTTGAATTGACAAATTTGTATTATTGTCGGGTTTTTTGGAATAAACTTTAATACATAATTGCTGATTCCTGTATGGTTCGTGAGTAAATCGATTATGTAGAAATTCGGACGAACACCGAAGTCTTGCCAATAGGGTACCGTTTTTACTTTTTCAAAGTACGGAACCCTAAAAAGATATAAAATAAATGTTCCGTTAAAACAAATAATCTTCTTTGTTTGTTTGTATAAACATTTATGTGTTATTGCGATTGTGAAGTGCACTACATCATCGTTCAGTAAAGTAACAGGACCAAACAAAATCTATCAACGTTAATTTTATTTTATTTTTCATTTATAATTGTAAAATCCAAATTCACTCAGAATCGGTTCACTCAAAATCCAAATTCACTCAAACATTTGAGTGAATTTGGATTTTATAATTAAAAACAAAAAATTAAAAAAAGTAAAATATTATGTTTCACTCAAGTCGCTCCGGAGAAAGTTTTATTTTAACGTTAATTTTATTTCTTATGTTATTCAACATCTTCATAAGTTTTTTTAATAAAAAAAACCAAAAAGAATCTTCTAGAGGATATCAGTGAATTTTTTTTTACTTTTTGAACACATAAAAAACACATAAAAATAGAATATTATTTGATGTTGTGTTTTTTTTTGTGAAAAAGTTGACTTACAGTGAAAATAAAAGTGACCGTTGTCAAAACCAGCATTGGTGCTTTAGGTGCGACGTTTGTTGAATTACACATTCAATCTATTTCTTGCAAGCTTAACATTTGCCGAAATTGTTTTTTTTTACTTCCGTTAACATAAACTATAAACATCTACAAAATTTGCGCCCTTCGTTTGTTTTTCTCAGTATTCAATACTGAGTATATAACTTTCTCCTAGTGCATGCATTTTTTTCTTTTTACATCAGTCAACAAAAATCATATAATATTGTCAACAATCGTTCATTCGTTGTGACGCAATAATTTACTGGATCAATTCAATATTTTATAATTACCGTTCAACACTCGCCTGTGCAGATTTGAGGTGCAATATATATCTTAAAGCAATATATATCTTAAGCCGCCGTATTAAGTAGGAGGATAGGCTGAGGCTAAAGAAAGCGGAGAGGAGTTGGATTTGCTACCACCTATCATGGGGTGAGTCATTCATTGATTTGATAATATTGTTTATATAACTAAAGTATAGTATTGGTGTGAATGTGACGGTCTTGACTCTTTCGCTGCTAGGGTCGTCAGAGTCATAGTTCTCTTCTGTTAGATTTTTATGGTCTGTCTGTTCATTTTTTAATGCGTGCATATTGGTTAACTTGCGCTGGACTGGAGGACATTCATTCTCGTATCTGCATGACTTTCGCTAGCTGGAATATAATAATCTAAAGGCACGCAGTCCTCCGACTGCTTCCTGTTGGTATTCTTGGCAACAGGTCCAGTCTCCACTACACATTTCGTTATCAAACTTTCTAGATTTAATTTAAGCTTGCTGAGATAGCGGTTGATTGGGCAGAGCAATGACATATCTTAAATTTAAAGAACAAGTAAATCAAATGGTCAAAAACTATTCTACCCGAAAATACATAATTTTTTTACATTATTTCATAAATATTTATTTACTTTTTTTTCAGGATATTTCAACGAGGAATGCAGTGTGTGGAAAATTATATTACAAAGTGCATTGATCCTAATCAAAGAAAAATCATAAACAATGAAATTTATGGAGCGAAACAATTTTTCAAAATATTATGTAAAGATAAAGGATTTCAAACAGGTAAGGTTACTGAAAAAATGCCTTTTTCATTTTATAATATTATATCAGCTTTAAGGTTACCATTCAAAATTAACTAGAAAAAGCTTGACACAAACATTAAACTTTAATGAAAATATACGTTGGTTTTCTATACATAACACCACATGATATTAATTTAAATCGATTTGGTTAACCTAAGAAACTGTGACATATTTCTATTGACATTTTGTAGATGTTCATATGTGACTGATGGTTTTAGTTTCGGAAACAAATTGGTAAAATAAAAGTTTAAAATCCTTTTTCGTGTTTGGTATAGCTTTTTTAATGATTGTTTTATTTCACTCAACAAAAGTTTGATATTAGACTTCGTTTTATACTTTGACAAACAGGAATGTCTAGCTTAACAGGAAAAAAGATAATTAAGTTAAATATGAAGAAAAAATGGTGTTAACTTTATAGAGCTGAAGACACAATAAATTGTTCTGATAATCCTATCAAATGTTTAAAGTTTTTGGTCTGTATACAAATTTGGGTGGCTTGATTGTTAATTAAGTTTTTTTTAAATAGAAGGACCGAGCGTACGTGACGTATGTATGCTTGGGGTTTAGAACTTGGAATTGATATATTTGAGTAACTGAATTGTAATGGAGAACTGGTTCCATTGAAAGACCAATGGAATCGGTATGGCAAGCCGCGCACCTAGTTCGATTTTGAACCCTAAGCTAGCTTCAGCCTGCGGAAACGAGACAGTATGCCTGCCGCCCAGTATAAATTCTCTGAATTCTACGCAAGTATTGTTTATATACCAGATCGGAGATCAAAAGAAAAAGTGATAAAATGAAAACTCTGGCGGCCTTACAGGTCGAAGAAGCCACGACCATCACGTTTACACTCACGCACACACAGACACTCACGCATACACACAAGCCAAACGAATGGGGGCTGCTCTTGCAAGGCTGGTAGCGTTAGCACATCAATATTGATGTATGCGGCACCCATATGTGCTTCAGCGGTGGAAACGCCATCTTATGTTAGACCTATCAAAACGGCATACACACTGACATCGTTGCGCATTTGCTGTGCTTTTCTCACGGTGTCTGACGAGGCTGTAAATGTTATTGCGAGTACAATGCTGATCGATATTGCAGCAAAAGAGGTATCGGCTCTGCGTATAGCAACGCGAAATGATAGGGATCAACGAACACGCAAACACTTCAACATGGACAGTCATATAAAATGGCAAGCGAAATGGAAGCTTCAACCAACGGACGATGGACCTTTGTGATGATCCCTGACATAAAAGCATGGACATCAAGAAAACACGGTGACGTCAACCATCATTTGACGCAGATGATCGCAGGCCATGGATGTTTCCGTGAGTACTTATACAAGTATAAGCACGTAACGAATCCAAACTGTCTCTACTGTGAGGGTAAGGCCAAAAACGCAGAGCACGTGCTAATCGAATGCGGAAGGTTTGCAAATTCACGAAGACTTATTGAGCAGCATATGGGAGAGTCAATCATAGCCTCATGAAATTTATGCTGAGCTCAAAAGACAACTGGGACATAGCGAATGAGATCATCACAAGTATGATGAAACGACTGAGACAAGACGAACTTAGAGCAGCCATGCTCAACACTACACAGCAAAACTACGACAACACATAATAATCGAGAGAGTACTATAGTCAACCTCTCCACTACGAAGGAATGCCTTAATTTGCGGTACCGCAGGGATACAACAGGACTACAAGAGCAAGGGAGATGTTTTCGAAAAGCAAGGGAGATGTTTTTCCTACGAAAAACAAAAAAAAAATAAACCCACACACCCCTATACCTATAGGTAGATATAAAAGTACTCACCCCATACTAATATGTAGTAAATTTCGTTCTGTCATCCCAGCTGGATTAGTCGATCATCTCTCTCAGCCCAATTATATGATAAGAATCAAATATACTGGTGGATGAATGTAGAATAATTTGTACGTAAAATTTATAATATTGTTGTATATGGTGAATATGGATGACAGCTAAGTAGTTGTAGCAATATAGCACTATTGGTTCATGCAAAGGTGGATAAAGATAGAATAACTTGAGCGTAAAATATATAATGTTGTTGAATACGGAAATGTGAATGACAGATGAGCGATTGTAGCACTATGAAACTATTAATTCATGCAATGGTGGCTGAATGCTAACCAAATCCGAGCATAAAAGTTATAATGAGGTTGAAAACGGTGAACATGGATGAAAGCTGAGTAATTGTAGCAATATAGCACTATTGATTCAGGTACTGGTGGATGAATGTAGAATAGTTTGTACATAAAATTTATAATATAGTTGAAAACGTTGAATATGGATGACAGCGATCAAATAAGTTTTCAAGTAAGCTTATTTGATTTCTAGCTGATCGCTAATTTTTCATATATCCGAACTGATCAGCTAGAGTTCTGATTATTTTCCTTTCATATATTTAAAAACAAAAATTAAAAATTATTTGCTAGCATTTCTCATTACCACTTTTTGAAATCATTGCTTCTACGTCAACAAAATGTCTACGCAAAAACTTTATCTATAAGCGTAGCGAAGCACGCCGGGCCCTCCTAGTATATATTACCAAGAGATGCACCACGTACATCAACACTCATGCCATTATCACGTCGACGATACAAAGGATAACCATTCACAGATTCTTTAGTATTTTCAGAAAAAGGTTTTGGAAAATTCTTACTACATTTACCATCTCTCATACTAACAGGATTTAGAGCACCACATGGTCCAAGCATCATATGACGTTTCACATATTCATGTAATTTAGGAAAAAGAATGGGATCAGAGATTTCAGTACATACAAATTTATGAATCATTTCATTTCCATCAATTCTATCTTCAGCTGACAAATTTAACAAACACATCAGCAGAAACATTCTCAGGTCTTTCACAAAATTCATGCATTGATTTAAAAGAACGAACAAATCTCACGCATAAGAAAAACTTCACATACATTGGCATTTCTAAAAATTAAAATGAAGAACAGAACAAAATTATTCACATGCATTCACGTCAGTGTACATAAGAAAACTAAAAAATAAAATACAACCAGCATTGCATCATCTGACAAATTTAACAAACACATCAGCAGTAACATTCTCAGGTCTTTCACAAAATTCATGCATTGATTTAAAAGAACGAACAAATCTCACGCATAAGAAAACCTTCACATACATTGGCATTTCTAAAAATTAAAATGAAGAACAGAACAAAATTATTCACATGCATTCACGTCAGTGTACATAAGAAAATTAAAAAATAAAATACAACCAGCATTGCATCAACTGACAAATTTAACAAACACATCACCAGTAACATTCTCAGGTCTTTCACAAAATTCATGCATTGATTTAAAAGAACGAACAAATCTCACGCATAAGAAAAACTTCACATACATTGGCATTTCTAAAAATTAAAATGAAGAACAGAACAAAATTATTCACATGCATCACGTCAGTGTACATAAGAAAACTAAAAAATAAAATACAACCAGCATTGCATCATCTGACAAATTTAACAAACACATCAGCAGTAACATTCTCAGTTCATTCACAAAATTCGTGCATTGATTTAAAAGAACGAACAAATCTCACGCATAAGAAAAACTTCACATACATTGGCATTTCTAAAAATTAAAATAAAGAACAGAACAAAATTATTCACATGCATTCACGTCAGTGTACATAAGAAAACTAAAAAATAAAATACAACTTGTAAATACACTGAAATTTGATTAGAATATTTTTACTAATATACTACGCATACGATACGTGTATTACTACCCACTACCAAAGAATATATAAAAAAGAAAATATAAAAAAGTAATTTCATCATTCATAAAATCAACATTATTACGCATATAATCTCTTTTATTCCGACGACTCGATCTAATCTTCCATGTACGAAGACATAAGAAGACTAAAATGAAATTCCATCTACCAAAGAATATATAAAAAATAAAATAAAAAAAAAAATAAATTTTTAAGTTTTAAATTTAATTTCGATTTTGTATGTATGTAAACTTATAATGCATATGTATATCAAAAGTTTTTCGTATATAATAACTTTGTTATTTATGATCCGGAAAATCCCAAAAATCTCTAAAACCTAAGTTACAGTAATATCAGTTAGCACTGAAAATTTGAAATCAATCAAAATTCGAATAAAAAAGCCTTAGGCTCCACAAAATTTTTCGTTAGCGTATTAATATATAAGATGGTATTGTTATCACTACGCGCAAATATATTATTAATAAAAAAACTTAATTCGATTTCTTTATACTTTAATCAGGCTTATTTTGTTTGTAACAAATATTTTTGTTTGTAACAAATATTTTTGTTTGTAAATTGGTTTAACACCAAAAAAAAACTTAATCGAAAAATGCCATCTATCGCCATTTTATAATGTTCCAAAAATTTAAAATATTACTAATCCTATGATTATTTTATTAAACCATTATGATTAGAGATTTAAAACAATACCTTGTTCGTTTTCAAATAAACTTTCTGCCTTCACATATATTATCGACATCTAATAAATACAAATTTTTCTAAAAAACAATCACTACACCGAATAATATTTAATTGACAACCATATACGAGGAAACAAAACTCACTGCAGATGTCAAAATTGAAAAAAATTCAAATAGATAAGAGAGCCTCTATTGTTGAGTTCAAGTATTTATAGTTAGAAACGATCAGTTTCCATGTTTCCATCAACTATGCGTACCCACTAAAAAAACTGTGGCTGGTTTAACCTTTGCTTGTCTGGACGCATTTCACCATAACAGAATTTTATATGATTTCTTAAGATTATCATATTTAGTTTAATCATGGTGATCACGTTTGATGTTAAGCTTACAATCGTTGGTTGGTAGTTTCCAATTTTGGTTAGATTCAAATAATCTTTGCAGCGTTATATCTTCAATATAATAAACTTTTTAAAACGTTTTTGTTGGTACTAACTTCAAGAGCTGTGCAAATTAGTTTAGTCGTTTTACCTGGAAGATTAATAACATGGGTGACAGTGGTGATTAAAACGAACGTATTAAAACAAACAAGCGGCTAGAGTTTTGTTTTTAAATAAAGGTGGTGAATATTAGTATAACTAAAAATATGAGAACAATACTAAAATCATTACTCACAAATTTAGATTACATAGAATTAATAACCATAATACTACGGTAGATGTCGATGTGAAATGAAAATAGTACCTAATATGCCGTGTCAAAAAGTTAAAAGACAAGACAAAATTAGTCAAAATTAAAATATCATAATTTTAATAACTGTACACTGAAAAAATATCCAACAAAACGGTTCGTTAATTTAAAAAAACAGTCTTGATCTTCATTCGTTGGCTCAACAAACAATATCGTTGGTTCAATTAACAATTTATTAATATTACGAATAATTTCAATGTATTAATTAATTGTTTGTTGATTCAGGGAAAAGTAGTTTTGCAAACATATCGACTGACAAAGATGATATAATAGCTATTGAAATCAATTTGTTATAAGAGGCATAACCTGATAGTTCTTTTTATAAGAGCAACCTATGCAAAACATATACGAAAAATTTAACAAATAGAACAAATTCCTCAGTTAATTGTTTTAAAAATCCATGAATCAAAGATTAAGAAGAAAATCGAATTAAATCAATTCGTACTACTTAAACCGATTTTTAATCACAGCTGTACGAGTAAAAGCTTTAACAAATACTGAAAACAAAATCGTTATGGAAGTCAAATCAGTTACTGTAAAGTCTCAAATATGTTTATTCATTACATACAAAAAAGCACAATCATTCAATTCAAAAGTTTCACATCTCAATTCAGAAAAAACGTAATTTATCTCAATTAAATAACTTACATTTTCTTAAGTCGAAATCGTGATAAATCTTTAGGAAATCAGCTTTCCCATCCATCTTCTGAATTTTCGTTTTGTTTTCTATCAATTAAAAAATTTTTGAAACTGTTGAATGGAAAATTGATTTAAAATTGAATGTTTGCGTCAACAATCAATCAAAATTAAATTTTTTGGGAATGAGAAAATTTTCAAATTTCAAAATTTTCGAAATCGATTTTTTTCGTTCAACAAAATTAGCAAAAAGATTGATTATGGAATTTATGGCGGCGACTATCTTATGTTTGTTTTTATAAAATCGATGTTTTTTTGGGGTTGAACAATTTGAATAGAGCTTGATGATTCAGCAAATTAAAGGTTAATTTCGTTACATTTTTTTTGGATAATTTTCAAGGTTGAAGTTCAAATGGACAGAGATGAATTATTTTTTATTCATTCTATTCATTGATTGAACGAGATTGTATTTGCTTTATAGGAAAAAAGATCATCTTTTAAAGGGTTAGAAAACTTTATCGTATGACACTATTTTAACGTTTTTGTTTGTTTGGAAGAGTTAATTTTGATTTTCGAAGAATAATCACTCGAATTTATAAACCGTGATTGATGGATGATATAATTCCATTATAAACTTATTTGAAATAAAGTAGGACAAAATAAAAAGCTGGGATATATTGATAGCAAAATTCGAAATACGACGTCCACCCTGTGCTACGTGAGTGGATCTGGAACATGAATAATTGGTGGTTTAGTTTGGTTGGTGATTCTGTAGTGAAACTTTAGTTTTTATTCTGAGTATTGATCCTTCCTTTAGCCCAGAAACTTTTAATATATATGAATCGGACCACATTTTTTCACGGTATTAAAACGGTAGATTGCAAAGTTAAATTCAACAATTTAAATTAAAAATAAAATAATTCCTCTTTCACCTAAATGTCGCTCAACTAGTGAGAAATTGTTACTTATTTAGTCAGTTATTCACTAAAAATTCACCAAATTTCAAGTTATTTAGGAAAATAAAATGTGTTTCACCAATTGAATGTCTTTTTTTATGTTTTATTTCAGACTACCTACGTCATAAGGAATGTTTTTATTTCATTCAGAACGATTGGGACATTTGTGCAAATGAATTTAAAAATGTTTTAAAGGATGAAATGTCAAAAATTCGAAATGAGGTTAACACCAGCCCGAATAGTAATAGCAATTTGCATTTTATACAAATCTGTTGGTAAGTACAATTAAAAATACAAAACCACAAACTTTCCCTTAGATTATATTAAATTCAAATATATGTCGTACAAATCTATAATTTTGTACCTGTACGATTGTAATTTTAAGTTTTATAAACAATTTATAAAAAAATAGTACATCCATGAGATAACATACAACTTCCTGAAAAGTTTCGAGTTTTTCAATCTAGGATGCACATTAAAATTACATTTGACATAATGCCCAGCAAACTTATATTATGTTGACTAAAATCATGAAATAAATATGATCAAATATCAAGTTTCAGGGTTTCTCAAACGAACGACTTTGGAGCACTTGTTTTTTTATAGTGGGGGAGGTGCGTTGTAGTTGAAAATTGCATTATTTGAGATTTTATTACTGAACTTTTTTAAGACTGATTGTGTCCCTTCTTCATATATCAACTGTGATGATCCAAGTTAAGCTTTTACAAACAATTTACAAAATATTTCTAAGAAATGTTTTGTTAGTTTAGATTTTCAATACAAAAATCTAACATAACAAAACTTTTCTGGGAAATCAAACCTTATGTTTCGTCTCATGAATGTTTAAATTTAATTTATGATTATTTCTAAGAGTTCTTGATTGTTTGTACTTCGACATAATCTACCCTATAACCGTTAAGAAAATATTGAATTGAAATATGGAAATATTGATGAATTTATTATTATGATATGAGTTTCAAAACATTTGTTCATCCCAATTGTAGATGAAACCACATTCAATTTTGTGATTACAATAAGCAAAACACAATTTAAATAAAAAATATTTAAGAAACGCATTTTTTTTATTAGAGAATTGATATTTTGGAACTTCCCATTTGACCTTTACAATTTTCTAAGAAACTATTACTCCTATTGAACTGAAATCTTGTAGAAAATAAGTAAAGAAAATAAATATTCAATTTAAAATATTTATTATTAAAAATTAATAAGTATTTTATCTGAATGGAAAGAGAATCTTTTACCGCGGGACGTGGAACGCAGCTGAGCAACCCTAAAGCTATCAGGAAACAAGGAATGGACGCACCGAGATATAAAAAGGGTAACATCAACAATTGAAAAAGAGATCTAAATACTCACTGCCTATGCAATAATGGTCATTGTACTTAAAAACAGTTTCGTAATGGTGTCCTTCCAGGTGCAAGAATCTAAGAAATCGTGCTAAAATTAATGCCGATAAATGATATTTAACCTACGGCTGCGCAAAACATATCACAGTTATCATAATTAAAACAAATATCAGCTCACAGTAATATCATTATTATCACAAAATTTCCAAACTGACTATCATTTCTAATTTCCTCTAATTTAGCTCCGCCATTTTGAAAAAAAATTTAAAACAAACGATGTGCTGTATATAGTGCTATAGTTCTGCAGGATCTGTTACTCGTAATGTAATCCATATTACTAATTGAAAAAAGTTGGTACTTTTAGCCAACTGCTACTCATTAAAACATTTCATACATAAATGGAAACATTTTTAAAGTCTTACATCATTTTTTCGAGAATAACGGGCTAACCCCTGATTTTTTATAAAATAAAAAAAATCTTTTGCTATGCTAGAGTTGTACTGGTTGTAAAACTCAAAATGAGGACCATACCACCAACCAAAAAATTAAACACGGTATAACGATTTTTGAAGTGGTGTTGACCGTTAAATATTGAAGCTATCCACTTTGTAAAAATAAAAATAAAAGATTGTGCTGTATTGTACCACAATTGCACTGGTTGTTCTACCCCAAAAAAGGGCTACAGCGTGACGGTCACGTGAATAACCAAAAATGTTCCCAAACAAAATCGCACAAAGTGAGTTTTTTATAATTCGATTTAATCACTTAGGTTATAGTAGTTAAAAAGTTGGTATTTAAGGACTTGGGATATGGCTGGAGCGATAGTGTTGGTGCATTGCGGATTTAAAAGCTTGGGGATTGCAGAAGCGGGGAAAACATTTTTTGGTAATCGATTCCACCAGTATATAGAACGTGAGAGGAAGGAGTTATTATAGCTAGATGATCTTACATATGAGACCTCTAAGGTATGTTTATGGGAATACGATAACTGTCCTGTGGCTCGTGAAGATCTACGTAATGGAGGTATTTAGTTATTAATTACCTTAGAGTAGTTTCCGTAGTAGTATATGTAAAACAGTGTCAGAGCTCCAACCACTCTTCTATGATGCAACGAATCCATACCCGATATTAACATTGGATCATCAATCAGTTTCAATGCACGTCTGTGAACTTTGTCGACAAAATCTAGAGAGGTTTCTGGTGCTGCAGTCCAGATATGGGAGTCAAATTCGAGGATCGGTCGTATATATGCTTTATAGATCGTAATAATTTCCAATAGAAAGAAAAAGCTTTTACAGCGCCGTAGAAAACAAAGTCGTTGTGATCCCTATTATGCCACGAAAAGAATATTTCAGTTAGTGATTTAAATTAGCGCCCAATAGTTTGAGTGTAAGTGAGTTTAATAATAATTGCTTGGAAAACGTTGCATTGCCACTAAACAGTGAGGTTTTATGGGACAAAACGCAAGACTCCGTCTTCATAGAATTAAATGTCATAAGATTTCGTTTAGCCCAGGCTAGGATTAATTCAAGATCTACATCCAAGGATTCAACCATTTTGTTGTTTTTTAAAGGAATTGGAATGGAAGATAGTACTACAAATATCATAAAAAACTCTGTCAAACGCCACCAACACTCACCAAGGTCATAAATTGCTTTACCCCGTATCTCCGTGAGGACTGACATGATGTCACCAGTAGACCGTGCTTTACGAAATCCGTATTGGTAGTCGTGGAGAAGATTGTTGTTTTCGAGATATGCCATTAGTTTATAATTGATCATTTTTTCCACAACTTTAGCAAGTATCGAGGTAAGTGTAATGGGAAGATAATTTGATGGGTCAGACTTGTTACTCTTTTTCGGGACTGGTTTCCATATTGATGGATATAATCTAAAAAAGATTTCACTTAAAAAAATAAAAACACATAAAAATAAGTAAAATAAAGTAAAAAATGTATGCTGTCACGGGACACCAGGAAAATGTGAAACATAAAAGTTTACAACAAAATTTATAAAATAAATATTTTAAACACTTTGAAACAGATGATCTGTCATGGATGTTTAAGTGAGCACCTAAACAAGTATAAGCAGGTAACGAACCAGCAGTTAAGGCAGTTTTAGTGTGAGGGGAAGGCTTAGAATGAAGAGCACGTGATAGTTGGAATGGCAAAAGGTTTGCAAATACACGAAAACTTATTGAGCAGCATATGGGAGAATCAATCACTCCACATAGCCTCGTGGAATCGCTGAGCTCAAGAGACACTTAGGACATAGCGAATGATATCATTATAAGTTGAGATCATCACACGATCAAACGACTTTGACGAGGCCAACGAAGAACAGACACGCTCAACACTATAATGCAGCAAAACCACAACATAACATTATAATCACGAGAGAAAACTACACTCAACTCAACTCAAACAATGAACTAAATGGTGGTACCGCATGGATGCAACAGGATCACGAGCAAGAGAGCTTTACCCGGCAAGACCCCACGTCTCACAATTGTAAAGTCGGGTTCCAAGTGTTTTTGAAACGTCCATCTTCCTATGTAAATGAAAAAACACACATACATATTTTGTATTTATTCGTGTAATACAGAACACAGGATTACGGCATAAAATTGTTAAACTGTTTTTCGTGACGCAAATTCATTTGATTTTTATTTTAAGGTGCGCCAATAGATGTTTCACATCAAAAATAGTACATATTTTTATAATAGTAAAAAATTTTTAATACAAATGATTCCAATTTACTCTACTCTTTACTCTAACTATTTTTAATATAATAGCGTGACGATCACGCGAACACATAAATATTTTCCCATAAAAAATCGTCCAACGCACATTAAGAAATTTTCACTTAATTTTTTAATACAAATGATTGCAATTTATCTCATGTGAATACATAATATTTTATCCATACAAAATCGACAATGCGCCTAAAGAAGTTTTAGTTCACTTGTTTTCCTTACAAATATAACAAAATCCTTACTGTACTTACAAACTGTTGGAAACAAGAAAAACATCACATTGAAAAGAAAAATAATAAATGATCACAATTTATCTCATTTGCTCTTAATAATTTTTTAGTATTTAATATTTATTTAGCGTGATGATCACAGAGTGACAATCAAGCGAATATACAAAATTTCCCACATACAAACTCACCCAACGCACCTAAAGAAGTGTTCGGTTCAAAATCCATATCCCTTCTGGGAAAAAATAGTGCTCGCTGAAATGATTTTTCGGGCATTACTTTGCTCCACCATTTAAAAAAATTTAAACAGAGGTTGTGCTGTATTGTGTTAAAGTTGTGCAGCATGTAGTCCTCAAAAGAATTTCAGAATTTCATGGTACAAATGGCTAGGCATTACATTATAAAACATTATAAAACATTATAAAATAATTTCATTGGTAAAATGAATATTTTCTGACTAGCACATCCATCAAACTCGAGCACAGTACAGCACAATCTTCGTTTTTTTTATTTTTCTCAAAATGGTGGTACTAATTTTTACTCGAAAAATCGATTAACCGTGCTACCTTTATACCGATAGCACAATCAGGCGTGCACACCAAAAAAAAATTTAGGTGTGGCCAAAATAAAATATTCTTTTCCAACAAAATTCAAAATGAAAAATTAACAATTAAATTAACAGAATTTGGTACAATAATGTCACGATATTCTGCATTCCTTCGAGTAAGCCTTCCTCTCCATTCGGTAAACGTAATTACCTTCCTGATTTGCTTACCGATTAGAAACAAAAACCACCAAATTTTAGTCGGTATTAAGCACCGCTATTGTTTCACAACAATAAGAAGACAGTTCTACAAACTAAAATCCGTAACACGAATATTCAATAGCTTCAAAAGCTCCAACGGTTGTTTGTAGAAATTTAGAATATAAAAGTACACAAAATATTTCAATTCAAAAATAGTTTTAGCTTCTATTTACTCGGTTTTATGTTAACGATACAAGGTTTCGTTTCCCCTTATACTATTTACACTATCGCAGTCTAATTTAAATTAATTCTCATTTTGCTAAAGGAATGCCTTAAATACAATTTTGCTAAATCTCTCGATAATTTGAGGTTAATTTAAAATGTTTACATTTACACAAATAAAATTGAGAAATCCTAAATCATCGACGTCATTATCTTGCATTTTATTTATTTAATGTTTCTGAGTTCATTTTAGTTTTGAGGGTGAGGTTGACTACAATATTGTTTTGTATTTCGTTGCGATTTTGGAAAAGGGTCGAGAGTTCAACATACCTGTGTACCAATTCTTTATTGATTTCAGGCTGGCCTACGACTCTCGAGAACAAGAGACTCTATGGTCTGCTCTGGTGTCAATAGGAATCCCTGCTAAACTGGTCTCACTATGCAAAATGACAGTACAAAACTCTCACGAATGTGTACGAGTAGAGTACGAAACATCGAAGTTTTTTAAAGTCGACTCCGGTTTAAGACAAGGTGATGCTATCTCTCAGGTGATGCAATACGGTAACGTTTTTACTTTTTTAAAATACAGAACCCAAAAAACTATTTATCTCTAGATGCCTTGCTTGACCATGAGTCACAACCGCAATTCAATATCTATAAATAATTTAGCATTTATTCTATTACTGCTACTTTGGGTGATATTAAAAAGTTATAGAAATTACCGGTATATCGATAAGTATCAATATATCAATAAGTGCCGAGACATCGATAAGTATCGACATATCGACAAAAATCGGTATGTCGATAGAACTGATATATCCATTTATCGATATATCAATATTTCGATATTTTATCATGCCGATATCGTTAAGTAAAGTATCATATATCGTTTTGGTTAGAAAACTGATATTTTGTAATTGTTTTTAGTTTTGGATAGACATATGGACCACATAAAGATGTGTATGAAGAAACTGAAACGCCATAAGTGTTTCTAGACCAGGGTCGATAATTTTTGAAAACAAAACAAATAATAGTAGGATAAAACCCATTAGAAAAGGAGGACAATATTATAACAATGAAAGGAAAAATAATTTACGGGCGATCTGAGGTCGGGAAGGGGAAGGGGTGAGTTTTAAGGGTAAAAAACGATTTATCTCGATTTCCGGCAAAACTAAAAGTCCTATGGAAAAAAGTTGGATGGCAAAGTTGTAGGTAATAAAAAGATCTAAAACTTTTGCATTGACACTTTTTTCAAATAACCTCAAAATTTATGTGAAAAATTCAAAAAACCAAGTTTTCGGTTTTTTATTTTTATCTTTTACAAAAAAAAATTTTTTTCACGAAATTTGGTTAAAACTTGCCTTTTTATGTTCCAAATACGCTGTAATTTATTTGATTTGAAATATTTATTTTTTCAGCTTATTTTGAATTAATATCGAAACAGCACCCTAATTTTCAATCGAAAATTCACCCGTCAAAATATCAGCTTTTTTCAAAAAGTTGGTATGCTTTCTGTTTGTTGAAATCTCTTTTTCGATATTAATTCAAAATAAGGTGAAAAAATAAATATTTCAAATCAAATAAATTACAGCGTATTTGGGACATAAAAAGGTAAGTTTTCACGAAATTTCGTGAAAAAAAATTTTTTTTGTAAAAGATAAAAATAAAAACCCAAAAACTTGGTTTTTTGAATTTTTCACATAAATTTTGAGGTTATTTGAAAAAAGTGTCAATGCAAAAGTTTTAGATCTTTTTATTACCTACAACTTTGCCATCCAACTTTTTTCCATAGGACTTTTGGTTTTACCGGAAATCGAGATAAACCGTTTTTTACCCTTTAAAACTCACCCCTTCCCCTTCCCGACCTCAGATCGCCCGTAAATTATTTTTCCTTTCATTCTTATAATATTCTCCTCCTTTTCTAATAGGTTTCATCCTACTATTATTTTTTTCACTTTTTATTATTTTTAAAGGCTTCTACCCTGGTCTATTCTATTTTTGGTTATAAAAGAATTGTATTGGTTGATTAAAATCATTCCCCACACAGCCAGTGGTCGAAAAAAGAATTAAAATCAAAAGTAAATTTTAAAAAACTCTCCTCACCTCTTCCTACAACACTCGGTCGAAATTTAACATATATCACAAAAAATATTCAAAAGTTATTCAAATCTTTATTCAAAATCGAATACGCATGACTTGTAGTTTCAAATAAACTAAGATTTAGGAGACTAACCTGAGGTGTAAAGTACCACCTGCTCCTGCTGCCTAACTTCGCCCAAAAGTTTTCAAATCAAAACCGATTTTTTTTTCAAAAACCTTTTGTAATTGGCCCTATATAGTTTTCAAGTTTTCTTCGTACATGACGCCCGGCACACAGACAGTTTGTAGTTTTGCAGACAGAACTAATATAAATATAAACATCAATAAATCGCAACAAATTATTTTGCTCTAATAAAATTTTAATCAATATATTTTTTTGTTCATTTCAAAAATAAATAATATTTCTTGTTCTAATTTAACAGAGTTTAACATTTAATTCCATTAAGGTATGAGAGTAGCGTATGTCCAATTGGTTTAAAATTAACGATAAAGGATTGGTGCTGTATATGCAGAATAGCTAGCATATGGTGAAGCAAAAGCCGTTTGAGCTGTATATGCTGAGGCAACAATTGGTGATGAGTAGGCAGCAGCATATGGTGATGCATAAACTCCATCAGTATAAGCTAATGGAGCTCCGAAGTATTGTGGCTTAGCTACGGCACAAGCAATAGCCATACATAAAACGATTAACTAATCAACAAAAATTAAATTAAAACATGTTCACTTTTAATTAATAATTAATAAATTTATACTTACAAGTTTGAACATTTTGGATATTGTTGTAAACGGAGATGTTACTTGGTAGAACTAAACAAGAATTATGATATCTAATCGTTGCAAATCTGCCTCTTTATATATAAAACTTATTTCACGAAAATCAAAAATTAATTATTTGATAATCCAAGTTTCTCCTTAAACAACTTATAACAAATGCATTCATAAACATTAATAATAGTTGAAAATTAATTAGCTAAATAGTTAATACTAAAATTAATGTTTTTATCATATCAATAGTTTTTAAGTTCACCCTCGTATTTATGATAAAAGTGTGACAAATACTCTGCCAAACTATAGTTCACGTAATTGTTGATTGTTTAAAGCAAAGGTAAAATAAAATCGTTCCTGATCCATAAACTGGAGGTTGTTATTGAAATTGATTAGTTTTTTGATGAATTTATTTTTGAATTTATTATTCAAAACATTTAATGAATATTTACTTAATGTTATTGAGTTGGAACGTGCTTCCAATTTTCCTATGTGTAATAATGAATCAAGTATTAATTTTATTATTATTGAAATATAGATTAAAAAAAGCTAAAATTTGTAATATTGTATTTAATTAGTAATATAAGTAATGTTTATACTTGATACATTCTACATGATGGACATTCAAAATTACGCAACGTGGGATAACTTGAATTGAAATGATTTTGCTTTCCAATTTATTTCAAAACAGTTCTTCCATTTTTTAGAAAGGGCGGATTCAGAATGTCATATGTTGTGATGGATGTGAAAAATAAAAATGACAAGAATTTAAAATAAATGATTTTTTTGCCGCACGAATTGTGCTCGAAAACAGCTATTATAGCGGTTGACTTATCTTCCAAATGTTAGTTTTAGGGTTGAAATTTTTTTGACCTGTCCAAATGGAGACTTTTATAACATTCTGTAATAATTAAATTTTAATTTACATAACTTGCTGTTGAATTTTTTGTACTTATTAACAAAAATGTGAGTTATTTCTTGTATCCTTTCCATTAAAATCGCACATGATGACCCAAAAAATAAATGAAATTCACACTGAAAGGAAATGTTGTAAAGATTAAACGAGAATTTTTGAAACGAAAAATGGATAAGTTGGAGTTGGAGGTGGAGAGGATAAAATATAATTTTTGTAATCAGTGGTTGTAATTCATGTGATACAAAAGCCTACTACGACCAACAAAATTTGTTTATCTGTTTAATTTCTGGTAGTTATCCAGGATCAGTTAGTAACAGGTCATTCAATATGACGTGACGTATGTACCGTTTCCCAAACATTTACCAGCTCCCTCGTATGTGATTCTGCATGAACGAGTGAAATTAAATGAGTTGTGTCTAATTACTTAATGGGTTTTGTAATAAATAGTCTATTTGTTGGTGCACACCTCCTTGTAGTATGCAAGCTGGTTAATTTATTTTTACAGTTAATGCTATACATTTTAATTCACGTTTTATTTTAACATATAAATAGGTGACTTGAATTTTACATTAAGCCTAGAAAAACAAATAAAAACTAATTCTAGAGGCAGATATTCACAAAAATTGATAAATCGGGCAACAAAATGAGACGGTTCGCATTAAATATATTAACACCAACTGCCAATCAACACCGTAGCGCCAACTTTCATGGATCAAAATTTTATAGATCTACTCATAAGTATTAAAACACGTTTCGAGTACATTAATAGACAGTAAATTTGCCTAAAATATTAGCAACGTAAACCCCTAAAGAAAGTTACGACTTATTTCCACGCATCTGATATCGGTTTGACGACTTTTTTTGCAATAATCTCTATATTTTATAATTTAAAGAAAACCAACAAAAGATTTATCACAACATCCAGTCCACAGAAAACTAGAATCAGTTTACTTTTTTCTGCCAAAACCACTAATAAACCGCATAATGTTTTTTTGAAACACAATATGGAATTTGTAATCATCCACAAAAATGAGAAAATGTTTTAATAACTGAAGCGGCCAACTAATGTTAGTGGACTTTATTCTTGAAGCTGAACTAAAATATCAATGAGGCATACTTCACAGCAGCAAGATCTAACTTCAACTTCGACTGCGATAAAAAATGATAAATTTATAACTTTCGGCAAGTGACAGCAAGATTATTTTTTTATTGATCGTTAAGCATGTTTAGTGTTAATATAATAAATTATAACTTAACGTCTTTGAATATCCGAAGATGTCAACTAGGGATAAGGATCGGATTAGAATTAAGTTTCTTTGAGAAATTTATGTTGGCGTTAATATTCTTTAAAATTTTGATGATTAAAGTTATCCGGGAAAAACCATGAAGACATTGAGTTCCAGAGATGCGAGACTCTGTTAGTCGCGCTAAAAGGTTACAGTTCTACATCTTATTATTTGAACCATAAAAGGATGGGCCGCTCTGAACCGATGCTCTGGTGTGACGCAGTAGGTTAACATACTTAGGTAAAATGGATTTGATCTCTTCAGAACCCTGTTCATCCATGATATATTTATTGAAAATAGTCAAATCAGATACATTTCTTCTATACTGAAAGGAATCAAGATCAAGATCTATATCAAATCATTAGTAAGATCCAAGTTACCAATCAATTTAACCGCTCTTCGCTACACATAATCAAGATACTTCAAGCTGCTTATGTAAGCTCCACCTCTTATGTGAGAATAGTATTCCAAACAAGGACGTATAAAAGACTTGTAAACTAGAAGAAATTGTTCGCTATTAAAATACTTACGGCATCGTCCCAATAACCCCAATTTTTGAACAGCGCTCTTCGCTAGGCTAAAAATATGGGAATTAAACTTCATATTATTTTCAACCTCAACTACTAGAAGCCTCACGGACTTTTTCTCCATAAGATCCATGGAATCTATCTTTAATGGGAAACGGAGGTGTTGACCATCTTGAAAAATGACAAACCTGTGTTTTGGTCGTATTGAATTCAACACTGTTAGCAACACCCCAATCAAAAATCGTTTTAAGATCCACGTTTAATGAATCAATCATATTTGATCTACAGTTATTAAGCGCTAGAGGTGAATATAATTTAGGTGCAACATGAGACGCACAATGCGTGCTATCATCAGCAAAACTATGCATGGGGTTATTTGTTGAAACCAAAAAATCATTAGCTTAGATGAAAAATAGACGTAGGGATAAAATGGAAACTCGAGAAACTCCTGCATTAGTAGAAAATACATCCGATGATAAACCGTCAACATTGGTGCGAAATTTTGGCTCATATCTGTATAAAACTTTTTATCCAGAAAATTAGTTGCTATCCATAACATCTGAATTTGCATATAATATTTTTGTGCCATACTTTGTTAAAAGCTTTGGAAATATCAAAAGCAATACCGAAAGTTTCTCAAAAGTGTTCAAGCGATTTGTTCCAGACATGATTCGAGTAACAAACGAAAGCGAATCTCCAGTTGCTCTTCCCTTTCGGAACCCTTATTGTCTTTCATTAAGTAATTTGGATGACTCTAAAAATCTCATTAAATTAAAAATTCTATTCTTTGTAAAGCCTGAATTTTTATATTATTAAAAATAGAAACATACAGTATCTATTTAACCAAAGGAATTATTTTAAACAATACATGAATGTATGGATAATGCGCGGACTACTAAGGAGAAATCTTTAATACAACAAGAATATTTTAATTTTAATTTACAAGATGGTCTAAAACAATTCAAAATAAAATTGAAGAATTTAAAAATTAGAATATGAAAATAAACTTAATTTGTTGAGAGTTGACTTCATGTTTAGATGCCCCGATAATAAGCCAAAAAGGTCCATTTATTTTTCTATTAATATATAAACATTATCAGCGATTTCTTGCAGTGCTTTAATTTTTATATAAAAACACTAGTATCTGTTACGTTATTCGACCCTCCGGAATCGTGATGATTTTGTTTTCTTTTTAATCCAAAATATGCTTTTTCTTATTATTCAACGAGCACGGTTGACAAAAAAAACAATTAAATATGTAATGACGTAATTAAGAAACAAAAAAATTCATTTTTTTTCCTTTTCTTGTATTATTATTTTTTTTATTTTTATTCATTCATTTTTTTATTTTGTAGGCATTCTAACCAAACATAAAGGACATGAACCCTAATTAAAATTATTTTTATTTATAAACCTTTTTCTTTTCTTTTAAATTTCTTTAAAATCACATTTATTAACAATAATTATAATAAATATAAATATTATTCAACAATAAATGCAAATGTTTAAATTAAAATGAACCAAACTATCAATTACATATATATTTTTTTAAGTAATTAATCACATTTTTGTTTATCGATTTTTTTGTTATATTTCAATAATAATTTGACCGGACAAAAATATAATATTTATTAACAAATTAATTACAACCGTATCGAGGAAAAGTTCACAGCTGACCGCCTATGAACTTATTTTAAATTTCAAATTACAACTCAACTCAAATTGAAAAATGTTTGTTATTTATATATTTTTAATTACTCTAAACAAGAGAGAAGAAGAATTGATTGCATTTATTCTTAACTCGTCGTGCATATTGTTGTAAACCAGTTACCGAAACCAGTTAACAGATTGTTTCATTTTTCCAAAACATTTTTTCTTGTATTCTGTTAATTGTAAAACAGAAACCAAAAATAAGGACCACCCTTTTATTAACAAATAATCATATCATATCATCAACAGGTTCAATTGCACACATCAATCGGCAAAAAAACCAACTCACACATCGAAATGTAAAATGAGCATACATACTTTGAGTTTTCCTTCTTGTATGCTTTAATACAACAAAATTATACGAAAAGAGAGTTCATATTATCATCCCTTTTGGCTTCGTTTTAATAAGGCAAAGAAATAATGAAAGAAAACAAAAAAAATTCGAAACGTTTGTAAAGAGAATGCAAGTATAAAACAAAAACTATCATAACCTTGATGTTTCGACAGTGAGTCAAAAATTTATGTAAACTGACTGCTTGTTAAAAAAAAAGTTAATGAAAAACGCAATGATATAGCATCATAGATAAAAAAAATAGGAAAGTATGTGTTGCTCCGGAATTAGTCTTTACTGTTAGGTTTTAACTACAAAAAACTAATTCCTTTACTAACACCTTACCTAGAACTAAATTTGTTCTGTATCAGATTGTATATTGTTACAAACGATACATGTTAGACATCACCTAATTTGTGGGCATAACAATTTATTTCTCAAAAATTTTAGCAACTATTGACAAAATTGAAATGAGTCTGTAATTTGGTGGGTCGGATTAACTACCCTTCTTTACAAGTGGCTGTACACTAGCAGTTTTCATGTCTCAGGCAAAATCCTTTTCTTATATGACACATAAAATATCTTAGTGAGGAGTACTCCCTGATGCTTGTAAAAACATTTTTCGAATAATGGTTTTACGACAAATTATTCGCTTCATTTTGAGAGATACTTTAGATATAGGTCTAGGTGGGAAACTAGGGTTTGACTGATGTATAATCGATAGAAAAAATGTCCCTGCAAATTTGTTGTCTCTTTTGGGTCAATAATAGGTATATCTTAACAAGAGGAGTAAGAGAAGATTTACAAAAAATTACCTTACATAGCGTTAGCGGCTTTATAGAAGTTACGCGAACCAGCAAATTTGGAAGCTTTCTTCATATTAAAGGGATTGCGCTCTCCATTTATTAGTTGATTTTGATGATAAATAATAAACTTTTTTGATGCAGCAAATGACGACCATGCAGTCAGTAACTTTTGATTTCGATGAACACTAATCAATTGTTGGTTCTAATGATAAATTATAAACGCATAATGTCCAGCAAATGACGACCATGCATTAAGCAGCAGATCCTTCCAACAAAGGCCATTGTTTTACATGCGATGACGCTTTCATAATCCAATAAAAATATTTGTTATTTTTTGTTGTCATATTTATACAATTTGTTTGAAATAATAATAAATATTTTGGTCTTGTTCAAAATATTTTTATAAATTCATAATTCATATTATGGTACGTTGGCTGCCGCCGCAAAAATACGGAAAAAATAGCGACACTTCCTCTACCGCCGGTAAAAAGAGAAAAAACTGGCGTTATTTTAGAGAGATGTCAAAGAATAAAACTTAAAATTAAATTTCCAATAATCCAGCTAATGCCGTATTTTTGATCACGTTACGCACTGTTTTTCTCACTGATCAAAGCCTACATATAGTATGATGAAGGCTCGTTTCTTTGAGGAAGTAATAGAGTATCATCATCAATGAATATGCCATAACTATAAGATTGAGGGTGCTAGCGTTGACTGACAGTTCATCCACCAGCATTTCTAAAATGTCACCTTTGTTAGTGACATCTGATAGTGGAATCACTGTCTGGAATAATAGAATAATAGAACGAGCCTTGAGATTTTAAATTCTTTACTAGCAGAGGCTGTGAATTTGATTATGCCTTAACTCAGCCAAGTACATATGCTAAATTGGATGTGAAAATTTCACAAGTAAACGGCTTCAAATGACCATAGAAAAGGAACTCTAACGACTCCAAAAGTCGGAGGAAGTTCCTTTTTTTTTATCTCTGTTTAAATATGTATTACAAAACTAACACGAAACATCAATACGTTGTCGGAAAATTATAACAGATCATAAATTCATATAATTTAGTGAATATAAAGTTGAAAGGGTTCTTGAACCAGTTACGATGTTTTTGTTTTTTGGTTATTCGGTTCTTAATTATGTGGAACTTGATTTTGATTTCTGAATTTTATGTATCCATATAGAAGATTATTTTTATATATTTGTACTTTTATTTTTTATTTTTATTTTAAGTTTTATTTAAATTTTATACATGTGTACATATTTATTTAGAACACATAATACAGTTTGGATGCTGACGTTTCGGAGCCTTGGTTTTGCTCCTTTTTCAAGGCGACGATGTTTCTATTTTTAAAAAAATGGGTAAGAACAAATTAAAAACTTACAATCAAAACATTGCTTAATTTAAAATTACAAAACCAACAAAACATGTCTTCCTCTCCAATCACTTCTCCTACCTTCTCCTATCAAATTCGTTTTCATTACGGCGACATTGCTTGTTCCCTCCTACACCTATACATGACTAACAACACCAAACTAGCCCAATTAACACTACGTAGATGTTTTCTCCTTTAATGCCGTTCAACAGGGGTTTTCCTTCCTTCATCCTCAAGAATGTCAACGCTATAGAAAACAACTTGTTTGGACCATCACACAGAGCCCTCGGTCATCTCTAAATCTTACTAACAAACTCAACATCTTATTCTCTATTAACAGTTTTGCTTCCAAGCTCACCTACCCGGAAGAGAACGCTAGCACAATCGAAGGTCTTCTCAGTTCCTTCCAACACATACTCCGTTCTTCTAAAGGCGGAAGGTCTAACCATACCGACTTCATTCTAACCACAGCTTTGATCTCCTCCCGCCGCTTTCTTCCCTTTCATCCCATTCAGAACTAATCATTCTGCTTGCCAACAAAGGAAACATTAGTGTTATTATGTTGTCTTCCTCCTACTATGAAAAAATGAACTTACTCCTTTCAGACACTTCCACATACTCCATAGTCAATAGCAACCCCTCTCCCTCTGCCGTCAGAACCAACAACTCCTTTGTAGACACCCTGCTCTGTTCTAACCATATCGATTCTCACACATATTTCCGACTACGATCCACTGCCTCAGCTCTTCCAAAAATCTACGGTCTCCCTTAAAAAACATAAAGAGGACATTTCTCTCCGTCCGATTGTTGCCAACTACTCCTCTCCTTCATTCAACTTATCCAAATTCCTTAACTCCATCCTCCTACAAGTTGCGATGCCTCCTTATTTAATGTAAAAAACTCTCTTGAATTTAAATATTTTTTCTCCAGCAAAATCATTCCGCCTGACCACTCCCTTTTTTTTGACGTCATTTCTCTGTTCATGAACGTTTCTGTGGACATGGCTTTGAATGATATAAGTAACAAATGGGACTGCATCCAAACATTCACCACCATTCCACAGTTGCTATTCAAACAGTTGGTCCTTTTCTCTAAAGTCAAAACTTTTTACTTCACCTTCCGCGATCGTATTTACATGCAAACCCGAGCTCTTGCCATGGGCAACCCTCTTTCTCCCACTCTCTCTGACTTAGTTCTGGAAGATGTCCTGAATAGATTCCTAGACCAGCTCCTTTATTCCCCGTTTTTTTCCACACCGTTTTTTCCACACCAAATTAAACATAGGCTTTTCCTTTACCAAACGCGTCCTTTCCTTGTGCGACAATAAATACAATCCTCAAAACATCCACAAGATTTACCAAATCCTCCAAAATATTAAAATCCTGAACAAATACCTAACCCTACTCTCATCCTCTACCCCTCCTCCTCCTTTTGGCGATCCCGTCTATTTTCCTTTCCCCTATATCAATGGTTTCACCCACGTGCTTACGAATTTTTTCCAAAGATACTTTCCTGAAGTTCGTTTAGCTTTTTCCTACCCCACTTCCCTCTAAACCCTTGTTTTTTCTAAAGTCAAAGATCTAACCCCTACTATGGCTTATTCGAATGTCGTCTATTTGCTAAATTGTGCTGACTGTGACGCAGTTTACGTTGGCCAAATAAAACAACAATTAAAAACCAAATTCAAAAACATATTTCTGTTTTCAAACGTCGTGATGACTCTAACACTGCCTTAATAAACCACCGGACACTCCTTTGACTTCCACTATCCTAAAATTCACAAATAATTTTTTATGGGTATTGACACGAAATGGGAGGGTGTCGAACAAAAAATTAAAAACATTTTTTTTAAGGTTCAGAACAAAGCCTCTCAAATTTAAGTGGCCGGGGGCCCGCCTTAGAATTGATCGATTGATTTCAAATTTTGCAAAAAATATTTTTATGGCTATTGACACGAAATGGGAAGGTGCCGTACAAAAAAATAAAATTTTTTTTAAGGGCCACCATAGTGGACATCTTTCAAATCTAATAATTCATTATTACTGGACATAACAGACCCCAATATCAAATTTAATGGCTTTGACATTCCACGTAATTTATGGGTGAAATTGAACAGAATCCGAATATTAAATGGAAGAGGTCCTGATTCTTTTTACAAATGGGGAGTAGTAACGTCACCGTCTTGTGATTGAGGAACACAAAAACAAACAATTCGTCACATCGTCTCCGAATGCCGATTACGCTCTTATCAAGGACCAATAACAGATTTTATCGACGAAACACTGATTGCATTCGAATGGCTGAAATGTCCTGACGTTGAAATTTGAGTTTCGTTGATTGTTAACTTTGATTTTTATCACTGTACGGATGTATCCATACGCTAAATAAATAAATAAATTACTCTAAACCTTCTCTTTCAAGTAAGGACCGTTCATGTAATCTAGATTTCGCTGGGACTAGGAATTGCAATCCCGGGATTAGTGTTTTATTAATCAAGGAACTACGGGCTTCATAAAATTTGAACCCTGCGATTCTGGAAGACCACAGTTTAGAATTTAGGAAGCCCGGGATTTATAAAGCGCTAATCCAAGGATTGCAATCCTTAACTCCGACGTAAGATCCGATAAGGTTGTTTTGGTGAAATATCCAACTGTAACCACGCTTATTTTTTCTTGTATAATATAGTTTAGGAAAACTTATCAGCCTGTTCTACCTCGATGCATTGATGTGGTCCTTTAAATCACATCCGAAAGTAAAAGCCAAACTCCTATGGTGCTGTAGATCTGAAATTTGAAAGACAAAATCAATAAAAGATTCTCCTGTTTATAATACAAACACTAGATGAGTTTGCGTTTTGACCCATATTTTTCTTGCTAACAAGCTACTCTTAATCTCGCAATCGTGCACTTACCACTTAAAACACAGATTTATACTAGATCTCATTAAGTTTGAATGTTTAGGACTACAGTTCCATAAAATCCGTCACTCCACCAAGATGAATTATCAAAACTGGTGGCGATTTAACATGGTGTGGCACACGGTCAGCTTTTATTATTCAAAATTAATTGGAGTTTGTAAAACCACATGATAGTCACGAGCTGCGTTATGTAGTAGACTGTTAATATGTGTTATAAATGTGTTATGTAGTAGACTGTTGTCTGTTTATGTAACAAGAAAACAACTCTGTAACAAAAATTATAATCCCATAATATATTATAACCGTAAACACCAAGAATTTACCACATAAAAAAATTATAACTCTTTAAACAACCCATTTGCATAAACCACTCTAACACATTCGTTAAAGTTTATTATTTTTATTTTCAGTGCCAAATATGGATATGAAAATTGTGTTTACAACAGTGCCAAAAATAAATGTCGAAAAGATTCTGCAACATTTGTTCATAAAATCGCTAAAATACTATCGTCTGAGAAACAATTTGCAAACTGTGATAAAATTGAAAAGAATATATGTTCAAAAAGTTCAATAAATAAATTTCACATTAATTATATTTTAATATTAATTATATATTATTTTAATCAATTGTAATTTAGAAGAATATTTTAATTTTGTTTTTAAGGAATAACGCTTTGTTGAATTAATTAAATTTAAAAAAAAATATAAATTTGCTCTAAAACTTTTCGTTTACGTTGTAATTAAATTAAGGTTAATTGTAACTTTGTAAGCAATAGATAACTACAAAAATTTCCATTTTAAAGTGAAAATGTATATTAATTGTGTTAATTAAAGAGTCAAAGTTAAAAGGTAGAAATACTTTTATATATATAGTATCATTAGCTAGAAGTTGAGTGAATCTAAAGAAACGAAGCAGAAAAATATTTTTATGTAAATTTAAATATATAACTTAACAAAATTCAATGTAATTTAATTTAAATAAATGATTAGCTGATAATTATATTATTGCGTAAGTTATTATAATTTGTGTCACATCTTGAGATTTTTTCTTTTGCAAGGAAGTTTGAGATAATTACCTTAATTACTAAAATCAGGAAGTGAAAGGTAGGGTTTGTATTAAACATCTGAAAAAATTAAAATCGAATTTGCCGCCTGCAAAATTGACGACACTCACATTTGTTAATAACGGTAAGTTGAGAAATCGCGTGTACAACCCCATTCTACGGATACAACCATACATGAGATATCACTAGCAGTGAGATATCACTTGCCAAGGTGATAGCTTAGGGGTTGTAATGAAGAGCTTCTCCATTGGCGAACCAATGAAGCGGCATGGCAGGCTGCGTACCTTGAGATTATTAACGCCAAATCGACTAAAGTTCAGTCATCGTGGATTTGATAGATTAATACCTGCTGCTTCAACACAAATACAGAAATGTACGCAAATTACGTGAATAAACCGGAATGGAAACAATAGGAATGTAAAAACTGAGACTCTGGCGACCCCCTTTTGCGAAACAACCGCGATCAGCACGTCCAGCCCCCACAATCATTCACATACGCCCACACACTCACACTGCATACACGCTCACGTCCACCCACACACCCACGCTTACATTCAAACAACCAGGTCCACATACACGCTCATAAAACGATGCGATGTCCTACAATTCGTAGGGGAATTAATGACACAAAATCAATGATAAACCAACAGATGATGGAGGTCGTATGGTACTACCAAATCGTCGTAGTTCGGGTGATTGACATGACATCAGTGTATTAAGCTTATTCAACTCGAAAACAACTTGTTTCCATCCAAGAAGTTCAGCTACACCCATAGGTATACCACCACTACAGATGTAAATTTACCGGTAAAATATTTTTATGGTAATTTTACCGTAAAATTACCGGTAAGATTGGTAAAATTAGTAAAATAGGTAAAATATAAAACTGGATCAAAAAATTAAATTATGGTTGCATTTTTAATTAATTCAAAATGTACGACTATATCACAATCATTTCTATAGTTTATAAAAACATTAGATACAAATCAAATATATTTTTATGGGGTTAAATATACGAAAATCGGCTATTGTTTATACTTAGCAATACATCTTGAAAACGGACTACACATTGTTTGCATATCTGAAAAAATGGAACAAATCCTGGACCAACTGGCTACAACGATGACTGTTTTCTTCATTATTATGTCGAAGTTATGCGTTTGTAAGGACAATATTATATTCGACAATGTTTACATATTAGTATTACACATGGAATGGAAATATAAAACATTTGAACGGCACAAATTCAAAAAGTGAGTCTACAGAAAAACAAGCGTATTCATTGAAACTTAATATATGTTCAAACTATATGCGACGCATCCCATTCAGCGTTTTTTCAGCATTGATAATTGTCAACGGCAGTAAACGTGTGACGTGTCACTCCACATATGCCACAACCGACGATGGGATAGATACATTAATTGCGCGGGCAACAATCAAAATCTAATTCGTGCATTGTTTCATTCATGGGAAAAATATAAAAGCAAATAGCTAAAAAATTTTTTTTCTCAAACTCGAAACAAAAATTTATAATGAAGGGCTGATAATGTTTCGTTGCGTTATGTGTTCTTAACCGTTTGAGAGTTCCATAGATCTGCTGCTCTTGGTGCTTCGTCTAAAGTAAAATTGCAACACGAACCAAATTAATTTCAAATTATTTCCAAATATTCTAACTTACTATATAAGAATCACGATTTGTAAGAAAACGAACTATGCTTGCGGCCAACAATAAAGACATCTACGAACTTCACAAAATTATTCAATCTAACATTCAAAGCGAAGAAATAATATAGAAATCCGTCTATACCGCAACTGCTATAGAGCCAAATGAAGCGTTTTGTTTTTCCAACAGAATGTTTTTAATTCACTCGATCTGTCACACCACGTATTGCAATTGAAAAACAGTTCATCGCAGTGTACCGATGAAATGCATAAATTTTACTCTGTTATTCGTATCAATTGCTCGGCAGTGGGTACTGTACAAAGACATACTGCTGAACCGAACTGCATATCATCTGCAATGAAATGATTGGCTGGAATCAATAACCTTGGATGGCCTCAATCTACAGCTGTTTAAAAAGTGTTCAATACCTCAGATGCATTTTGGGCTCAAATCTAGGTTTTCAGGGGCATCTTGTTGTGATAAATATTCTTGTTAATGTAATAAATATTCTACAATTACACAAAAAAGCACAAAATTTGATTTTTATTAAACAAAGGTAAATACAATTTTATTGCAATTTTACCAATTTTACCAAGCCTAAGTAATATTACGTAATATTACCAATTTTACCGGTAATTTTACCATGGGTAATATTACCTTTACATCTGTAACCACCACCGTAGATCAAAATCCATACCAAAATACGGACTATCATAGAGGTCCAATAAATGATGTTATTATTATCTGTATTGATGAACCAAGATGTAAATGATGATGTACGACGCCAGTTGTCGATTAGAAACCATAAAACTCCACTCGTTGCCATATAAAAACAACGGTCTACATTTTCTAAATAAATTGTTTTCCATATGTTTTTCAAAAACTCGGCTTTCATTAACGTATGTTGTAATATAAATAACATAATCAACACTGTATCAATCGATAACTCGTATAGAATATTTTGCAATAAAAACTTCTTCCCCCTTAAATTATTTAATAGAATTTACACAACAGTTATACTCGATTTTGGTTTGGAGGGAAACACCAGTAACTTCCCAATTGAATGAAACGTTAAACAAAATGAGATAATTGATATAATAAATGACAATATATTCTTCAATACCGCCATTGTTGCCAGTGGTATTTTAGTTTTAATAGACAAATATATCTATACAGTTAATTTATCAAAAATCAAACTGACATCTCTGTGTGTAATACTTGTTTGATGGTGTCTCGCATATCTCCACCACCCGATTTCGCACACGCGCATCGACAGGCACACCCACATTCATTCACATGTACACCCATTCACGCACATTCACACCTCTACGTTATAAAAAAGACGAAAAAGTAAATAGAATAAACAAAAATTCACTCACCCCATGATTATATCCTCCAGGCCTCAGAGTCCTGAGTTCTTAGCCCTCCATCAGCGATGAATATCCCAGCAGGTAAGGTATTATGGGTAAAATTGTATAAATAGGATGACTAGTTGTATCACAATTGTAAAACGGTGGCGCCGCAATAGCTAAGCGATTGATGGTAACTTGATATAAATACGATGTAAATGTTGCGCCGCAATAGCTAAGCGATTGATGATAAATTGATATAAATACGAAAATGTTGCGTTGAAATAACCCAGGCGATTTCTGATAAAATTGCAGAAGTCAGTTGCAAATGCTGTGCCGTAATAGCTCAGGCAACTGCTGATAAAATTGTATAATTAAATGTGGACTTATCCAACTCATCGATGATAAATTCGAAACACGGCAGATATATGTGTAACTGTTTAATTTATAACTTGGTTCATATGCATCTACAACTGGTTGATAATTTGTACCACTTTGGTAAGTAGGCGTAATTTGTTAGGTTGTAAACTTATAGTAACTTGAAACTAAATGAAGGAAATTCACAGTCGATTGATAAATAAATCTTTTATTATAATTGTCTAACATGGAGTGTATATATTAATTGGTAATTAAGTTCTATGGTTTTTGTAGCTTATTATATCATGCTTTAGTTTATATTAATTTAGATTACAGTAATTCAACTTCAAAATAGATTGATAAATAAATCCTCCTTTTTTTGTTTAAATAATTGTCTACCATGAAGTGAAGTATCATTGTACACTCATAGTTGATTGGAAATTTTAAATTGTACTAAGAACGGCACAAACACATATGGCAAAATTTTTCCTTTTATTTTCTTTTATTTAGGTTTATTTCGCTATGAACTATCCGTACTATCACCAATAGATAAGTCGGAATGCCGTAATAAAGCAAAATTTTCACCTTCCGTACACGGCACAAACACACAATATGTTTTCACAATTTTCTTTTATCTGAATCAACCATCAAGAATAGTGCCCCGATCCATTTCAACGTTACGAGTCTCGAATATTCTTTTATACGTGTTAGCTTAACAAAACTTAGAGCACATCGATCATAGGACTAATCACAGCTCAAAACGCCTGACATTACTTCTTTTCTTTCGTTTCTATTTTTGTTCAAAACTTCACTAAATTAAAGTAATTTAACATTGAAATCGTGCCTTCAAAATAAAAACGGAAATTCATTACAAAAAAATTGACAACTCATCACAATATCACAGCTGGAAGGCAGACCTCTTCAAGGTCAACTCTACGGTACAAACATATATGCAATTTGTTTGTATTTCTTCTTTGAATTTCACTAATTTGAATTACTTATATAAAAATGCACTAAGTAAATTTATGAAACACTGAATTGATTTATCCTAAAGTAAGAACAGGTATTTAAACAACAAACCATTCGCTGGAAATCCACCGGTTACAAATCCAAAAGAAAATTAATTAAAACTCGTCAGGCGGTCACCTCCATTTTTCAATCTGTCAGACACACAAAAAAAAACTCAAATAATATCCAATAAAAATTATCGACTAAGAGAGCGAACAGACGATATATTCATCTCTTATATAGGAATTTAATATCGAAAATTGAGCTACAAAGTTTTTTTGAAGGGGAAATCTTAGTACATTTTCCGTTTAAAAAAAATACTGATTGTGATTTTGTAATACACAAAATTGCAAGATAATTTCGCGAAATAAGTTATTTCCAACGCATTTGGAAGAAATATTAATTTATTAGAATGGATTAAACGTATGTTCAACCGATTTCATGATGATTACGTATTATGAAATAATAACTTACAACCGTATTCCAGTAAGTTTCAGAGTTATAACGGAAAAAAAAATTGATACAAACACCTATATAAGAAATATAACATATTTTGAAGACAATCGCCAAACCGATTGTAGGTTAATAGTTTTACTTCGGTCTGAAAGACCTAAGTATTACATTCATGAGCTCAAAGTGAAATTCTTACCCCCACTTTTTTGGCATTTCTCGACGTTTTAGGACCTACTGATTCTAAAAAAGAAAAAGAAAAATGTATGTCTGTCTGCCGGCCGTCCGGCCGTCATTACCTACACTGCAGGGAAAACGGCTGGAGGGATTTCAAAATTTTTTTTTTCTAAAAATAGGTATTCACAAGGGACAGGTCCGAAAGGACGCTGTGTTCAATAACTGTACCGGAAGTGTGTCAAAAAAATTATTATGCGTGTCAAAAATAGCAAATTTTCATTTTTTGATTTTTTTCATTTTATAAGTTTGTCAAAAAATAATTGTCATGTGTGTCAAAAGAAAGATTTTTATTTATTTTTTTACCTAATATTTTGGAAAAAAAATAAAATTAATTGTTTGTTTGAAACGAAGTTTTATTATTATTATTGAGAATTATGGCATCATAAGTTAGTCAAAAAAATGTTGTCAAGTGTGTCGAAAGAAAGATTTTTATTTTTTTACCCAATTTTTTGGAAAAAAATAAAATTGTTTGTTTGAAATGAAATTTTATTATTATTATTGAGAATTATAGCATTATAAGTTTGTCAAAAAATGTTGTCAAGTGTGTCAAAAGAAAGGTTTTTATTTATTTTTTATCCTATTTTTTTAGAAAAAAATAAAATTAATAGTTCGCGTGACATGATATTTTATTATTATTATAGAGAATTATGGCATTATAAGTTTGTCAAAAAATAATGTCAAGTGTGTCAAAAAATGATTTCATTTAATTTTTTAGCCAATTTTTTGGGAAAAAAATATAGCTGTTTCTATGACGTAAATGTAATTTAAAATGAAATTGGACATGGAAATTTTTGAATTTGTTATAGTTTTTGAAATATTTTTGGAATTTTGAAAAAGTTTGTATTTTTGATTTTGTAATAATTTTTGCAATATTTTTAGAATTTCGGAAAAAGTTTTAATTTTTGATTTTGTAAGAACTTTTGAAATATTTTTAGAATTTTGAAAAAAGTTTGAATTTTTAAGAATTTTTGAAATATTATTGAAATTTAGAAAATATTTAAATATTTGATTTTATTCTAATTTTTGGAATATTTTTGGAATTTTGAAAAAGTTTGATTTTATTTAGTTTAACAATATTTTTGGAATTTTGATTATAATTTTCCGGCAACGTATTGATGTTTCGTGTTAGTTTTGTAATAAATTTTTAAACAGAGATAAAAAGTACTTGTACTTTAACATAGAGTTATGTTTGATATACATCGCTGCCCAAAACTAAAAACCATGTCCTCATAAAAGTTTTTTGCCGAAAACTATATCAAAATCCTTAACCCAGACCGAAGTCTTGATGTCTCAGAGCTGTGAGATTTCAGCCCCTCCATATTTTAGCTATTGAGACGATTGGACAAATATGCACAGCCGTTTGAGGTTTGAAAACATTTAGAGCAATCACAGTTAGTGGCCCGGAGAATTCAAATTTATGTAGTATGGTGAAGTAATGCTGGTGAAACGCAGTGTGAGCCAATGATAGGGGATTGTAAAATAAAATACTATTGTTAATGGTGTTGTGCTAAAAGGAATATGTGTAGCGGAAACTAAACGAAAATATGACCATAGATTACGGATGAACGAGAAATTGTTGTGAACTATGCGTGATAGGGAAAATTGTGAGATGTAAGGAAATGGAAACGAACTGAATCTGTGACTGTACTACACTACGTCCCCATATTCCAGGCTATACATAACAGGGTGCTGGTTGATGAACTTTACCCAGACAATGGTGGCACTCTCAAAGTAACCAATGGAATATTCTTTGATGATATTGCGCTATTTTTTGGTCGAAGAAACGTGCTTCCATATAACTCTATATCCGGGTTTTAATCATTGAGAAAGACAGGGTATCTCATGATCGAGGAATATGTCACTGCCTTTTGGAAACCCAATCCTAGTTTTCTTGGATCAAACTTTTTTTTTTCAAAAAATCATTTGAATAACCAAATTTAATCTGAATCTAGTGTTTTCTTAAGGGCGGGCCCCCCTTAAGAAAACAAATTTGTACACAATATTCTCGACATATTGTTCATTCAGAAAAAAAATTAAAAAAAATGCAAAAAAAATTATTTTAAAACCATACCCCCTAGGGTTTTAAAATAATTTTTTCTCCATTTTTTTTTAAATTTTTTTTCCTGAATGAACAATATGTCGAGAATATTGTGTACAAATTTTATGTCAATCCGAGTAAAACTAACGGAGTTATAGCATGTCAACAGGGGCGGGTATGGTTTTAAAATTATTTTTTTTGCATTTGCATTTTTTTTCACGCACTTTCGTGCCTTTGGCAAAGAAACGAATAATCAATAGTGCACATTCGCGAAAACACCCCCCCGTAAAAATCAATGACCTTAACAACAAGTTATAAGGTAAAATAATGTTATACAACATTTCAAAAAGTTATTTTCATTTTAATAGTAACCCAGCAGAAATTAGTTAGGGAAAACCTGATTACAGTCAGGGCGTGATCAGGGCCTGGTCAGTCCTACAAGGGCAATCCCTTTTAGGGCATTTTGATGTGGGCTTGATTTAGAATACCCTGTTAGGGTTAACCTTATTTGAATAAATCCGGCCCCGATCAGATTTTTCGTATTTGACCCCTAGCTGAAATTTCAATTGGTTAAAATTCACTAGAGTATTATCCATTTTAGAAATATATAGATAAGAAACTATATATAGAAATATATAGTTGCATGTATGTTTTAGTTATCGTTTCTCGACTGAAAGACTATAATAATAGTGATTAAGGTGGTATGTATGTTTTAATTTTTTCCATTGTAATTTTTTTATTTTAATTTAATTAATTTATGTATATAGTATATAAATATATATCAGGGTCTGGTCCAGATATCCCAATCAAGGCTTGATCCGATTATCCCAATCAGGATCTGATCCGGTAAGCCCAATCAGGACCTGATAAGGCAAAAGCGTTACACACATAATACGGGCCCAATCAGGCCGCCCTAGAAATACCTGATCCGGATTAGGGCAAACCTGATCAGGACCTTACTTGAGCCCTGACAAATTTCTGCTCGGGAAGTAATAACTTTATAATCACAAAAAACTATCCACAAATAGTAAATTATAAAAATGTCGTCAAGCTTGTTATTGTTTTTATACGTGGGTGTTTGTATTAGTTTTTACTGGAAGACGAATTTATCAAAAAATCTCAATTTCATAAAATTGATTTATATCAGAAAAAACATCAAAAATTTTGTCTGAAAGAACGCTCCCAATTGATTTCCATCAATTTTTTTTGATGTGTATCACTTTTTTTTTGGCTGAAAAAACTCCACATTAATCTATCAGTAGCATTATCAATAGACTGATAAGCCGCTATCCGAAAACATTCTATCGGTCGCTCAGACAACTATTTCACGAATGATTAAAACACAATCTTCAAGAGCGAGCCAAAGACACGAATAGTACATTAGTGTCTTTGGCATTTTATAAAAAATTTTATTTACACTTTGGTGGTTTTAGAAGTTCATGTTTGACCGTGAAGCTTTTTTCCTATCACATTGATGTTTCTGGCACTGAATTCCACGACAAAAATAAGCCATATTATCATATTAGTGAAAAACTTGAAATATTGCACATTCATGACTCTGGCATAACAGTGACGATATGAAATGTATTCTCGAGGGTAAGTAGAAAAGTGAATTTAAATATTTGCAAATATATGTCGTTACATTTCAATCATGTTCCGATTTAGTGTCACATTTCAATGAGATGGAGATAAGTGTAATTTACTAAGGTAAAGTCTATTCAATTTCAGTCTATAGTGAATTATAAATTAATCTAATTACAAATGCAGGTTAAACAATATAATACAAATGTTTAACATTTGCTGGTAGGTATAGTAATAAAAATGTTAATCTTTTTTTAAAAAAACAACCTTCTATATAACTTTTTTTTTCGATACAACCGATTTTCGAATTCTTTTGTTTGTAAAATGGTAGAGTATTAAAATAACAAAAATATAAATGGATTGAAGAAAATCTATAATTTCGCTCAGGGTAGGCGAGGGTAAGCATAGAACCGTCAATCTTGAGGGTAAGCATAGAAGTCAAGTTTATTTGATCAGATTTGACAACGATGGCACTAAACGAGATTTATTATATGATTTCACTTACTATAATGTTGCATACAAAAGTATCCTTTACTCAGAAGCATGAATTACTATTATTACTATGAATTAGTATTAGGTTACAATCAAATGCTGAAGGCGTGAACCCTTTTGTCTCCCGACGCCAAGAAATCATCCATATACACCGCTCTTTATTGCTGATCTTTTTTAAAAGATATCAGAAAATCAAAATTTATAGAAATATAGACTATCGCGTTTACAAAAGTTCGTGATGGATAGATTGGGCGTGCTTTAGGGTTTTTTACTTCACCACAATTTTAAATTGTGTGAAGTAATGCAATCTATCGTGAAAAAAAAATCTTACACACCCCAAATTTTGTTTTTTCTTTTGTTTTGGACCATCCTCTATCTAAATAGCCACTAAAAATTTTGGTGTACGCCTGTGTGTGGGTGGCTGTGTGGGTGTGTGGGTATATGGGTGTATGGGTGTGTGGGTGGGTGACCTTTCTGCATAGGATCTTGATGAAACTTTGGCAAATGATACAGGTTCACTTGAAAATGGAAGATCTGGATTCATTTTACATTTGGACAAAATGGCGGAGGTCTGCAGAACACCTCTAAGCTTAAATCTTCAATAACTTCTAATCCCGGCTTATGATCTCATGGAAACTTGGTATATAAGGTTTTAGTACAGTTTCCAATATTTCTGCATACCAACTTCCGGTTTGTCACTTCCGGTTAAAAAGTTTTTTTACCTGGTGTTTATTCCTACTGTACCCGACAATTACCGATCGATTTTCATGAAACGTTGGAAAAAGCTTTCAAATAACATGAGAAAGATTTTATCAGCTTTTGGAGTACATTGGATAAAGGGTTTGGAGGTTCACCATACAACTAGTGGCTTTTTCCACAATGTTTTTGTCTTATATTTTTGTAGCCGATGATGAATGTATAACATTCGAAATGCGTCAAATAAATATATATAACTACTAGCGGGGTCCGGCGTGCTTTGCTACACCTATAGATAAAGTTTGTGTGTATACATTTTGTTGACGTAGTAGCAATAATTTCAAAGAGTAGTAATGAGAAATGATTTTCTATTTTTTTTTAAATATGAATGTAAAAGGATCAGCACTCTAGTTGATCAGCAAAATATAAAAAATTAGTATTATATATAAAATAAAGGATATATAAAAATACGCGATCAAATAAGTTTTCAGGTGTGTAAGGACATTGTACGGAACAAATTGTATTGAACATTATACGGAACAAATATAGATTCAAAAATGTTCACATTGTTCATGCCGTTTAATATACGCTTTTTTTTACTGGTAGGTTATTAAAAACGTTACAAAAAAATTGTAATCGTGATGTCATTCCATGGTCAACAAGGGCAGTTAGAATAGTGACAATACATTCGATGAAGGTGAATACAAACACATTTACAAATTTTAAACATACACACATTAATTTTTATAAATAGAAGATAATGATGCAAAAAGAATTAAAATTTTATTTTGGAGTTTTGTATTAAACTTCTAGGCAGTACTACGTGTGAATTCATAGGATGAGAAATATTTCTATTTAGTCAACATTCTGAGTCATTGTAGTCATTATTGGTTGTTGCAAATCAATGCGAAACTAATATCTGACACACGGTCAATATATTGCCATATATAGACAACATTATGGGAATATTAATTTTTTGGAGTTTTGAGAGTGATTAAGCTTAAAGTAATTGTTGAAAGTAATATTAATATTAATAAGTAATTATTGTCGGGTCGGGATTTAACTTATACTTATCAGTGACATCATTCCGACAGACGTTGTCCTGCATGATATTTCAAGCGATTAGGATATTAAACAAAGTATGAAATGAAAGACAAATAATATAATAATTTCATTATTCTTTATTTTGAAATAATATCAATTTTTCTAAAAACAATTCGTTATAATCAATATTGTTTGTTTAATTTTATCTTAATGCGAGTTGATGAACAATATTTTTAGTCAATTCCTGAGGTGTATAAATGAATAAACTTGACGGTTTTCCAATGCCAGAACACGCCACATATAATTGGCCATGTGAAAATACCGGATTTTCTAGATCCAACCCACAAATCGACATTGTTTGACCTTGTGACTTATTAATAGTCATGGCAAATGCCAAGCGAATTGGAAATTGCAGACGTCTGAATGGAATGGGTGAGTCTGAAGCGATCATTTGGATTCGTGGCAGAAGAACAACTCCACCTTCAAATTAGCCGTTCAAAATTGTAGCTTCAAGAACATTGCCCAAAGTTTTTTTTATGACTAATCTTGTACGGTTGCATAGCTTAGGTGGATTTAAATTCCGAAGAAAAATTATTGGTGAGCCAATTTTTAATCGCAAGTTATGTGGTGGAATTTCTGGTAAATCCAGCGAATTAAAAAGTTCAACATTATAGCTTACTGATGCGTCAGGATCGGTAACAGTGTCGATCGATTTGAACAATATCTCATTGCCGGGTATTGAATGTTGTATTTTGAACTTAATAGCGTCAACATCGATATTTTTAGCGGCTAAAATAGCTCGTTCACGAAGCCACGCATGATTAATATAATTAGCAGCGCCATCTGCCGGGTTGATTTGTGAATCTAAATCATCCAGGGCGTCACTCAAACACATACAAAAAATTCATTAAAATCGGTCCAGCCGTTTAGGAGGAGTTCAGTGACAATACCGACTGCAGCGCCTCTGCTGGGCTGATTTATAAATTTAAACCATTCGGGCGCCACCCAAACGCACACAAAAAAATTCATTCAAATCGGTCCAGCCGTTTAGGAAAAGTTCAGTGACAATACCGACTGCAGCGCCTCTGCTGGGCTGATTTGTAAATTTTAACCATCCAGGGCGCTACCCAAACGCATACAAAAAAAACTCATTCAAATCGGTCAAGCCGTTTAGGAGGAGTTCAGTGACAATATCGACTGCAGTGCCTCTGCTGGGCTGATTTATAAATTTAAACCATTCGGGGCGCCACTCAAACGCACACAAAAAAAATTCATTCAAATCGGTTCAGCCGTGTAGGAGGAGTTTAGTGACAATACCGACTGCAGTTCCTCTGCAGGGCTGATTTATAAATTAAACCATTCGAGGTGCCACCCAAACGCACACAAAAAAATTCATCGAAATCGGTCCAGCCGTTTAGGAGGGGTTCAGTGACAATACCGACTGCATCGCCTCTGCCGGGTTGATTTATGAATCTAAACCATTCGGAGCGCCACTCAAACGCACACAAAAAATTCATTCAAATCGGTCCAGCCGTTTAGAAGGAGTTCACAGTCATACACACGTACAGTAGAATTATATATATGTATAAAGAAGAATAAAGATTAAAAGATTGTTTTGTGGATTTATTTTTACAATAATTTAATAATTTAAATTATTGATATAAATGTTTTTATGTTTGTTGGGAGCATTAAACATTCGTTCGTGAATGAATTTTGATGACACTTTGGAAAAAGATGCAAACATGTATGGCAAGGAACTGATCAGTTTTTAAGCGATAGTGAACAAAATGGTGTGGGGTCCCTTGAGCACCTGTTTTTTTGAAAGCTCAATAACATATGTACCTGATAATCGAATTGGATGAAACTTAGTACATGGGCATTTAGTACGGTTCAAAACAGTTCTGCATCCCAACTTCCAGTTTTTCACTTACGGTAAACATTTTTTTTTGTAATTTTTCAATTTTTTCTGTGTGTTTATGCACACTACAGCCTACAATAATGAAGTTATTGTGATGAAACTTATGGAAAAGGTTCCAATTAGTGTGAGAAGATAGTTATCATCTTTTGAGACACATTGATCAGAGTGGCGGGGGTCTACCATACAAATGCTGACTTCTCGCACTTTGTTTTTAAAGTTAGTTGGGAGCATATAGACTTCATTCATTAATCAATTTTAATGACACTTTGAAAAAAGATAAAGACTTAAAAGACAAAGAACTGATTAGTTTTTGGACAATATTGGGATAAGTGGTGGGGGTCCTCCCGTACACCTGTTTATTGTTTCAATGTTTGTTGGAAGCATACAACATTCGTTCGTTAAGTAGTTTTGATGACACATCGCAAAAAGATGCAAATATTTATGGCAAGGAACAGATTAGTTTTTTTAGCGATGGTAAACAAAGTGGTAGGGGTCCTCCGAGCACCTGTTATTTTGGAAGCTCAATAACATCTGTACCTGATAATGGAATTGGATGAATCTTGGTACATAAACATTTAGTACGGTTCACAACAGTTCTGCATCCTAACTTCCGGTTTATCACTTCCGGTTAAATTTTTTTTTCTACTTTTTCTCGTACAACAGAATTTATGTTTGTTGGGATACTACTGCTTTCTTTAATATTACTTCGGTCTGAAAGACCGATTCATGAGCCAAAAGTGAAATTCTTACCCCCACTTTATTTTGGCATTTCTCGACGTTTTAGGACCTACTGATTCTAAAAAGTCAAAAAAAAATGTATGTCTGTCTGTCGGCCTGCCGTCATTACCTACGCTGCAGGGGAAACCGCTGGAGGGATTTCAACAATTTTTTTTTCTAAAAATAGGTATACTCAAGGTACAGGTCCGAAAGAACGCATGTTCGATAACTGTACCGGAAGTGTGTCAAAAAAATCATTAAGTGTTTCAAAAACAGCAAATTTTCGTATTTTTGGCTTAAAAAAATGCATTTTAAGTGATTACGAGTAGGAATATTAAATCTGGAGGAATCTTGATGGAAGGGATTGATATGTGAGATCAAAAACTAGATTATTGCATTATTAGTTTGTCAAACAAAGTTGTCAAGTGTGTCAAAAGAAAGATTTTTATTTATTTTTTTTTCCTAATTTTTTGGAAAAACAAAACTAATTATTTGTATGACATGAAATTTTATTATTATTATAGAGAATTATGGCATTATAAGTTTGTCAAAAAATTAATATCAAGTGTGTGTCAAAAAATGATTTCATTTATTTTTCAGCCAAGTTTTTTGAAAAAAAAATTTTGCTGTTTTTATGACGTAAATGTTATTCAAATGAATAAAATTGTACATGGACATTTTTGAATTTGTTATAGTTTTTGAAATATTTTTGGAATTTTGAAAAAGTTTGTATTTTTGATTTTCTAATAATTTTTGCAATATTTGTGGAATTTTGGAAGAATTTTAATTTTTGATTTTGTAATAATTTTTGAAATATTTTTAGAATTTTGAAAAATAAATAGAATTTGTCTATATTTTTAGAATTTTGGAAAATGTTTCTATTTCTGATTTTGTAAGAATTTTTGGAATATTTTTAGAATTTTGGAAAAGGTTTGAATTTTAAGAATTTTTGAAATATTATTGGATTTTAGAAATTCCAAAAATTATAATAAAATCAAAAATTTAAAATTCTGAAAATATTCCGAAAATTCTTACAAAATCAGAAATAGAAACATTTTCCAAAATTCTAAAAATATAGACAAATTCTATTTATTTTTCAAAATTCTAAAAAAATCAAAACTTTTTCCAAAATTCTAAACTTTTGCAAAAATTATTACAAAATCAAAGATAAAAACGTTTTTCAAAAATTCTTGAACTATTGCAAATATTATGACAAAATCAAAACTTGAAACTTTTTTCAAAATTATAATAGTCAAAAATTTAAAATTTTTCAAAATTCTAAAAATATTCCAAAAATTCTTACAAAATCAAAAACTAAAACTTTTTCAAAAATTCTAAAAATATTGCAAAAATTATTACAAAATCCAAATACAAACTTTTTTCAAAACTACTTCGGTCTGCAAGCCCTAAGTATTACATTCATGAGCCAAAAGTGAAATTCTTACCCCCACTTTTTTGGCATTTCTCGACGTTTTAGGACCTACTGATTGTAAAAAAGCAAAAAAAAAAATGTATGTCTGTCTGTCGGCCGGCCGTCCGTCCGTCATTACCGTCATTACCGCCATTACGAAATCTAGAAAACCGCTGGAGGGATTTCAAACTTTTTTTTTTTAAATAGGTATACTCAAGAGACAGGTCCGAAAGGACGCTGTGTTCGATAACTGTACCGGAAGTGTGTCTAAAAAATCATTATGTGTGTCAAAAATAGCAAATTTTCATATTTTTGGCTTAAAAAACGTTCATTTTAAGTGATTACGAGCATTGAACATGGAACATTGAATTTGTATCTGGTTTTGTCAGGACCCCCTTTATACAGAATGTTCCAGCCCTTCAATGAAAGACCGGCTACTCTGTGTTTAATAATGTAGGGCTCTTGAATTATCAATTATTCATGATTAATTTCAGAAATGACTCTATTTCGTTACGTTTTAGCAGCATTTCACAAGCTTCGTGTAAAGTATCTTGGTTTAACTTTTGACAAGCGGAATAACTGCAACTAGATTGCTGTGACAATTCATGTAGGCTTGTGTCAGCTTAGGGAGTATGACTGCTAAATGGTCTATTAGCTATATATAAAGTAGTTGTCAGAACCATTGTCAAATATGAATCCCCGGTTATCGAGAAGTTTTGTTGGAAGCGTGACAAAAAAACTGCGGGCTATACAAAGACTTGCCTTTAAATGCATTAGAAGCTCCTTTTCAGAAGTCATTTTTATTTCTAAACCGGTCGGGAAGGAATCAGTTTCCAGCCTTAGGTACAATTTTTCAGATTTTAGACCTTTTTTATTTTTAAACAAATCGATGGACATATATACTGAGTTTGTATAAAAATTTTCAAAATTTCGTTTAGAAGAAATAATTTAAAATTTATTGTTAAAAACGTATATTGAATTCAATACACGCCAACCGCAGGTTGAAGAACACCAACTGGTGTTCCATCAATTTAAATTTCGTTTTGTCCGCAAAAATGCGTTATTTTAATTTTACTTTATATAGAATATATTAAAACTTTTACATTCTTATTATGTAGGAAAAATCATAAGAAAATCTAATATGTACGTATATTTTTTCATACCAGATCTTCACCAAGAAAGAATAAACTCAACCTCGCAGCACGAGTTTTCTCGTTTTTGGCAGATTTACAATATTTTATTTTAGATTTATTAAACAAAACACAATTGTTTGGAAACATTTCGGTTCATGGTTTTTATTTTTTTTTATTGAATTATGATTTTTAATTTTAGGAAAAACTCTTACGAGGAAATTACAAAAACAAAAAACTTGTGCAAGGAAAAATTTTCTTTAAAAATTATTTGCAATCAAAACAAAACTTTTGCTAACAATAAAATAATGCAACACACTTTAATAGGAAATTAAAAACGGGGAAATAAATAATTAAATTTTTTGCAAAATATGTAAAATTTATTTTAAAGCTAACTATTTTAACAAAAACTTTTACATTCCCGATCAAGTGACCACATGTGAAAAATAATGAAAACCTTTTACGAGTATGTAGTCTGGTTCGATCTTATTAGAAAATTTCAACTCTAACAAAATTTTTAAAAATTTTGTCTCATCGGGACCAGCTGACAAAGATAAACTATGTACTAAAAATTTTATATGTGGATTAGATTCAGATATATTCAATTATTTTCTCTTTTGATTGAAAGCCACACTCGAATTTAATATTTTCTTAGGATGAAGAAACGAACCGCAGTTGATTTTGTTCTTTTCTGAACATTGTGACAAAGTTAGTAGCGTAAACACAACGTTTTGTACTTTTTTTTATTAATTTTTTGCTTATATTGAATAATTTTATAAAACATCAATTCTCTTTGCTAATGTTCTGAAACAGCTGTCCATTTTTTTTCTGCTTCAGCAGCATAACATCAAATTAGGCTAAAATAAATAAATCGTAGAAGATGGAAGAGGGTGGTGATGATGTTAGTAATTTCATTAGGAAGACAAGCATCTCTCAAAGGTAAAGTAAAAAAAAACTGCTATAAGCAACAATAAACAGGAAATTTCTAATACAATACATATTTTGTCTATGTGACTATGGAGATTTTATATTAAAGCATTGAGTATGTCACATAAGGGAAATCATTCTTAGCATATTCATGAAATTATTTTTTTCTAGATAGGCTTCTAAAATTACAATGAAATATTGTCGAATTTTGATTTATTATTTCGTACGAAGAAGAAAAAAAAACTGAAGTTGTGACATGTGTAGATAAAATGTTACTAAAATTAAAGATTGTTTGTTTAACATATTCTTGAGAAATACGTTTTTCTATTGGAAAGATTTTCGTGTATCAATCAATATGAATTTATTGATGTAAAATTAGTGATTAGATACTACTTTCGAGTGTTGTATACGTTAAACTTGTAGCTCGGCTTATACGAAATTTGATCTCAAATCCGTTTTCGGTACAAAATGCAATGACAAATGTCTAACTTAATAAGACGTGTTCAAAATTAATACCCAATAATTCGATTTCGATTAGATATGTTTTTCGATGTTTATCACAAGAATGATCACCGCGGGGTCAGAATAGATGGCAGTTTCCAACCCTATCACATTAGCCGTATCTAGGTCTGGATTTTTCTATCGAAATCCGACCAATATTCGATGTTTCTTCTCACACTCTTTAATTCAAAACGGCAATAACTTGACATTCAAACTCCCATACCACTTGATACCAGCTTTGCTATATGTACTAACTTTTGATTTGTCAGTTCCAGTAATACAAAATTATTGCAATTAAAAGTAATAATTATAAAGCGAACTCAATATAACTTTGTGAGCTGGTTTTGTCAACTCTATTGTAACGACTCTTTGTTGGTTCTTTTAGATTATTGAGCAAATACGACAGTAAAAAGACAGATCTTTAGTTAACAGAATCTCAAACTTTATTTATCCACCAATTACAGCAACTTCCGATTTTAATTACAATAAATTCTATGGTCTCCAATTTATGTACCATAAATTTCACCGCTTTCCACAATTTGAATCAATGAGAGTCGGAATCGTAAAATCTGTATTTACTATTCCACTAGGTTCAAATTCTTTCACTATTAGTACCCAGGCTCAAGTACCACCGATTATTCCTTATACTTGGGAATATTTGTAAAACACTTTTAATTGCAAAATCAAAACTGACTATCTGATATTCTGTTCGCTTATTTATATCGAAAAATAAATAAATCGAAACTTCTATAATCCACTAGAAATCAATATTACGTAGTCCGTACATCTTGAATAGGCCACACCTATTTCCATTCATACTTGCATTTGAATGTAGAAAACATTTAGGCGGAACGTATTGGTTATTTATGATTAAATTAAATTAACCCATTCTGGACGAAGTTTATTACACTATTAACAATTTACTAGATTTCGTACAGTCTTGCGAGTTATGGTAAATTTTTTATCTTGTTTAGTAAACGACAGTAACGCGCATCAGTGTTCTTTAATAGAGCGATTTTTATAAGGCTATAAAACTTAAAAATCAATACGATAGAGAACTGATTAGTTTTTGGACGGTAATAAACGAGTTTGGCTAAAATCAGATAAATCAATCCCAGGAAAAGATTTCGAATTTCGATACGAGAATTCAACTCCATGTAGAAATAGAAATCACAAAATCTCTAGCGAGTATAATCAAAACGGTTGACGCTTATTCATCATCATTTGCAAACATATTGGCCGAGTTCAAAGGCATTACAATACCGAAAAACGAAAACACGAGACACATCTGCGACAACATAACAGCTGATGCTTTATTGCGTATCTAGACTGCAATTACCACATATGTAGTACAAATATTATTTGCGATACAAGCAATAAATAGATACTTGGGATGCGAAATTTCCGTTCAGTAGATAAGCTATGCCGGTTCTAACGACACGAATTATTATTATAGACCTCCTAAATTCTCAAAATTGAGAGCCTTGCGTTGCAAAAATGCACAGACGTGAATTTTGAGTAAGAAGAGATGGTGGATTGAAAAAAATTAAAGGTGACGTCTTACGAAATTTGAAAAAAGAAAATTGAAAATAGAAAAGAAGAGAAATGTTTTTGTTGTATTATAACTATCCAGTTTTTTTAATTTTATGCATGACGTCACACGACAAAGAAAAAATCATATAGCAAAGAGAATGTAATAATTATAATTTACACTACGTTCTACAAAGTTGCATTTGAGATATTAATGATGTCCGATGACTTTCATAGTTAGCACGTTGCTCTTTTTGTTTGTATTTAATAATTATTTGACACACATAATCTGAACACTGCGATGTAGGAGTATCGTTATTTATAATATTTATAACAATTTGAGTAACCAAGACGATAAACCATCTGTAATCATATTGTCTTTTCCACTAATTATAATATAACCTAAGTGCCTTGACTGGCGTGGGCTATGTTCAGTTTAAGACGTAGGTGCTTTTGTCAGAGATTTGTGATTAGAGAAGATTGTGTGTTCTCTGCCTTCTATGAAATATCGAAAATGCTTTAGAACTTGATGGATGCCAAGCAATTCCCTATCAAAAGCAGAGTATTTTTTGAATAAAAAACCAAAGGTCCCCACCGACCATTATTAAATTTTACGAGAACAGCACCTATTGCCCAACTAGACGCATCAGCGGTTATATTAAATATAGCATCATCATTAGAATGTGTCAGTAGAGTGCATGGCGCTTAATCATCTTTACATTCCTTAACCATTCTTCACATTCCACAGACCAATTGAACTTCGGTTTCTTTGATTTAAGTTTTATCATTGTAGAGAGATGGGAGTGTAATGGGACTAAAAAAAGAAGAAGGAGAGGAAAAGTTCACAATAACTTCAACTCTGTTCTCAAATTAAATACTTTATAAATTTCTTAGAAAATACGTATTTTTTATTTCATCTATACTACTTGTATCTAGTACGAAAATGGTCCGGTTTAAATTTCAACTATTTTAGTCTTCCAGATGACAAATTTCTTCTTTCATCCCGATTTCTATTAAATTTAAGACATTTGCAAATCTCACACAATTACTTATGAAAATTACCATCGTAGATCTTTCGTTTTATTTTTAATATTTTTTTTTTTGTAGATTCTACAAAGTGTAAATAAAATTAATAGAAGTTTTGTAAATTTTCTAAATAATTTACTAAATTTTTTACATATTTTTTAATAAATATTTGAATAATTTATTAAAATTTGTTTGATGGTCTGCCTTGTTAAACTGTAATTAGTGTAAGTTCTGATAATTGATCTTGATGAAACTTGGTATTTAAGTTTTTTATAGGAGTCAACATACGTCTCTAACCCACTTACATTTAATGTGTTGTTGTGATCACGAATTCTGCCAGGGGACGTTTGTGGAATTGAGGTGGGTTGTCGGGAAGTCGGGACTTGACAGGTCAGACAATTAAACCGCTTGCATTACCAGCAAAGGCCGGCATTCTGATAACTCACCCTATATTCCTCATTCTCCAACTATAATATTACCTGCTTCGCGTTACATAAGTTTTGTTTAACATGTATCTAAATAATCAGTTGCAAATGGGATGAATCTTTTATCGTCCAGCGTGTATTTTCCTAAACTCATTATTTACTGATATCATTGTAGTTATAATTTGTTTACATTTTTATGTATATAACCTAATATATATTACTTTTTCAATTTTTTGTATCAAACGAGTATAAAGAAATAATGAAATGATGACGCATCTTGCATTTTATAAAAAAGAATATATCATATTAAACGTAAATCATATAACTTTCCTTTGTAAAGTTTTTTTTCTGTTATATATTTGAATGAGAAAAAAATGAAACAGACATATTCTCTTGCAAATGTTTTTTGTATGCTTTAATACTTCAACAAAAGCTTGTTGTACGTTTCGATGATAAACGAATGGAAGAGACATAATGACCATGAATCCACTTTTGTCTTTTTTTAGTCATAAAAATAGAAATAATATTAATCGAGGATATTGCTCAAATTTGAGGTTAGTTGATTTTGGATATTAAACCAAAAAATAATTAAAAATTAAAATGTTAAAGTCAGTTGGTGATTAATAATTATTAAAATTAGTTCATGGTTTTTTTCTTTTGCTTAAATTAGTTCGTTTTAGATATTCGATAATTGATATTTTTAGAAATAAAAACACACGTTAGATATTAAAGGAAATCAAAAAAATAATCGAGATCAAGCTCGTGAGGTTAAATGATAAAATTAAAAAAACAAATAAAGCTATCCCGGGTAGTGGAAAGTTAAACTCACGGTAAATAATTCGGGAATTATTTGGAACATTGTAAAATTCAAATGAGAAGCACCTGCGAGAAGCTGCTCACGCTGTAAATCATTTTTAGCCTTTCGCTGTGCATGGTCTTAAAAAATTGCCATTTATTTGGATTATCTACTTTAATCATTTGCCTAAATCCATTATTCTAGCCTTCGCACCGATTATTTGTTTTATCACCTGCATTTTTCGCATCCTGATAACAGTTCCAATCTTTAATTTGAAATCTGGGAAGACGCCTTGCACCTCCAATATTTATACGACCTGTGTAGGTGTCTTCAAAATAATCTACTATAGCAATAGCACTCTCTGGAATTGTGTTTGATTGTACCAATATATCAAAATATTCAATTACTTTTTCTATTGGCACATATGCAAGTGCTGTAAGATGTTTTACATTAAGGGCAAATTGCGAATCAGTATCATAGTTGCTATTAAAACCAAGAGAACAAATCTTTCGGTATACTGATTTCTTGAGTGGAAAAAGCACAGCTGTATATTTATTTTAGGAAAAATTGACTGAAAAGCAGATATTGCAGCTTGTTCAAAGTCAAGATGAATCTTTGATGGATTCATTTCACTATTTTGTGACTTCAATTGAAACAGCATTTTATCACACTTGGTTTTCATTTTATTGGGAGTAATGCAAATACGAGAAGCATTGGGTGGCCATTTATTAAACCATGTATAACGTAAAGTTGATAAAATAAATTAGGACAAACAGAAAATGTCCCATCAGCGTACCATTCACATGACTTAGCTAACAAGCTTAAATTGGAAGCAGTTGAAAATATAATCATGTGATTCTGTCCAGTCGCGTTCGTTTTTAGAAGTTGCACGATATTTTTCAGGAATGGCAAAGGCTTTTGTTGCTAATGAGTATGATCGGATCATACTCATTAGCAACTGCTCTGATTTGTCGGATGCGGCGTTTCATAGACTGGAACTGGGGTAATTGAGCAGCAGCAGCAGGAGATATATTTTTGGCTTCTGCAGCAATTAAAGCTTGGGTAGAACTAGAAAACGAAGCCTTAGCTACCTCACAAATGTTGCTCATGTGCATGGAAGTATCTAATTTTGCAGCCTCTGCAGCATGATTGTGTTCCTTAGGTACGAACAATATTTACCTTCAACAGGGTGCAATCTAGAGCCACACTTGTTTTTATAATTTGCCGAGCATTTCCATATTGTCTTTTCAGCGTATGTCCTTTCTTTGTAAAATGTATATCCATTCAATATAAGTAAGTCTTTAATTTTTTCAGTTTTAGTCAAAGTATAATCCATTTTAAAATCAATAGAATATATCCAACAAATAATAAAATTCAAAGAAAAAGAAAAGTTCACACAACTTGAGATCAAAACTTCAAGTGATAATTTTTGGAACAGTAAAAATAAGAAACTTTGTTTTAATTTTAATGTTTGCATGGACTACTGTGATAATTTTTTTCATTTTATTTGCTTTTTCTTATTATCGCATAAAAAATGCATCGCAAACTAGTTCATCGCAATAATTTGTTTTCGCTTCGAAGAAAGGCCGCGCGGCGATGAACTATTTTGCGATGAATTGCTTTGCGATGAATTGCTTTGCAATGAATTGCTGTGCGATGAATTGCTTGCGACGAGTTGCTTGCGATGAATTGCTTGCGACGAATCAGCCGGGAGTCAAGCTTTGAACCTTTCGCTCTGTCAATTTCAGACTTTTCGTTTGAGATAATCTGGTTAGATATTTTGTTGGCCTTTAGATATTGGGATCGATTAGCAGGAGTTTTGTTATGAATCCATATGTTAAATGATCGACGTTTGTTTCTAAGTGCCGCTTTGGCAGCCTTCGAATACAAGTATTTATTTACTATATTATCAAACCAAAATAATCTTATACGAATATGCAAAGTACAAATATTAATAATTTTGAACAAGAATATTTTGTAATATAAAATGTGTTTTCCGTTGGAAAAATTATTTTATAAAATATCCTAACGCATTTATTTTGTACACAAGCAAACATTTTACCATTCTAATTGCGGTCGGTGTTTATGTTTTTTTTAAGATTACAACAAATTTTTCAATTGTATGAAAATCAAATAACAACCCACAAAAATGTGGAAATATTTTGGGTTTAATGCAATAGCTTAGCCACCCTCAATGAACTTATTAACATCTTGATATAATTTTAAGGAACAATGAAGCATTTTTTTTTCCGAAATAAAAAGAAAACTTATGGTAATGTTTATGAAAAATGAAATCATATTATATTTTATGGAAACAAAAATTTCATTTATTGAATCATTATACGAAAACTGAACAAGATTTGGTTTTTGGATCATAAACTAAAGAGAACATGTACTTAGAAGTTTGGTAATTTTTGGTGAAGTGGAGATGATTTAGTTGCTGCTAGAAGTAGATCCAGGTGATGTGATATGTTGTAAAAATCTGTTGCAATTGATTCAGGCTTATTTTAATGAAATAAATGTGTTGGCGGTTTTTGCGGCACAACTAAACTCGTTGTATTTTAATAAATTATTATCATGACGTAATGCGATGCGTAAAGAAATTTTAGTTTGTTGGAACTGTTACTATGCAATCGGAATTATATTTAACTGGATTTATCGCCACAAACACTCCCTCTCTAGTATCATCGAAGATGAGACGATATGGAGAATTATTTTGTTACAGAACGAAGGAAGTGAGTAGGAGTTCGAGCAGGTTCTGCTAGCTCGCGTAGTTGTGGATGCAGGCTTAAATATTTGTTGCTACAGAATGGGTTCAAATTTAATCCTTTTAGCTGATACAGTTGCCTTAGCGTCTTGTTGTCTTTTTTCTGCGGAGGTAGAAGAAGAAGATTGGAATGTGTCCGCAGAAAAAAGTTCCGTTTGCGCGACTGAGATTAGTACTCGAAGTTAGTGAGTTTTAAGTTAAGTTATCTTCAGATTGTTCCCTAAAACAAGGTTTTAATCTGTCGATGGCAACTTGAATGTTTAACCTTTACGGTCAAAAAATTTTTATTACCGCTGCTGATGAGTGGGAAAGGGCCTTTGTATGGAGGTTATACTGCTATAGGTACTTAGTCCGTACGTAAAACGACATGCAAACAAAACTCGAGAGCTTTGGAAAAGAAAACTTTATGAGAAGTGTGTTTTGACGAAATAGAGGGACGAATGTGAGTTAAATGTTGTTTCAGTTGTGAAACGAAGTAAGATCGAGTGGAGTTAGAATTTTGGCTTAAAAATTCTCCGGAGAGTCGTCTGTTAGTACCGTATAGACGATATCAGCCGCTAAAGATTGGAAGTCGACTGATAAAATCGAAATGACGGAATTGTCGAGGACTTGCTTTGGCAGGGATCTGCGACAATGCGTAGATGAGAGGCTTATGATCGTTGAAAGGAGTGAAGATCCTATCTTCAAGGAGATACCGAAAATGTTTAATTGCAGAGTAAGCTACAAGGAATTTCCAATCATAAGCGCTGTTTTTCTGTTTCGTTTCATTAAGTCGCACAGAGAACAAACTAAGATGTGTCAACAATCGTTAATTTTCGTTGAACCAGCGCGAAAATGCCTTGTCGGAAGCGTCGACCATTACGGCAAGTTGGGAAGAGTGTGAGGGGTGAAAATTGGGTGTTGCCTCAATGAGTTGCCGCTAGCATAAGTTGGTGACATGTACGGTATCTTCAGACCACCAAATGACGCATTTGTCATTCTTTTTAGACCCTTTGAGAATATCATTAAGAATGGCTTGATTGAAACCAGCGTGATGAATGAATCGGCGGTAGAAGTTAATCGTTAGAAGGAAACGATGGAGTTGCATAACTGTTTCGGGACGTTTGAAACTCGTAATAACACCGACACGTTCAGAAGTTGCGTTGATTCCAGTTGATTCAATCGAATGTCCGAGGAAGTCAACATTGGTTTTAGCAAAGTTGTATTTCTCCTGAGGAATAAGGAGCTTAGTGGATCGACAAGACGTCTTCTTTTAATGTCTTCTAAAAGGCCGTGTTTGTTAAGGACACTAGTTTCAAGAATAGGGATGGTAACATCGGTGGATAACAAAGGTCTGACAGAACGCTCGTCTGAGACTAATATTCAAGTTTAGAGATTGTGTACCAATAAGTGCTAACTTTAGTCATGTCAGCTATGGCATTGAGGAGTTGTGTTTCCAATTTATTGCATTTGTTCTCAAGTGACATGACCTCACTTGGAGAAGAAGAAGAACCGGTAGAGCTAGATACCATAAGGATTTGCGAGCCCCTTAGTGCACTGAGGACGCTATCTGCTATCGTGACCATCTTAGGTAAATCCTCATCTCTAAACAGGTGGAAGTTTTTAAACTATTAAAGAGGAAATTCTGTTCAATCTTATTTTTATTCATGTATAATGGAACGGCAGTTGTTTAGAAAAAAATTATTTACCTGCAACCATTATTATGACAACGTTTGTAAACTTTAGCATTTCATAAAAGATGTTAACGGAAAAAACATACAAACTAATAAATTTCTAGAAATAAAAATTTCTGTTTTCCGTCTGGTACCATTTTCACATATATGTACAAAAAAAACGTATTTACATCTTTTAGTAGGTTAAGATATATTTTATTTTTGTTATTTAGGAATTTTGATCTCTTTTATATTATATGTATAGAAACCACAGGCATAGATAATAATTTTATTGATTATTCTTAGTATTTACGATATAGATTGATAAGGACTAGATTATTTCTAGAATTTATTCCTATGGACGAAAATTTGATTAACAAAAATCAATTAGTTTGATATTGTTCTTGTTCAAGAATGTGGGTTGTATTTCCCTAAATTCGCATGTGGTAAGCGTTAATCGATTTTCTTAAATATAAACGAAAAGAAACTGTTTGATTGAAATTATTTAATTAAGGTTTTCTTATTTAACGTGAAATGAACACGTATTGATGCTACAGAACATGTTCGTTAAAAGTTGTTTTATTGGTACATTATACTATTATTGCATTGAACAAACATTTTGAATGTTGTTGTTTAAACAAACATTCTAGCACTCCTGGCACTCCTCTAGCTTCTCTTTAGCACACAATAATTGCTGTATCCGGATGATAATGGGCCGGTTCCGGATGACCCACCGGACTGGCTGATGATTATTAATTGCCAACGATGGAAATTGATGCTGAAGCTAAGTTATTTGAAGACTCTTTTCGTCGAGTAAGCAATAGCGTATCATCACCAAGGAATATTCCACAACTTATATTGAGGGTGCTACTGTTCGTGGATAAACTGTAACTGAATACAGTTTATCCGCAACACCCATAAGATATCACCGTGACTAGTGATATCTCACTGTTATTATCAGTGGTATGTAATATTTACGTTAACTCATATGCCAATAGCAGAACTGTAGTATTCAGCCACGAATGGTCCTGTGTCTTAGGCAACCATTGGCTTTAGACAACTCTTCCTATAATCCCTCTATTCCATCAAAAGAAAATAACAAATCTACTCCGAAACAAATATAATTTGTATACGTAATTTCATGTTTAAATTAATTTATTAATCTTTGAAGTTTTAAAAAAAGAAATAATGATATACCAATAAATAAAAACAAAAACTCACCTGTACAGTCATCAAGGTAACGCCGATGAAAATATTTTTTTCTCACTTATTAGTTATTTTATTATTATTATATTTATTTTATTTAGCTTAGAGTAGAGCTTCAATTTTATTATAAATTTTCACAATTTCACACAAATTTAGAAGAAGCTTAAAATAAAACCATTTCACAAAATTTCACTGTCATTTCACGACAACGGTAATAAATTGGAAAAAATTCATGCATATTTTACCGTTATTAATTTTATAAACCTAAAAAATGCTAAATGCCCGTAAACGATACCCGCTTGGTAAAAATGATCTAAATTTATTACTAAAAACACTTTCGATCACTAAACAAGTATTATTTTTATTAACCAGCCGTGATTAACTCTGATTAACTCCGTTATCCACGATTAACTAATTCGATTTACATATTGCAGGCCAGATTGCTTTTCTATTCCACTTTCGCGCCATCCTTCTTCTTTTTTGTTTTAAGTAACGAACGGTTCCTTTTAAATTTTTTTGATCAAAAATAAACAATAATCAAGTTTTTGTTTTGTTGATTAAAAAAATGTTATGATAATGACGGGATCATCTTTATCGCAATGTATAGTATACATAGTTGATAATCAAAATTGCGTATCAAAATTTATCTCCATAATACAGTGGAGAACAAATCTGTTTTTTTGAGATTAATTATTTATTCATAAAATTTCAGATTTTAGAGGTGATACTGTTATTTATTTATTTATAATATTGTGTTTGGATTAAGATCTTGAAGAGTGAAGAAAATGAATGCATAAAGAAAAAGTCCAAGCGGCACGTACATCCGCTAAAAATAGGTAGATTTCGGGACCAGAGAGCTTTGTGTACAAAAAGAATTGGATATGTCCGATTAGTTTAAATAAAAAATTTAAGTAGCAACAAAATAATCCCAAAAATTTATCAAACTAACCAAACTAAATATATAAACGGAAACTACTTTATCAATGCAATTTTTGGAATAGTTTTGTTTAATTTGGTTTCCTTAATCACATATTAAATCCTTTGGTGGATTAACGTTCTAACTACGTCAGAACTGCAATACTACCACACATAATTTATAATCAACAACCAACATCAAACAACTTTAACACCTCAAATATAATACAAATATCTATCTTTTTATAAAAAAACTTTTGTAAATGTGTAATCAATATATGTACATATATTTATTTCAAGTAAACCACTTCCAAATATTACAAAATCCCAAATAAACTATTCCCTAATTCAAAACAATAATGAATTTTCAAAACAACAACAACAAACATTCAAAACCAAAATTTATTTAATTTTTGCGAAAAAAAATAAAAACTCAAAGAGAAACAAAACAGAAAATGTATTTAATATTTCATAGGATATTTTTATATTTTTGAGATTTGTTGTTGTAATTATATGAGAGTGGCTGTGAGAGTGACTTACATTAAGTTAGTATACCTACTGCTAATTGCATAGGAACTTCTTGGGTTAGAAAGCTGAAAATTTCTGAGGTTATAATTGAAAAGTTGAATTAAAAGCTAGTTTTAGTTTAAACAAAATAGACTCAAAATGATGAAAGCATGGCCGTTTGCGTTTGTTTTCGTTTTAACAGCCCCAGGATCTCAACCTCTGAACTTAAACAATTGGTTTTTTAAGTTTTGAATAGATTTATCTACGTTTCTAGTGTGCAGCAGTTTTAAAATGTGAGATTGGCCATTTTCAGCTAAATCAAGGACAACAAAGTTTAGTACATTTTTAAAACAGCTGATTTTTAAGGAAGCTGGCACGCCAAGATTGTTGTTTGAAAAAAAATGATAGAAATATGTTCAAATATTTAACATTTATAAATTTTATTAAAATATTATGATTCAAACGGAAGTTATAACGTTCTAGATTATTCGACTTTTTAAGCTCTAGCCATTTAACCTGTACCCGGATATGGCCAGTTCACGAACCTGCCCAAGAGATTCTTTGCCGCAACATACACAGAAAAATTTTTTGGTGTAGGTCAAGAAATGCGATCGTGAGAGTGCCGGTAAATTCCGTTATATCTCATATCGTTATATATATACCGGGTGATTTTTTTAACCTGAAGCTTTCACATATCTCGAAAAATAAGCACTCTACGGAAAAAATGTCTATATTCAAAATTTAATCATATCACAGGAGAAATACATTAGTGCAAAAAAATAGTCCCCACCCCCCTCTTTGTAGGTGGGCGGGAGTAACTTTGAATCTAAAATAGGAACCCCAATTTTTTATTGCAGATACGGATTCTACGGCTAAAAGTACGTACGATTTGACTAAAAAATTTTGTTCGATTCATGATAGATGTAAACTGTATCAGAAAGTTTACAAACAAGAACCAACAACACGTGAGAATATGATTGGGCGAATCAAAAATGCTTGTGCCGAAATTCAAGCAGACACACTTCTCAGTTATGTAATCATTTGAAAAGCAGATTAATAAGTGCCTTGAAGTCGAAGGTCATCATTTTGAATACTTATTTTAAGCTAAAATTTGTTTATTCACCAGCCATTTACATTAATAAACTTTTTACAATGAAAACGTGATATTTTTTGAATAGGTAAGGTAGAGGTAAGAGGAGACCATATATATTCAGGAAAACAGTTCCGAGAATAGGGATGGCAACATCGGCGTTAACAAAGGTCTGACAGAACACATCTCAGACCAATGTTTAAAGTTAGGGCTCTTGTACCATAAGCACTAACGAGAAAGCGTTCACAGCATTAAGAGTGAAAGCTGATTTCCGAAAGAGTTTTTCCTCTGTTGTTGTGGGGAGAACTGGTATTTCAGTACTTTCGTCAACCAAGAATTGTCAACGGGAGTTGATATCAAGCATCAGGAGACGAAGTTAGAAGAAGCTAATACCACACGTCGCCTCGTGTGATGAGTTTTAAAGTTTTTTACCCTTGGGCAATGGGCATTAAGGCGATGGTATTTACATTTGGGGTGAGAATTTTTTATCTTGACTAGGAGGCGAATGCTGGAGGAGGTGTGTCAACCGAACTGGCAGGGGGCGGTTTTGAGGTGGAAGGTGTAGATGGAGGAGCGGATAATTGATGGAGTTGTATTTTGGAAAACGCAGCTTTCATCCAGGCGTTAAACATCTTTTGAAGCTACTCGTGGGGATACTGACAATGTTCAGTTACTGAAAGAACGGGTAGGTCACTCGCAGACACCCCCGAGAATTTGCATCCGCGTCTGAAGCAGCGAATGATGAAGGCAATAAGGGTGAGTGTTGCTGCACACAACGCCCACATGGTGTGTTGGTTCGCGATTACAAAACCGTAGATTACGAACAACAGGGTTCCCTAAAAATATAAAAATTTCCTTATACAACTGCATTAATTACAAAATAAATATGTATTCTCCTGATTCAAAATAAAAGAAAAATTAACTATTTCAGATAACGTAGGGGTCACCAGTTTTGGTAGCAGTGGCGCGTGAACTTTGTCCAAAAGATGGAGATGATGTTTACTCCTGTTGAGATGATGAAGTTTTATTTGAGATTGATGAAGTTGAACTTGAATCAGGACAAAATAAAACTACTGCAACTCCATCAAAAACCAACCAAAAAAAACATTTGGCATAAAATTGAAACAAAATGTCACAAAGTTTAATCAAAATTAGAAATAATTAGACTAATTTTTCTATTTCTAAAATTTATATTGAATTCTTTTCTACTAAACTAACAAACAAAACATAGTGTGTAAATGTGAATATTGTAGAATGAAAGATTGACCATAAAATACAATTTTAATTTTAAATCTTTTTAAGCACACCAAAAACTAAGTTGCAGAAAACTAATAACGAAGGAATGTCAAATGACACATTATTTTTATATAAACAAACCAAAAAATTGCGTGATACATTCAAAAAATGCAGGTAATTTTTATATTTCTTTTTACCAGGAGTGTTAGGCTAATTCACAATATGAAATGTAATTTATGAATAACAAAATGCAACCATAGTATATTTTATAGCATATTATAGCAACCATACTATAGTATATTTTATAACCATACTATACAGTATGACTAACACGACATAAGCTGTTTGCTCCAATTCTTCTAGTCTAACGCGTCAACGATATCTTCTTAGTCTTATTGAAAATGGAACTAGAAAAGGCTACTGCACTGTCGTAAAATTGTAATAAAATTGCATGAACACCATTAGCATAGTAAGTTATAACAAATCTTCGATTAGAATTGCAGAATTTAATAATAAATTTTGGAGTTTTCTAAAACATTTTCTCAAAATGCTTCCTAATCAAATCATGAATATTTATTTAGAAGTGGGATTTAAGGTTTCGAAATAACAGAAAAGAAAATATTTCTTAGTTTATCTTATTGGTCATAAATTTAATAACATCATCGATTGTAATGTAGTTTAACTTCCTAAAATCAACGACAACTCGCCAATTTTATTTATCAGTACTTATTTTTTTAGGGACAATAAGAAGAGGAAAGTACCAGGGGTTATCAAATTTCCTACAAAATGATTTTGTAACATCTGATTAACTTGATTGTTAATATCCTTTTTTGTTTTCTCATGTGGTCAATATTGTCTGATATTAATTTGCTTTGCGTCAATACTTTGATAGCAAAGCAAAATAAATCTTTTTTTTAAATAAAAAAATTGTTTAATAAAACTATAAAATGTGTTAATAAAACTATAAAACAACATCAACAAAAACTGATATCTCTGCGGAACTACAAAGATGCAACTTACGGTGCATATCCTATTTTTTTACTTTTCCTGTTTTTAATTGAATCGTAGCATAATCTATACTGTCTTGTAAACAATGCTTTTCAATTAAAAAATCAACCAGTCAAACACAAAGCCTTGACACTAAACACAATTTATGAACTTTATACTGATTTTTTTGTGTAAGGAATGATCACATAATAACAGATAAAGAATTAAAGAAAATAACACATCAATTACAGAAGTAAAGGAAAATAATCTGATAAAGTTGTCTAAGGATAATAAGATTAACTTTTTCAAAGACATTTTGTGTCGTTAGATATAACTAAATTTTCCTTCCTACGAAACGTACACTTAAGAAATTAAAATCGAAATTTGATTTTTATCAAGACAGTAGGATACAAGTTACAACATTCAAAATATTAATTGAACATGAAATTCTATTTCAATGCAAGAATAATAGTTGACCGCTACACAAAACTCTTATCTGGGGTAAATCATATATGAATCGTTAATACAGGAGGGTATTTGTTATACATTAAAGACCAGAAAAGGATTTCGGAAACTTAGTGCTCTGCCGTTCTTTCCGGTTTCACATTCCATTAATGGACATTAAAAATTCTCAAATAAAATATAAATTTAAATAAAAAATTAATCATACCACAATTATTTTCTGATCTTTTATTAAAAAAAAAAGTTTTCCACTTGCAACAACAAATCAATCATACAATATATCGGATAACAGAACACAAATTGGTAAAATTATTTTCGAAATTTATTCATTTCAATTTAGTTTAAAATTTATGCTAATAAACGAAATTTGTCAAAAGATGAGAGGAAGCAGATACATTATTTATGACAATACGGTGACCCTTTAAAAAAATGTATATTGTTGTCTACGCTATGAGTTTTATGTATGAACAACCAAAAATTTTTTTTTAAAATTCAATTTATAAAAATTGAACCATATTTATATAAACGAAAAATATAGGTCAAGAAAGTATTAAAATATTCAATTTCCTGTTAACAATGGGAAAAATTGGATGTCATGGATTCTAAAATGGAGATTGATAACAATTCTAACAAATCTATAACGAAAAATATCTAAGTACCTTATATGTAATTCAAAATATCTTATCTCAATTTTGATTGAAATATAGCATTAGAGAAATTTTTTTTACATATATCGAAATATTGCGATTATCTTGTATACTTATGTTGGAGATGCTACTTTGTCAACTGAACATAATCAACTAGATGTTTAATCTACGTATTACAATTCTTGAAAGATGCTTATTTCTTTGCGATACAAATTTATTAGATTGGCTGGCTCAATGGCTTCACTGGCAGAAAACATAAAAATCGAACATAATGTGACATAAATATTTCTTTAAATCGATTACTAAAGTAGAAATTTTCTTCGACCAAACTAGGAATTGCCCATTATGATATCAGTTTTTAGTAATTTAATTTTCGCTCATTTATTATTTGAAAAGCACCAAGGTATTAATACCGTAATAAATATATTACGCACTAGTGCGTAATAATATAAAAAACTTCTATATTGTCATAGCAACAGTTCCGCCATACTGTCAATTTGATAAACGTAATTCCCAAATCACTTTGTGGATTCGATCACTGATTAGTAAGCAAAACACAAAGTTTTATTTAGTATTGAACCCCGGTATTGTTCCACAACAACAGGAAAACTTCTATTTACACGGTTTATATTCACGATACAGTGTTTCGTTTACAATTGCTTTTTATGATACATATCCACATTCTACTTAAACTATTAACACTATCGCAGTGTAACTTAATTTTTACATCATCGCAGTATAATATAAAGTAACTTAATTTTGAAAGAGGAATTTTCTTATATGCAATTTTTCTAAATTTCTCAAATATTCCAGGTAAGTCCATTCTTTAGAAAGAAAGATTCAGAAATTCTGATGAAATTTATTCCATGTTGTTTTTGTTTTTAATATTTTAGTTTTTGCTTTGTAGAACATGTAAAAGGTTCATCGAACTGAATGACCGGTCCTGTAAGTCGATAACATGTTATGGATTTATAGGAAATTAATCTAGATAGAAACCTAATTCTAGGAATCAAGGTGAATACAGATTGGATTGAAGCATTCTAATACTTTCCAGAAATTTACGATATACAATTCAATAGTATACAAGTATACTAAAAATAAATAGCGATTAATAGCAAAAACAAATCGGCGTCGCTAGTAAATGTTCCGATCTTTGTAGAATTTGTCACGTACAAAGACGTGATGAATGTTCTTAAAAACACAAGTAAGCTCAAGGGCAAACGAATTTATATTGATCGAGACTATCCGCTTGAAGTCAGACGAATAAGAAGTTCTATGCTGACAATCAGAAAAGAAATACTGAAGCATAATGATAAAATATCAGTTCGAATTAAAAATGAAAGCTTAATTGTGGAAAATACAGTTTTTTGGTGGAAAGAAGGTGAAGGTCTAAGAACGGATACAAATGAAGCAGGTGCCAAAATAATAAGTGATCTTGTGGGTTTCAATCTACAAGAATTTTTGGACAAAATTCAAGATGATTTTCTGAACGAAGCATCCTCGTCAATATCCAATCAGCATGTGAGAAAAGGTTGAGAAAGCGCTGTCTGTTCGACTGTAACCTCTAATAAACTTGTAACTAGTGATAAAAATGTTTTAGATTTAAGTTGTAATACAATTAGAATTTTAGCATATAATATCTGTGGGCTAGGGAATAAACTATTGTTTGTGGATTTTTTTAATTATGTAAGTAAATTTGATATTTTTATATTATTGGAAACTTTTATTATGGATAGGTATGAAATTTTTGATAAATATTTTGTAGAATTTAATCTCTGTTGGGTACCAGCTACGAGAATTAGCAACTTTGGGAGAGCAAGTGGTGGTATGTTAATTGGTTATAAAAAAATGGGAAGATTGTCCAAAGCCACGAAATTTGAAAAAATAAATCAAATATCTTTTATAAGCACGGAAATTCAAGGAAAAGTTACCTACGTGCTGCCAGTCTATCTCAATGGTAACAATTGGAATGAAGATTTTCTATTAATATGTGAAATGCTGGAACAGAATAACAAAGTAAGTTTTATACTAGCAGGAGACTTCAATGTACGAATCGCTGAGAACCAATTCATGGTAGAGGAGTTGATGGAAATTAACCCAAGCTTAAATCAAGTCAGAAAATCGAACGACAAGATTCTAAATCAACGAGGAAAAAAACTTCTAGAAGCGTGCGATGATTATGGGTTAATTATTTTAAATGGGCGTACACCAAGTGATCCAGACGGGAGTTTTACTTTCTTGGGCGTTATGGGATCCTCAACAAACGATTTAGTTTGTTGTTCAATAGATCTACTGGGAAAAGTTCTGGATTTTGAAACGGGCTCTCTTGTTTTTTCTGACCACATGCCCATCATCACTACGTTGAAATGGGGTGAAAATCAATTTATAAAGCGAAAAGGCCTCTCTCCAAAACTGAAATGGGTGGAGGAAAACAAATCCATGTTCTGTAAAAAGCTTGAAACTGGTATGCGGTATATGGGAGACCTGTCTGAAAGTCCGAGCAAAGCTTTGCAATGTCTAACTGAACAAATAAAATTAGCAGCGGGAATTCATTTACATCAATCCAAAAAGGGCCAGGAAACAAAAAAGACTCATAACATGTGGCACCTAAAAGCAAATAAAGATTACAAATATTTGTGCAGAACAAAGAAAAAAAGTTTTTACTCTATTCTATATGCATCGACATTAAATTATATAAGAAACGGTAAAGAGTTCTGGAGTATAGTAAAAACTTTGCGCCGTAAGGATACTGCAGTTTGCTCGGTTGGGGTCCCAGCTCTTGCTGGTTATTTTAAGTCACTACTCTCACCACAAATGAATTACACAACGGTATTAACAGTGGAACCATATATAGAAAATGATACACTTGATAGTGCAATAAAAATGGACGAACTACAAGATGTTCTAGGTAAATTGAAACACAACAAAGCACCTGGAGCAGACAGAATACCATACGAGTTCTACAAAAATGCACCTAATAGTTTTCTATTATATTTGCTTTCATTTTATAATACAATTTTCGAAACAAGAGAGATGCCACCGTCTTTTAAGGAATCACTCATTTTCCCAATTCATAAGAAGGGTGACAGCTCGGTACCTGAAAATTATAGAGGTATTTCTTTTATGGATTCGGTTACAAAAATTTTTTGCAGCATATTACTAGGTAGATTAGAAAAATGGGTAATGGAAAACAAAGTGCTCAACGAATTTCAAGCTGGATTCAGAAAGGGGTATTCTACGTTTGATAATATATTTAATCTTAAAAGCATCGTAACCCTGCGACTACGCTCTAAAGGGCAAAAAATTTACACATTTTTTGTGGACTTCAAATCAGCTTTCGATACCATTTTAAGATCATCTCTGTTTTATAAACTAAGCAGTGCTAATGTGTCGACGAAATTTTTAAGGGTATTAAGGAGTCTTTATGAAAATACAAAAGCAGCTGTTTGGAATGGCGTTGACCTATCAGAATGGTTTGCTACGGAAACGGGGGTAAAGCAGGGCTGTTTACTCAGTCCTCTACTGTTTGCCGTATTTTTGAACGACTTAGTTGACTTTCTGTGTGGAGGAATACTTATTGGTGATCTTCGAATTAAAGTCTTGATGTTTGCAGATGATATAGTGCTTTTGGCGCCAAGCCCCGAAGTATTGCAGAAGATGATAAATCGCCTGGAAGAGTATTGCAATATGTGGAACTTAATTATTAACCTAGGTAAATCGAAGATAATGATATTTAGCAATGGTGGAAAGAAAGCAGCGATAGAAAACTGGTGGCTGAATGGCCAAGCGATTGAAGTGGTAAATTCTTACAAATATCTTGGTATGATCTTGACCCCACAGTTTTCAATGAGTTCACACATGGATCAGCAATTAACCTATGCCAAACAAGCGCTAAATGTGGTGTGGAAGGATCTTGTAACAACATCAACGGTTCCAATTGCAGCCAAAATGCAGGTCTTTGATGCAGTTAGTAGATCAATAATGTGCTACGGATGCCAGATTTGGGGTTGGGAAGCCTATGACCAAGTGGAAAAATTGCAGAGGTTCTTTATTAAGAAAATTCTAGGACTGCCGAGGAACACACCAAACTACATGCTATTATTGGAAACGAATAGAAGTGAAATTTTTGTGCATACACTCAAACTACACTTCAAGTACATAGTAAACGTGTTGCAGCTACCAACAGAGAGACTACCTCGATTTCTGGCTAATGAGATTATAAGAAATAAAACATCCTGGTTTAGAGGCTGGCAAAGTCTAGCTACAATGCATCTGTGCACACTGCGTGAATCTGTAGGGGATATTTGCACATTAACAATTGAACTGAACAGTATTCTGGCAAAAGTGAGAACCCAATCTGTAATTTCGAACATGGAAAAAGCCCGAGTTTCAAAAAATCATTACGCCTATAGCACCTTTGCTCTTAACCTGGATGAGCGTCATTACCTACTTACAACTATGGATGTACGGATGCAAAGTTGGATCTTTAAAATACGAGGAGATCTGATAAAACTCAATTACCGGCCTTGGCGATCAGGCAATGCCCAAAACTGTTCTATATGCAATCTCAATGTACGTGAAGATGCTATCCACTTTGTTGCTATCTGTCCAGTTCTTGGAACAATCAGGAAACGGTACTTTGGGTACGATGCATTGTCTCGGCAGGATGTTTTTGATGTGCTAAATGGATATAGAAACTGGAAGGATCTGTATAATTTTTGCCTGGAAGCCTGGAATTATAGAAACCAACTCATTAATGAGTTTAATTACTAACAAAAGAGAAAGAAAAGAGAATGTCCAACCAACAGAGATTGAATCTACTAATGTTTATATACATATGAATGTCTATATGATATTCTTCTATTCATTTTTGCTGTCCAAAATATTTAGGTTCTAATATTCTTGAATTGTTTTAATTTGGTATTTATTATGCAAGCGAACAGACGGACCGCTGGTCCATTGTTTTTTTTGTAGTTAAGCTTAAATAGAACATTTAGTATGTATAATTTTTTTGAAGAAACAAAAATAAAGCTTATTATTGTTTATATTTATTTTATTATAATAGCGATTATCGATAGAACATAAAATAAAACAATAGAAAAACTAAAAGCTACTTAATACTTCCTAAAAATGAAAGATTTCGTGACCAAATATGTAATTCGATGTATTAACTGCATTTCCTATAAGAAAGCTGTGGGTAAGCAACCAGTTTATTTGTATCCACTAGAAAAAGGTACTGAAATATTTAAAGTTATTCATTATGATAACGCAGGACCAAAAATAATAATAATTAGTAATATTAGGGGGAAGGGAGTAACGGTCATAATTTGCACTTTTTGACAATAACTCAAAAAATGTGCACCATAAAATTCTAAAAATAATTGCAATGTTTCTTAAATTAGGTGCTCTTTTAAATGACACCCAACTCATTTGAGTCAAAGAAAAAAGTTGTTTCAAAAATTCTTCTCACTTCATAGTTCATGATCAAATTAAAATATTAAAAAAAACGAACCAAAGGAATTAGTCGACACTCGTCCCACTCTTCAATTCTGTTCCTTTCTATTATCGTTTGGCAATTCTAGTGCCAAAACTATTTTGTGTGATACTTCTTCTGGTAATCCACGACCTTTTATTCCAAAGCAATTTCGTCAATCTGTTTTCGCAAGTCTTTACAATTTATCTCACCCAGGAGCCCACAGTTTCTGAAAAAGTCATTTGGCCATCCATTAAGAAGGCTGTACGACAAATGGCACAGAACTGTCTGGCTTGCCAAAAGGCAAAAGTCTCTCGCCATACTCAATCTCCTTTAGGTAATTATCCTCAAACTGCTCAACGATTTTCCGAGATTCATATGGACATTAATGATCCACTTCTTACCTCCGAGGACAAACGTTATTGTGTCACTATTATTTACCGTTATACTCGATGGCCTGAAGCCATTCCTATCTCGGATATCACAGCTGAAACGGTAGAATCAGCTCTCTACTCCAATTGGATTTCTCGTTTCGGAGTACCTTCAGTAATCGTCACTGATCAGGGCTCCCAATTCGAATTCAATCTCTTTAACGAGTTGTCAAAACTTATCGGTTTCGAACGTAAACGCACTACAAGTTACAATCCTAAATGTAACGGACTAATCGAACGTTGGCATCGAACTCTAAAATTCGCGATAATGGCCTACGACATAATGGAAAGGACACGAATTCTACCGTCAATACTACTTGGTTTACGAACCACTTTCCGTGAAGATTTCCAATTTTTATCAGCTGAGCTCGTCTACGGTACTAACATACGTCTTCCCGGATAATGCTTCAGCCAAAAGTCTAACTCCACTCCACAATCTGATTTCGTTTCACAATTGAAACAACATTTTACTCACCTTCGTCCATTTACTGCGTCAAGACACACTTCTACTAATGTTTTCGTCTCCAAAAATCTCCAATCTTGTTCGCATGTCTTCTTACGTACTGACATAGTACGTAAATCACTATAACCGCCATACGAAGGTCCCTTCCAAGTCATCAGTCGCGATGATAAAAATTACGTTATTGAACGTAGAGGTCAACATATTCGACTTCCCATCTACAGATTAACACCTTGCTTTAGGAAACAATCTGAAGATGATTTAACTCAAAACTCACCTACTTTGAGAACTGATCTCAGTCTCGCAGATGAAACTTCGTCTTCTACAGATGTTGTCCATCCTAATTCTTCGGACACATTCCAGTCTTCTCCTTCTACCTCCGCAGAAACGAGAAATTGCGACGCTAAGGCAACTGTGTCATCTAAAAGGGTTAGATTTAATCTCATTCCTCAAACACAGATATTGCATACTGCATCCACAATTACGCGAGCAGGTAGAACCACTCGTACCCCTGTTCATTTCCTTCGTGCTGTAGTGTAGTAAAACCAATTACGTGTTTTACCACAGCAACTTTGCAAAACACCAAAACTCCCAAACTAACATTTTCCTATATTCAAATAAATTCAAAACTAACATTTCGTAATATCTCAAATAGACCAACAAAAACAAAAATAAACCAACAAACGCTGACTATTTGGGTTATTCTAAATTACAAAATCGTTTTAATTAAATTTTTATTAAAATAAACGTTAAATTCGCGAAATTACATTATGTAATTTTTAAATACGATAAAATAAAATAAAAACAAAAACTAAAGTTTTTGGTCAGTGGGTCAACTTTATTGCAATATTAATCAATAATAACTTCAACGCGTAATCGTTTTTAAATGAAAATAGTCATTTTTCAATTAATCGATTTGGAGTCAAGTGAGACAAGTTAGTCATATCAGTCATTTGTTTAAAAATCAATAGTTTTAAAAAAATCAATAAAAAGTGAGTCGTTGAGTTGTAGCAGAACAATTAATAATTAAGTAGCAGTAATTAAAGTAAAGTTAAAAAAAGCAAAGTAATAATTAAGCAGAAAAACAGTTCAGGCCACTGTTTGTGAATATAATTCGAGAAATTCTACATCTCTAAGCTACTGACTTACTAAATGAAATATTTACTAAATAAATAAAGTTTTTTTATATTTACAAAAGGTAGTAAAACAAGTTTTGCGGTGACTTATCTACTAAATAGATAAAGTTTTACATGTTTACAATAAAAACTTTACAGTATCAATAGTGACTAAGTTTTAATATATAAAATAAATAGTAGTGGCCAAATCTAAGATTCCACTACATTTGGGTACATTAACCACCACTAACCTAACCTTACTCTACATTTTAATAAGTAGCGTATAGGAAATATTTCAATACGGCTTCAATATATCGAAACATTTACATTATTTTAGTAGTGTTGAAGTTTCTTCCACTACAATTTATCATATAGTAGTGATCATAAAACATTAGTGGCACTACAGCCCAAAAGTTGATTTGCATCCCCACTCCCAACCAACCCCGTGGGTGGGGTTGACACATTAAATGAGTAAAATATGTCATGTGGGGTATTGTTAGAATCGGAATTTCATTACATATAAAATCCCCCATATTACCCCCTGATCGGTGACATTACAATTTTTTAATCCCAAGGGGGTACCCCCATAGAAAAAAATATTTATTTTGCATATCATGTTTGGTGTCGATTTCAATATAATCGGGGATGGTGAGTTCAATGATGATGATAAAAATGGGGGCCGGACTCGGGGTAGTACAAAAAGGGATGGAGGTTGGGGGGTCGGTTATAAAAAATATCGAAATTATCGTCATAATAAAAATTGGGGTCTGACTCAGAGTAGTACAATAATAGGTGGGGGGTTGAGGGGGTTGGGGGGGGTCGGTTATACAAAGTATCGAAATTAATGTCATCATTATTGATTTTTACATAATCGAGGATGGTGAGTTCAATGATGATGGTAAAAATGTTGACCAGACTCAGGATAGTTCAATAAGAGGGGGGGGGGGGGGGGGGGGGGGTTGGGGGTCGGTTATAAAAAATATCGAAATCATCGTCATCATTATCAATTTTAACATAATCGAGGATGCTGCGTTCAATTATGATAATAAAAATACAATTATGTAAAACATAAAATAAATTGAAGTATATTTACACTCGGTAATAAATAATAATATATTTGATTTGCATCTTAGGTTTACATAAACTAGAAATGATTGTGATAATTAGCAATTTTGAATTTTATATTTTACCAATTTTACCAATCTTACCGGTAACTTTACGGTAAAATTATCATAAAAATATTTTACTGGTAAATTTACATCTGTAGGCCGGACTCAGGGTAGACCAATAATATGTGGGGGTTGGGGGGTCGGTACACAAAGTATCGAAATTATTGTCATTATTATCGATTTTTACATCATCGAGGATGCTGAGTTCAATGGTGATGGTAAAAATGTTGACCGAACTCAGAGTAGTTCAATAAGGGGTGAGGGTTGGAGGTCTGGTCATGAATAGTATCAAAATTATCGTCATTATTTCGATTTTAACATAATCAAAGATACTGAGTTCAATATTGATGGTAAAAATGGTGACCGGATTCAGGGTAGTTCAATATGGGGTTGGGGTTGGGGGTCTAGTCATGAATAGTATCAAAATTGTCGTCATTAGTGTTGATTTCAACATACTTGAGGACGCTGAATCCAACAGTGATTTTTAAATTGGGATCAAAAATATAAGGGTGTCACTAAAGGATGGGAGTTGGGGGCTGAAAGCCGAAAAGGTTCACACATATATTATGAGTATTGATTTTGGATAAATCAAGGGCACTGAATTCAACGGTGATGCTGAAATTAGTATTTGGGCTCTAGAGAAGAAACTAAAGCATAAGGGTTTGGGTCTAAAATTGGGATAATGCTCAAATGATTATGTATATTATGTATATATTATGTATACAATATTATGTATACATAATAAATATTGGTTTTTCTATGAATCAAGAATGCTGAATACAATGGCGATGTTGAAATGCAGAACCACGTAATAAAAAATTTGTACTATGCTTGAAAATAAAAAAATTGTACTATTGTTTAAAGACGAAGTTCAATTATTTATACAAGAAAATGATGAGCACTCAAATTGATACAATCTTATTTTTATGGCATTTGTTTGTATGTTTCAATAATAAAAATATAAGAAATATAAAGAATTTGCTATTTCAGTTTATTATTTTTCTTATTTAATAATTTTAAAATATTTTTCTGCCATGTTTCGACGATACATCAATTTGACGATATAATTCAACTAACATTTAAGAATAACCCACTTCTAAGAGGCTCCTTTGCTAAGTAACTCTAGCCTTGGTGAATAATGTATATTTGAACATTTTTTTACTCTCCACCCCATCCTCCAGCTTCTGATTTTCCTCCTATGGTTGCTTGATTGCATATTCCAAGACCACCATTGGATTCAGTATCCTCGATTCATAGAAAAACTAATATTTATTATGTATATTTGAACATTTCCCTAATTGTAGACCCAAACTCTTATTCTCTAGTTTCTAGCATGACCCCAAATACTAATTTCAGCATCACCATTGCATTCAGTAGCCTCAATTTATCCAAAATCAGTACCCATAACATATTTTCGGCTTTCAGCCCAAACTTCCACCTTTTAGTGACACCCTTATATTTTTGATCCCAATTTAAACATCACTGTTGGATTCAGCGTCCTCAAGTATGTCGAAATCAATAATAATGACGATAATTTGAATACTATTCATGACCATACCCCTAACCCCACCCCTTATTGAACTACCCTCAGTCCAGTCAACATTTTTACCATCATCATTGAACTCACCATCCTCGATTATGTAAAGATCGATAATAATGGCAATAATTTCGATACTTTGTATAACCGACCCCCCCAACCCCCCACCTATTACTGGACTACCCTGAGTCCGACTCCAATTTTTATTATGACGATAATTTCGATATTTTTTATAACCGACCCCCACAACCTCTACCCTTTTTTGGGCTACCCCGAGTCCGGCCCCCTTATCATCATCATTGAACTCAGCATCGCCGATTATATTGAAATCGACACCAAACATGATATGCAAAATAAATATTTTTTTCTACGATAAGGGTACCCCCTTGGGAATGAAAAATGGTTATGTCACCGATCAGGGGATTGTATTTGTTATAAAATTCTGATTCTAACGATACCCAACATGACATATTTTACTCATTTAATGTGTCAACCCCACCCACGAGGTTGGTGCAAACCAACTTTTGGGCTCAAAAGTTGCTTAGGTCTGAATAAAAGATAACGGTGATATTATATTTTTTTATCTCTTTATTTATTTATTTATTTATTTATTAATATAACACAATACAGGTAAGGCAAACCTTCTCAAAGTCTGTATTGAGTGATAAACATAATAAAAAGTAATAAATGATAGGAGAATAATTTAGAAGAAATATAAACATAACTAACATAAAATATTGAAATTCATAACAATAAAAAAAAAAAAAAAACTTATATATTTAAATATAAGTTTATTTATTTATTTCCATTTATTTTATATAGATTTTTATATGCTAGAACTTAAAGAGGGTGTAAAGGGGTTGGGGGGCTCCTACCACCCCAATCTCATAAAGTTTTCGAGAGACGGCCAAACCCGATCGATTGATACCAAATTTGTAAAAAAAAATTTTGAAAATTTCCGCGACTGCCCGATTCTTAAAAAAACGATAGTTATAGTACGAGATCCGGCTGCAGGATTAGTGCGCTCATCGATTTTTTGCTAAAACCAAATTTTTATGTATATTTATGATTAGGAGAATATATATCTACCAGGTTGCCTATCAAAATTTGGCCGCCAGTATTTTTAATTAAATTATTTTCAATTGATTTTTGGGAACAAATTTCGTTCACTTGTTTTTTAAATAAAATATCATCTACATCACGGCAAACTATACAAAGATTCTAAAAAATCACGGTTGCCATTGCGCACCTGGCCGCACCTCTTTGCAGCCAGGTGTAAACAGGTATGATTTCGATACATTTATACCTTCATAACGTACATTGATTAATTATATATCAAATTAAAGCTAATTTTTTCCTATTTATTATCATATATGGTTGCCTAATCAAATCCGGCCGCAAATAAGGGTTGCTGGCTGTTAAAGATGATAAATATTTAAGGTAAAGTGAAAGAGAGTTAGCGCGTAACATCATTTGTCAGACGAGGATAGCGATTGCCAGCTGTGCGACGCTTTAAGCCATTGCGCATGCGTCGAATGTTAGTGTTCTCAACCACCGGGGAGTAATTTGGACGACTTAATAAATTCTCCAAAAAATATGTCTTCCTTTTCAAAATGACAAATTTAAAAATTACAACAAAAAATTAATATTGATTTAATATATTTAATATTGATTTAAAAAATACCAAAATAAAACCAAGGTGACTTATGTAAAGGAAAATTTTATTAGATTTCATTCAAGCATTTAATCGTCTGTTACATATTAATTAAACATTTACGCAAATTAAAAATTTAAAAAAGTATCTTATATTACTGTAACTCTTATTTAAAAATCCGAATCATCGGAGCTTTCTGCAGTTACACTATCATCGGAGCTATCACTTTCATCGCTACAAATATCAGAATCGTCGTCACTATCGGAAGATTTGTTCCTGGAATCACATAGCACACTCTTAACTTATGTTAGAATAAAAATGCCGCAGCTGCACAGAGAGAAAAAAAATTCTAGATTTGAGAAATGTGCATGATTGAAAATAGAAAATTCAGTTTCTTCTTAATTTGAGAAAATTTAAATCATTTTAATACTCCGAAATTTAAAACTGAGATAAAAACTATCAATTCGATCACACAAAAAAGTGAATAAAATACTATTATTGAGAATTATATATGATTAAAAACAGAAGATACATTTATTCTAATTTCGAGTAAATTTATATCATTTTAATACAACAAAACTTTAAAAGTGAGAAAAAACTATCAATTCGATCATCCTACAGAAGAATGAAATACTGAAGTTGAGAATTGTTTTTGTTCAACAATAGGAAATACATTTATTCTTGTTTTGAGTAAATAAAGATCGTTTTCATTTTTTCTGTATAATTATAAGAAATTTTTGAATCAGAATAAGATTTCCATTTCTCAAATTGAACAGAGAAGTACACATCACTTTGTTACCTCCCCATCATTTATTTGATTCACAAATGTCAAAATGAGAGTAAAATATTTTCATTTTAATCCTTTTTGTTTCTTTTTGAAACTTAAAGATCAGATAATAATAAGTTATACGCGAGTATTCTCAATTTGATCCACGTAGATAAAATTAAGGAAACAAAATTATCGATTTTATACCTTTTCTCTCAAATTGAACTTATGAGATCGAAATGAAACTAACTAATACTCGATTATTCTCGGTTGGATCAACGTATATAAAATTGAGAAAAAAAATTCTCAGTTTTATTATTTTTAACTATAACTTGTGAAAAAAAAAGTTTGTGTCCGTGCGAGAATTGATACTAGCTGTGCTTAAAATCAGCAATAATAAGAGTTCAAAAGGTAATTTGCATGTTTCTCTAAATTTCTGCGTTCATTAAAGTAAACTTGCGTGCACAGAACGAGGTTTGGCTCATTCAGTTTGCCGGGAGTCCTGGGTTCAGTTTATTTGATGCATGTACTTGCTACTATTGGTGCTTAAATTACTGAATTAAATTACATCACATACAAAATTTCAAGACAATCGAAGGTGAAAATCGGATATTTTAAACAATTGGCTTGAAGCAAACCGGGGACAAAAATTTCTGGGTAAATACATACATTATGGTTTCTTGTCGAAATTTATTAAAATTCCGAAATCAACCGATATTATCGATTTCTGAGCTCTAAAGCTCTAAAGTATAAAGTACTAAATGCTTGCATGAAAAAATGTTAAAAATTGCATGAAAAGTTTTAAAAACATTTGAAATAGGTTTTAAATCTAACAGTTTTTTTTGTTTTTAAAACTATAACTATTATGATGGCAAAATTCCAAAAGGAAATTATACAATTTGTATAAAAATTCTTCGACCAAATTAAGAGGTGCAGGTTGCTTGATTACACCGAGAAAAATTCGATTGGATACTCCAACAACTTCAGGATTACAATTGTTTGGTAAAACTTCTTACAATTGTTTCAGACAAATGCGTCGCATTAAACTTCGTTTTTATATTATTTTTAATATTAGGTTCTTCGACGGTTGATCTTACTGAATATGATCAAAAAGAATTTCAAGAGCTGAAGCAAACCTTATCTGTCGTTCAAGAGCCGTGACTGAATATAGAAAGTTATTGGATACGGAGTTGTGAGGGTCGTCTAAGGGAGTTTAAAGAAGCAAAGGATAAATCTTTAAAACATTTTTTAATGACTGGCCACTTTATAGAAATGCTATAATGCCAGCATTTTGGTAAGTTTGAAGTTGAAGGCATTTTAAGACTGTTTTGGAATTACAGATTCTTTTTTTTTTCTACAGATTGATTTAGATTTTAAAAGACTCTTTCCGAATAAACATAAAAAACTTTTGGAGAAGGCAAAACATTTTTTCGAAGTTGTGGTACCAGTGCTACGCAAACTAATTAAAGATAAGCAAAGTCTAAAGGATTTGAACGATATTCCAACTGACCCAGGTAAACAAGTTTTGATCACAATTAAACTATAACGGTACATAATATATAGTTGAATGCATTAATTTGATTATGCATTAACTTGATCCTTTGATACTAGTTAAATAAAGTCCAAAATAAATAATTCAGTACAGTCCATTCATCTTATGCAAGGCAGTCTTAGATCATGAAAAGTGTGTAGTTATTGAGTGTAGTTATGGTATGTTTATGAGTATACGGGTTTCTGGTGAAATGTTTCAAAAAACATGTTTTTTGCCACTGATTTCACAACTTTCAAAACACACTTCGGCTTTATGTTCCATTAAGGAACTTAGCAGAGACAACAATAAGCCGCCAGCCCGGTCGGTCCTTGGCAAGCTCCTCCCAGCCTTAAACAAGTCCCAGAAATATAAAGACTTCTGCGATGCCGTTTTTTACACCCCGTTGAATTTTTAGATACTAGAAGTTTTTACAGTCCAAAAAGTAAAAACTTCTTCGTTCTCTTTGAACTCCCCAAATTAATGGGGGGCCATACAACTAAAGGAAAAACCTAAGCCGAAATAATACAATTAATTCTAAATTGACGGCCAGAAGAGCAAAATAACGAGAGTGAGGGTGACCACCCAACTAGCATTTTAACTTCTTTTAAAACACTTAACAGTTTTACCGAAACTAACTTCCCCACCTTCATAGTTTCTTTAAAATTTCTAAGCAGTTTCGATAAAGGCCATTTGGAGAACTTTCCCCGCCTTTCCCCGCCTTGTGCAAAATAAGTCTAAATAATAGATTAAAAAACAAAAACCACCTTATGCACAATACTTTTTTGACAAAAACGAAACGATTTCAATTTCGTATAAGCTTCAATTTCGTATAAACCCATTGAAATTACATGTCACATATCTTTTTCCATAAAAAGTAATCCCCTGAATTACACTATGTCCAGGTACAATAGCAAGGGAGGTCTAAACCAGAAAGACGTTCCATTCTAAGGTTTATGTTGTCTTTTATTAACAATTGTTTTTTACGGGACGAGAAAAATCGCTTCTTACGACACGCATGAGTGCGGTGGGCTGATTTTTTTTGAAGAAGGGGACCTCAACTCCACAGGTGGGCCTATGATGAAATTGGGTTAGCCACGCTACAACTCCCCATTTCAGTCGCCTCTTACGACACGCATGCAGTGGATTGATTTTTTCCCTCAATAGAAGTCACTTATTTCAGCAAACTTTAACTAATTTATCTGATTCACTTCAATAGTAATTTAATTTAATTTTTTTATTTTAGTTTTTACAGAGCTACGACAGTTAAAACTGTTCAAACTAATTCACTACGCTACGAGACCAAATACAAGAATTCCTGCAACAAATAAGAAAGGAATGTGGAAGCCGACTATTCTCAATTCGATTAGCTCATTTGTACAAAATAAAAAAATATTAAAAAGTATAATTAATTTATTTTTAAATTATCTATTTAAAATAAAAGAATATTTTTTAAAAATAGTGATTTTTTTATCCCGTTTAAGGTTAATGGAACATCGGTGGATTGAGAGTTTTATTCCAGTTCCTTATTTTTCCAAGGTTGCTATTTTACGGGTTATAGCTGTCTCAGTAGTGATGTTTCTTAAAGGTCTATTTGATAAGAAACAACTCTGACAGCCATAAGTCAATCTAAATAGCCGTACAACATCGAGTGCATGTCCTATACATTTAGCAATACCGAAGCATGTAAAATCTTCCCGCGGGTTTAAAAACCCTGACAGGCAGCTTTTTATTTGCTTTTGTGGGTGTCGCTGAACGTACCACATTCCCACTGAAATTGAGAAAAATCTTTTCTCAAACTAAATATTGTCATCTTCGATTTGAGAAAACATTTTACTTAAAATGATAATGAATTGATTCAAAATGAAATATACCGGATCAATACCAAAAGTAACATACGATCATGTCGATCAAAAAAATTCTTAAAATGATCAGAATTTCTTAAAATGAGCTTTTGGTTTCTCTACTTCTTCCGCTCAAATTCTTGAAGAAATACAACTCCATCTTAAATTGATACTTTTGGTATTGATTTGATACAACAAGTTTATAAGCTTTGAGAATAATATCGAGAATAAAATATCAAAATAAGAAATTTGTTTATCATAATCAGTAGATTTACATCAACTCACAAAAATAAACCAAAGTTCAATCTGATGCAGCATTTTATATCAATTTGAGAACTCATATTCTCGTCCATATATTGATATACAAAAATCATCAATTTGATGATTTTTTTATCAAATTTAACTCTTTTTTTCTCTCTGTGTGTTCAGTTGAGAACACTAACATTCATATTTATCATCTTTATCAGCCAGCAACTTTTAATTTAATTAGGATTTAATTAGGCAACCATAAATGATAATAAATAGGAAAAAATTAGCTTTAATTTGATATATAATTAATCAATGTACGTTATGAAGGTATAAATGTATCGAAATCATACCTGTTTACACCTGGCTGCAAAGAGGTGCGGCCAGGTGCGCAATGGCAACCGTGATTTTTTAGAATCTTTATATAATTTGCCGTGATGTAGACGATATTTTATTTAAAAAACAAGTGAACGAAATTTGTTCCCAAAAATCAATTGAAAATAATTTAATTAAAAATACTGGCGGCCAAATTTTGATAGGCAACCTGGTAGATATATATTCTCCTAATCATAAATATACATAAAAATTTGGTTTTAGCAAAAAATCGATGAGCGCACTAATCCTGCAGCCGGATCTTAGACTATTAAGTTTTATGTACGAGAAGAAACCCTAGACGACAATTCCACATATTTTTCATAAGTTGTCTTTCCCAAAACAAAAGTTTTTCCTTGCGTCAAAATAAAATTTTTTTAGATACTAATCAATTCAAAAACTTTGATAAATATTGGTATCGACAGAATACCGATAGAAAATCCCCGAAAGTATTGACAAATAATGTATCAAAAACAAAACAAACAAAATGTATGGAAGATTTCAGAATTTTCTTCATCTTTGATCACATAATTCATTTATGGTTTACTTTACAGAATGATAGAGTATCACATTTAACCTTTAAGTAGAAAAGATTATTATTTATTTATTGATTTATGTATCGAAATAAAAGTGTGTAAATATAAACATAGGGAGCAGTAAAAACGTATATCTTTTTTTTTTGATTATATATATTCGATATATTTACAATATATCTCCACTAAAAATATTTGGTTTATCCTCAAAGTTAAACCAGGATTTTTATAGAGATAATTAAATAAAAACGTTTTTATGAAACAATATCGATAACTGTGATAACCACTGTGACAAAAACAACCCAAACCAAGGCATCAGATGAAAACATATTACACAACAAAATAAACTTAAAACATAAAATTTATCTGTCCGGTTTTTATTGAAAATTATGTTCTGAAATCGTATTAGTTATAAATCTGATTACAAAAATGCATGACACAAGTAGCATAACTGAAACCAAAGTATGGTTTTTTTTTATTTTTGTGAGATTAGTTTTTTTTTTTTAAATATTTTACGATCAGAGAATAGGACCAGCGGAACTACCATAAAACATGGCCGGAGTAAGTAAAGTAATTGGTCACTGACAGTTTTAAACAAAAAATTGAACGATTATATTTATATTTTGTGAGGCGCCTGTCTTTGACGAGTCCGAAAACTTTTGTTCTGCCATGTTTCCTTGAGTCGGCTTTTTTTCTTAAAGCTCCGAAAAACGCCGACTGCCCGGGATCTTGTAAATTTGCTACCACATTTTTTATTTAACTATGGGGGGGGGGGGGGGGTGGACATTTGTTTTAGAACACGAGGGTAACTTTGTCCGACAAAAATGTTTCTGCTATTGTCGAGTCCGACATTAGAGATTTTAAGCATGTTTGGGTTGTGGGAATAGTTAACTAAAGAAGAATTGTTGGTGTTGAACACCGGCAGCTCGGCCTGTTTTAGTTTAAGAACATTAACAAAACGTAGCTCTAGGATATTGATAACATAGCAAAATATTACCAAATATTATTTTTATTTTTCGCCAAACATATTTTGTGAGGCGCCTGTCTTTGACGAGTCCGAAAACTTTTGTTCTGCCATGTTTCCTTGAGTCGGCTTTTTTTCTTAAAGCTCCGAAAAACGCCGACTGCCCGGGATCTTGTAAATTTGCTACCACATTTTTTATTTAACTATGGGGGGGGGGGGGGGGGGGGGGTGGACATTTGTTTTAGAACACGAGGGTAACTTTGTCCGACAAAAATGTTTCTGCTATTGTCGAGTCCGACATTAGAGATTTTAAGCATGTTTGGGTTGTGGGAATAGTTAACTAAAGAAGAATTGTTGGTGTTGAACACCGGCAGCTCGGCCTGTTTTAGTTTAAGAACATTAACAAAACGTAGCTCTAGGATATTGATAACATAGCAAAATATTACCAAATATTATTTTTATTTTTCGCCAAACAAAAACGACAATCCTTAAACGGATTGTGGATAACCACATTTAAAAATATTTCTGGCTTACATGTCATAAAAACCAATATAGACGCCAAGTGGAATATATGGAGTTTTGGAACGAAGGCAATTTATATTTATTTGTTCTTTGATTATAAATGAAAATAACGAAAATTTTACGTCGTTGATGTATTTCTTGAGTTTATATTTGCTATAAATCGAATAATAGAAAAATATGAATTTTATGCTTCTCTCTTAAGAAGGTTCTCGAGAAAAGTGTAATAAATTTCTTTTCAAGAATAATAAATATTTTATAAAATTTTGCAGAAGAGGGGTAACGATGGTTATTCACCACTTTTTCAGTAATGAGATTTATGACATGTTTATGATGAAGCGAATGTTATTTATATATTTATAAACAATCAGAAAAAAAATTAATAAAAATCCAATTCTTAGAATTATTTTTGTTTCTATTAACATGGATTAAACATTTGTTAGCGCCGGTGCTGTCCAAATAGAGTTGTTTGCTGCTAGTGGTGTTGTCCAGGTGTTGTGAGTTGATGAGGAATATAATGCTTGAAAATGAAGTTGATGTATGTTGGGTTTTTTTTATTAATAATTCAGTAACGATAGGTAAATTATTATTGTGGAATTATTGGAACTATTTATAATTGTGGAAATATTACTTCGGTCTGAAAGACCTAAGTATTACATTCATGAGCTCAAAGTGAAATTCTTACCCCCCACTTTTTTTGACATTTCTCGACGTTTTAGGACCTCCTGATTCTAAAATAGCAAAAAAAAAAATGTATGTCTGTCTGCCGGCCGGCCGTCCGGCCGGCCGTCATTACCTACGCTGCAGGGAAAACCGCTGGAGGGATTTCAAAAATTTTTTTTTCTAAAAATAGGTATTCACAAGGGACAGGTCCGAAAGGACGCTGTGTTCGATAACTGTACCGGAAGTGTGTCAAAAAAATCATTATGTGTGTCAAAAATAGCAAATTTTCATATTTTTGGCTTAAAAAACGTTCATTTTAAGTGATTACGAGTAGGAACATTAAATTTGGAGAAATCTTGATGGTCGGGATTGGTATGTAAGATCAAAAACTAGATTATTGCATTATAAGTTTGTCAAAAAAATGTTGTCAAGTGTGTCAAAAGAAAGATTTTTATTTATTTTTTTACCTAATTTTTTGGAAAAAAAAAATAAAATTAATTGTTTGTTTGAAATGAAGTTTTATTATTATTATTGAGAATTATGGCATTATGAGGTTGTCAAAAAAATGTTGTCAAGTGTGTCAAAAGATGTTTAGTTAGTTTTTTACCCTTTTTTTGGAAAAAAATAAAATTGTTTCTTTGAAATGAAATTTTATCATTATTATTGAGAATTATGGATTATAAGTTTGTCAAAAAATGTTGTCAAGTGTGTCAAAAGAAAGGTTTTTATTTATTTTTTACCCATTTTTTTTAGAAAACAATAAAATTAATAGTTTGTATGATATGATATTTTATTATTATTATAGAGAATTATGGCATTATAAGTTTGTCAAAAAATAATGTCAAGTGTGTCAAAAAATGATTTCATTTATTTTTTAGCCAATTTTTTGGAAAAAAAATGTAGCTGTTTTTATGACGTAAATGTAATCTAAAATGAAATTAAACATGGAAGTTTTTGAATTTGTTATAGTTTTTGAAATATTTTTGGAATTTTGAAAAAGTTTGTATTTTTGATTTTGTAATAATTTTTGCAATATTTTTAGAATATCGGTAAAAGTTTTAATTTTTGATTTTGTAAGAATTTTTGAAATATTTTTAGAATTTTGAAAAAAGTTTGAATTTTTAAGAATTTTTGAAATGTTGGAATTTAGAAAAAATTTAAATATTTGATTTTATTCTAATTTTTGGAATATTTTTGGAATTTTGAAAAAGTTTGACTTTATTTAATTTTTACAATATTTTTGGAATTTTGATTATAGTTTTCTGGCAACGTATTGATGTTTCGTGTTAGTTGTGTAGTAAATTTTTAAACTGAGTTAAAAAAATGCTTGTACTTTAACAAAGAGTTATGTTTGATATACATCGCTGCCCAAAACTAAAAACCATGTCCTCATAAAAGTTTTTTACCGAAAACTATATCAAATTCTTTAACCCAGACCGAAGTCTTGATATCTCAGAGCTGTGAGATTTCAGCCCCTCCATATTTTATTGTTGTGAAACTGGAAGTTATTGCCACAACACTCCCCCACTCCCAAGATTCGTTGAAGATGATTCGATATAGAGAATTATTGGGCCATAGCACGAAGGAAGCCAGGAAGTGGATCTACCTGCTCGCCTAATTGTGGATGCAGGGTGGAATAGCTGTTGTTGAAGAATGGGATTAAATCTAACCCTTTTAGTTGATACAGTTGAATTTGGGAACTCGAATGTGTTGACCTTTACAGTTTACGGTCAATAGCGAAATTTTTACCAACGCGACTAATGACTTACTTAAACACTTAGTTCGCACATAAGAAGACATGCGAACAAGACTCGAAAGCTTTGAAAACGAAAGCTTTAAAATAAGTGTTTCTTGAAGCATTTGAGGAACGAAGGTGATTAAAATGTTGTTTCAGTTGAAAAACGAAATCGGGCTGAGGAGTGGAGTTTGAATTTTAGCTAAAGAATTCTCCAGGGAGACGTACGTTAATACTGTAGACCAGCTCTGCCGATGAAGATTAAAAGTCTTCATGAAAAGTGGTTCGTAAACCAAGTACTACGGTAGAATACGCGTCCAGTATGCACGGTCATAGGCCATCATAGGAATTTTTAGAGTTCGGTGCCAACGGCTGATGAGTCCGTTACATTTAAGATTGCAACTAGTAGTTTTTTACGTTCGAAATCAATAAGTTTAGACAACTTGCTGAAAATGTTGAATTCGAATTGGGAATCCTGACCAGTGACGATTGCTGAAGCTACTCCGAAACGACAAATCCCATTGAAATAAATAACTGAAGCAACCGTTTCAGCAGTGACATCCGAAATAGAAATGGCAACAGGATACCGAGTATACCAGCCAATAATTGTGAAACAGTATAGCGTTTGTCTTGGGAAGTGGGAAGTGGGCCAATAATATCTATATGTAACTCGAAAAAATCTTTGAGAAGTGGAGGGATAGTTACCCAAAGGTGATTGAGTATGACTGGAAACTATTGACTTTTGGCAAGGCAGGAATTTCTATGCCATTTGTGTACATCCTTCTTAATGGATGGCCAATCGAATATCTGTAAGAAGTTTGATAGAACTGTGAACTCCTGGGTGAGATAAATTGTGAAGATTATATTAACAACAGATTGACGAAATTGTTTTAGAATAAAAGGTCGTGCGTTAACAGAAGAGGTATCACACAAAATAGTTTTGGCACTAGATTTATCAAACGATAATGAAAAGGATTGGAATTGAGGTGTGGGTCTAGTGTCCACTAATTCCTTGAGTTTGTTATCGTCGAACTGAGCATCAGCTGAAATTTCGTCATAGTCAATGTTTTTTGGAAATGATATTTGCTCAACACGAGAAAGTGTGTCAGTAGGTACCTACATTATCAATTCCAGAAATGTTCAGTAAATCAGTCGTAAATTGACTGATTAAATCTAAATGCTTTAATTGGAGAGGGCTTGCTTTGGCAGAATTTTGCGACAAATGAGAGGTATATGATCGGTGAAAAGAGTGAAGATTCTACCTTCAAGGAGATACCAAAAACTCGTCATAGTTAAATAATTGCCACCAGCAGCGTGAGGAATGAATCTACGGTAGAAGTTAATCATGCCTAGTAAATGGCGAAGTGGCCCACCTGCATCGGGTCGTTCGCGACGATTAATAGCCTCGACGCGTTCAGAGTTGCTTTGATTCCAGTTGAATCAATCAAATTTACGAGGAAGTCAACATTGGTTTTAGCAAAGTTTCATTTATCAACGTTGATAATGAAACCAACGTCTGCCGAAGACGCTCAAAATCTGTTCTAAGATGTTTGAGTTGCTCCTCAAAGATGTCAGAAACAATTCAGGTCATCAATGAAGATGAAGCAGGAATTAAGGTCTCTAAGAAGAGAAGAGAAGAGAATACACGTGGGAAGAATTGCTCAGTGTTTTGCAAACCGAAAGTCACTCGAATGAATTCGAATAGTCCGAACGGAGTTGAAATTGCAGTTTTTGCATTATCGCGCTCATCAATGGTAATTTGATGAAATGCGTGGACGAGATCAATTGTAGAAAAAATTTGCATCCATGAAGTTGGTGCGAAAAATCGTGAATGAGTGGAATAGGATATTTATCAGAAATAGTGATATTATTTAGAGAACGCTAGTCACCGCAAGGTCTTCACTCGCCGTTCTTCTTTTTAACGAGATGGAGAGCAGAGAACCAAGAACTTTTAGACGGTCGGCAAATACATGGTATGGCCAGTTTTTCTGGAGCTAATCTACGATATTTACATGAAATGGGAGACCCACGTGTTTCAATAACGTGAGTCACGTTATGTTTGCAGGTTTAGCCAGATCATTTTTGGACGTTAAGTCCAAGTTTTTGAGTATATCGAGAATTTCGATATCATCGTTGATCAAAGCAAGAGATGGTGCTTGGGAAGTGGAGAGTTTAGCCAAAGTAAATAATGCAGTTAGTGGATCGATAGGACGTCAGTTTTTAATGTCCACTAAAAGACCGTATTTATTTAGGAAATCAGCTCCAAGAATGGGAATGGTAACTCCGGCTCCGACAAAGGTCTGACAGACGCTTGTCTGAGACCATTATTTAAGCTAAGAGACCGTGTACCGTAAGTGCTAAGATTATTCGCGTTAGCTGTGTAGAGAAAGAAGTCTGATTCCCTTGAAAACTTTTCCTCAACAGTTGCGAGAGGAATAAGGAAGTTCTTTCGAGAAGAAATATCGAAGACCAACAGACGGTGTGGGCATGACTGTCATCACACGCCGCCAAATATGAAAAGTCTATTCGTTTTTCGAAGAAGTTAAGGACGAGGAATTAGAGTGCTTGGAAAAAGGTTTGCACTCAGGCTTGCAATTTTTTGCATCTCTCTTGAAGTAGTGATGGCAGTATAGCAAATACCATCTAACATTTGAACGCGTGACCTGGGCCGTGGTCGCATGGGTAAACAGTTAGATCGACGAAAATTTCGATTGCAAAAATGATTTCGATCATTGAATCTACTCCGATAATGGTGAGAAGGTTAGGAGAATTTCGCTGTTGAATGGCATTGAGAAGCTGGGGTTTTAGATCTTTGACTTGATTTGTCAGTGCCATAACCTCACTTGAGGAAGAAGAGGAAGCGGTAGGGTTAGAAACCGCATGAATTTGCAATACCCTTAGGGAAGTAAGGACGTTTTCTGCTATCTCGGTCGTTTTCTGTAAATCAGTATCGATTACTGCAATAGCAGCGCGAACAGAAGTTAGGAGTTTTTTTTTCTCAAAGAATTTCTAGAGTTCTTGAAATGAATTCTGGGCTTCAGCCGTTATATCTCTTAGGAGTTATGAGGTTTTTAATTCCCAAAAACCATACCGCACAGTACGTTGTATATGGTCTTGAGTAACCGTATAGGTTTTGGGTGGGAAGTTGTAGCAGTTTCTTCAGGTTTTGGTGGACCTGCGCGGCAAAGTAGCCTAGTAGCAACTAGATAAAGGAGTGATGCGGTGCATAACACTACTGTGGTGGGTTGGCTTACGATAATTTCGGATATTGCGACCAACAAAGTTTTAACTACAATCAAAATATTTTTGAACACGTGCATTGTTAATGAGAAGAGAAAAAAATATTTACAATAACAAAATTTATATAACAACTAACAAAATATATTCCCGGAAAGAAAAAATTACCTGGATTTTTGTCGGTTTCACTAGTTTTGGAAGCAACTAGTAGCGTTGTTCAATTGATGAATCTTGATGAGTACTACAGGCAATGGAAATGATGAGGTATTTGATGCTTGAGGATAGAGATGATGTAGAGTATGTTGAGTTTTAAATCACAAGATTTTGCAGCAGTTGTTTTTCTAAAAAATATTTTTAATATAACGTTCCAAAGAGAAACAATATAATGAAACAGTTCCAGAGATTTATTTGTTTCTATTCCCAAACACAATAAAATGAGAAATATTAGTAGTATCAGCCATTTCATGTCAATGAAGCTCGATGAACTAATAACACATTTTAAAAGAAAAATGTGAAAACATTTATCTGAGATATCAACAACTATATTTTGATCGTGGATTGAAATCCGCCAGCACCCCTAAAATATCACTTGTTCCCTTATATCAGTGACATCTTACTGCCATTGCCAGTGGTATACGATATCTCACGTTAACTGATCTACCAATAGCAGGTACTAAAGTACGCAACGTTGTCATACCCATAGATCCAAAATTTTAAAGTTTACATATGTTCCCGAACATATATTGAATTAATTGGTATTAATGCATTGTTACCGTTTGCAAATCACTATTGCAAACGGGTGGCCGGCTAAGTGCCACCATTTTTAATTAGTTTGTTCATCGTGATTGCCATCCGTGTTTGATTATACATAAGTTATGCTTCTTTGTATATAATGGAGTCATATTGGCGTTTTATATTGATGTAAAAGCAAAGTTGAATTTTTTTTTATTTTATGCTAGGGACATAAAAGTAAGTGGGCATGTAATTATTTAGCAAATTTGGAGGTCCGGAAGGACCTCAAAAATGGCAAAAACTGGAACTGGCTTCACTATTTTTGAAATATTTCGGGCTCTAATGATCATAAAAAAAAAATGAAAAATTTTTGTGATTAAGTTTCGAATCCATCTAGGGGGGCTAGGTACTTTAAAAGTGTAACTTAACCTCAAAAAACCAAATCGCGTGACTTTTTTTTTACTATATTTATGATAAGGGGCGGAGAAATCGTCGAATTTTCATGAACATTTCAGGGAACATGTATTTTAATAGTCTTGATATGGGATTTATTTTTTATGAAAAAATTTTAATTTTTTCGGCCACAATTGGCATTTTTCGTTAAATATGGCCAATGGCGCCGTTTTATGAGAAGTCATCCTAAATTAAATTTTGTTTTTAATCTGTACTTTTTTTTTCTCTAATTTAACCTAAGTATAATTAAAAGTATGTTGCCTTAATTTAAATGCCTATTTTCGGGCATGAAAAAAAAATTAATTATTGCATTTTTTTGACATTTTACCATATAAACGGTATTATTTATGCTAATTATCATGTATTTTGCATAAAACTTAAATCCCATATTAAGACTATTAAAATACATATGTCCTAAAATTTTCATGAAAATTCGACAATTTTTCCGCCTCTTCTCATAAATTTTATAAAAAAAAAAGTCACGCGATTCGGTTTTTTAAGGGTAGGTTACACTTTTAAAGTACCTAACTCCCCTAGAGGGATTCGAAATTTGATCACAAAAATTTTTCTTTTTTTTTTTATGTTCATTAGAGCCCGAAATATTTCAAAAATCGTGAAGCGACCTACTCAAAAAACACCAAAAAAAACAGTTTTTGCCATTTTTGAGGTCCTTCCGGACCTCCAAATTTGCTAAATAATTACATGCGCACTTCCTTTTATGTCTATAACAGAAAACAAAAAAAAATTCAACTTTGCTCTTATATCAAATATATCACTTTTTTTTACTAATATGACTCCACTAATAGTATTTGTGCGAATTCGTAACTTTGAGCTTTAAATCGATATAATCGATATCATCAACTATCTTCACTTAGTTTTAGAAACATGTATTACATACAATTGCAAGCCAACAACATATTTGGTGTAGATAAAAAAAAGTTTTAAGATCATGTTGTGTTAAATTCCAATATATATAATTTTGATTTTTGATAAAGAAATGTAATTGTTTGTCAGATTATACTTTTATTTTTCAATTTCATAAAATTTTTATGAACAAATTTTAATTTTTTTGGCCACAATTGGCATTTTTCGTTAAATATGGCCAATGGCGCCATTTTATGAGAAGTCATCCTAAATTAAATTTTTTTTTAATCTGTACTTTTTTTCTCTACTTCAACCTAAGTATAATTAAAAGTATGTTGCCTTAATTTAAATGCCTATTTTCGGGCATGAAAAAAAAATTAATTTTTGCATTTCTTTGACATTTTACCATATAAACGGTATTATTTATGCTAATTATCATGTATTTTGCATAAAACTTAAATCCCATATTAAGACTATTAAAATACATATGCCCTGAAATTTTCATGAAAATTCGACAATTTTTCCGCCCCTTATCATAAATTTTATAAAAAAGAAAGTCACGCGATTCGGTTTTTTAAGGTTAGGTTACACTTTTAAAGTACCTAACTCCCCTAGAGGGATTCGAAATTTAATAACAAAAATTTTTCATTTTTTTTATGTTCATTAGAGCCCGAAATATTTCAAAAATCGTGAAGCGACCTACTCAAAAAACACCAAAAAAACAGTTTTTGCCATTTTTGAGGCCCTTCCGGACCTCCAAATTTGCTAAATAATTACATGCCCACTTACTTTTATGTTTATAACAGAAAACAAAAAAAATTCAACTTTGCTCTTATATCAAATATATCACTTTTTTTTACTAATATGACTCCACTAATAGTATTTGTGCGAATTCGTAACTTTGAGCTTCAAATCGATAGAATCGATATCATCAACTATCTTCACTTAGTTTTAGAAACATGTATTACATACATTTGCAAGCCAACAACATATTTGGTGTAGATAAAAAAAAATTTTACGATCATGTTGTGTTAAATTCCAATATATATAATTTTGATTTTTAATAAAGAAATGTAATTGTTTGTCAGATTATACTTTTATTTTTCAATTTCATAAAATTATGCTCAATGTAAAAAACATTGATCAAAGCAACCTAAGGGTATAAAACGATATTTATATAAAATACAATTAAAATAATTGTCAACATTTAGGCCAAACCCCTTAAGATAATTATAAGGGCCCTGGGGTTCTGTTTAAAGGGGTTCTGTTTAAAAATTGCCAGTTACCTATGCGCAAGTGTACACCACAACTTCCCAAAGTTTCTTGTATTTATGAATAAACGACAATCATACATACTTTCAATTTTATATCCATAGATTGGAATTTTATTTAACAAAAAAGATTCTTTTATATATTTAAAAACATGGCGTGTCAACATCATGAATAAATCTAAAGCCGTTGACATTTGCAAAAACAGACCACCTTTCTCTTTTTCCACCATGAGCGCTACTAATTTTCGTTAGGCTGATTCACAATAATAAGAAATTACAATACGTAAAGCGCAATATATTAAGTACGTAAGCTTTTTGTTATTTATTATTTGTTGGAATTATTATTGTGGAATTATTGTGGAACTGGAAGTTATCGCCAAACATTTACTCCGTCATAGAAAGCATACAATTTACGCAGCAGATATACATTTGCTGATAAGTTAAAAAATGAAAGAATTTAGACTCAGAAGAAAGTCATCTATGAATACAGAAATGTGTCGGTCATATAGAAAATTACTTCGGTTTTGAAAAAACCTAAGTATTGCATTCATGAGCCAAAAGTGAAATTCTTACCCCCACTTTTTTGGCATTTCTCGACGTTTTAGGACCTACTCATTCTAAAAAAGCAAAAAAAAAATGTATGTCTGTACGTCGGCCGTCCGTCCGGCCGTCACAACCGACGAAATCTAGAAAACGGCTGGAGGGATTTCAAAAATGTTTCATTCTAAAGATAGGATTACCCAATGGGAAGAGCCGAAAGGACTATGTGTTCGATAACTGTACCGGAAGTGTGTCAAAAAAATCGTCAAGTGTGTCAAAACAAGAAAATTTGCATATTTTTTGCTTAAAAAACGTTCATTTTAAGTGATTACGAGTAGGAACATTGAATTCGGAGAAATCTTGATGGTGGGGATTGGTATGTGAGACCAAAATCTAGATTATTGCATTAGAAGTTTGTCAAAAAAATGTTGTCAAGTGTGTCAAAAGAATGATTTTCATTTATTTTTTTTGGAAAAAAATAAAATTAATTATTTGTATGAAACGTTAAATGTAATTTAACATGAAATTATTATTATTGAGAATTTAATTGCATTATAAGTTTGTCAAAAAAATATTGTCAAGTGTGTCAAAAATAATTTTCATTTACTTTTTTAGCCATTTTTTGGAAAAAAAATTTAATTATTTGTATGACATAAAATTGGACATGGAGATTTTTGAATTTGTTATAGTTTTTGGAATATTTATGGAATTTTGAAAAATGTTTGTATTTTTGACTTTGTAATAATTTTTGCAATATATTTATAATTTTTGAAAAAGTTTAATATTTAATTTTGTTATAAATTTTGGAATATTTTTAGAATTTTGAAAAAAACAGAATTTTTGAATTTGTAAAATATGAATTTTATATATTTTTTTAGAATTTTGAAAAAAGTTTCAATTTTTGATATTGTTATAATTTTTGTAAAATTTTTAGAATTTTGGAAAAAGTTTGAATTTTTGATTTTGCAATATTTTCTCGAAACGCTAAATGGAGAGGTTTTTGAGTAGTTTGCTGATTGTATCTCTTTTCAATATATTATGTTAATTTATGATCTGTTATAATTTTCCGGCAACGTATTGATGTGTTAGTTTTGTGATAAATTTCTAAACAATGTCCTCATAAAAGTTTTATGCCGAAAACTATATCAAAATCCTTAACCAAAACCGAAGTCTTGATATCTCATAGCTTGAGATTTCAGCCCCTCCATATTTTAGCATTAGCTTCTTAAATTTTGAATTAAATATGCAATTTCTTTTGTCATAATTTGTTCAAACCAAAATTCAAAAACTGGGTATAGCCAACATAAATTATATCATATTGTTATGTTTCTCTACCTTCCTTCGAATTGACCTTATTCTCAATTTGATAAAAGTAAACGTAAATAAGTACTGTAACAAACCCACCTTATGAACTCCTTAATCCATCACTTATATTATCGACTCCAACCCTCATTTCCAAATCGAATCCTCTACAAAATTTTTCCGAACCCTACTTTCCCTAATTCGATTCTTCTGATGACGAAAAATGTACAACGCTGCATTCGGGATTAAACTTTTGTACAATGAAGATTAAAAAAAAAAGTAAATAAATATTATAACGAACTTAAATGTTTGCCTTATTATTTTATTTAAAGTTTATTGGAGTCAATTTAAATTTGTACTTTTTCCCCATTTTCCAAGTCATCGTGGAGTACTTGTTGAGGCCCTCAAGTGAGTTACAGTACCAAATTAAAAAATATTGTTTCGTTTACAATTAATTCCATTTAACATAATCGCAATCCACTTAAACTGTTTACACTATCGCCTTCTAATTTAAATTCCTTCTCAAAAATTAATTAAATTAATTCAAGGTACATCCAAAATATCTTTGAAAAGAAAGCTCGAGAAATCCTAAATAATCGACGTCATTATTTTGAAATTTGTATAGAAAAAATTGAGTTTGAATACAATTTTGTTTCGTATTTCATTGCGATTGTCTAGAATCGTTACAAGATAAAATGTGAGAAAGAATAGCCAAACAAGTGGAAACAAACATTTTTAAGACAATTAAAAAATTAAATTTGTAATGATATAAAGGTCACCAGTGTAGACCTTCGACCACATCTTTGGGAGTTTTATATGCAACTAAGAGCGATAGGGGCAAAGAGGTTAGTTCCCTAGTTTAACCAAAATCTCATTGGAATTGGAAGACCGGTAAGCTAGAATTGGTTCGCGATCCAGACGACAAAGCGAAAATTTTCGCTCCCTCGAAAGAACATGAACCCCGACCTATAGCTATAGTGCCTCAGGTAAGCTAGATCCGTTTCACAGAGACGAAAAACCATAGAGTATATACAACTTTGGTAGAAAATATTAAATATCAATTACTAACAAGAGTGATCGCTTGTTTCGGTAATCAATATCATTAAGGAAACAAACTTGTATGTAAGTTCAAATACATTTAAATTAAAAATTCTAAGACCAATACGTACCTGTAACCACCGTCTTGACATGAAACTATGTTTTATATCAAATATAAGTATTTAAAAAATAATGAACTAACAAAAATTTTTTTAGATAAAATTTTATCTGTAAACTTTAACTTGCTCGAACAATTATATAAAACAGGATTAAAAAACGAATAAATTAATTTTTCTTTAAACCACTAAAACGAAGGCATAATATTTTGATCCCAAAATAGGATAGGATAGGAAAATACTGTGACCATTATAAAATTTTTAAAAAAACTTGAACTAACAACTAAAAATAAATACTAAAAAGACAGCTATTTACACAAAAGAAAACAGTCACCGTTAAATATTTACGAGGTCAGAATTTTTTTACTTATTTCATTAATTTTATAATTGTTTGAATCAATTTCATTGAATAAACTTTGAGCTAAATTTGCTGGTGTACAGTCACGTTGTAAAAAGTTTGTAACCAACATCCGACTTGGTATTCCACCCCCATGCGCTAAACATTCTCTCCGATATTTTTCACCTTGTGATCGATTGAATGGGTTTTTTTCGAAATACGTTTGCCATATCCATGATGCTATTGCACGAGATATTAAATACGAATAATATTTTGCTCCGTAACCAACAAGATGGGAAAAACGAAGCTGCCAGGCCTGTAAAAAAGACAAGATTTTCGAAATATACAAAAGAATATAAAATATAGCATAATCTGAAATATATACCGTATTATCTACATATGGTAGCCCATAGTACTTTTCTTGAACTTTTTTTAAAGTTTTTGTGGTGGTTTCCTCGTGATTAGCTGGATCACCGTGATAAACTTGATCAAGTGCAGAATAAAATACCTGAAGTTGTGTTTCACTCGCAGAAAATAAAAGTTTTGAAGCGCATAAACGTTTCAACATATCTTCTGGCATTGGCTCTTGAGTTTGAAAGTGTCTAGCAAATGTTCCGAGCACCTTAAATATTTTTAATTTATTTATATGTTCGATTTATTCGATATATTTAATTTTCATACCCTTGGATCTCCAGCAAAATACTCCATCAAAATAGATGGAACTTCAGCAAAATCTGTGCTACACCTGGTACCAGTTATATGTTGATAATCAGTTCTTGCTAGCATAGAATGCATAGCATGTCCCATTTCATGAAATAAATTCTCCACCATTGACGGTGTTAATAAGCTTGGTCCTGACCATCTTGGTAAATTTAAATTTAACATCACAACCACAATTGGATTTTGATATTCACCATTTGGTAGTTTTTTACCACCTTGTATAGTAAAATGACAATCTTGGTTAGGTTTACCATCCCTTTCAAATAAATCACAATAAATATGACCCAATAAACCTTCAGTTTCGTGTACAACCGACAGTTTATAAATATCAGTTGCCCATGATTCTCCAGGCTCCATGTCAGTATTTACTAAACTAATACCAAAAATGTTTGACATAATATTATTTAATCCTTCCATACAACCACCTAAACTAAAATAAGGCATAAACTCAGATGTTGAAACTTGAATCCACTGTCGTTTTAATTTTGTCGTAAAGTATGGAGTATCCCATGATGCTAGTTTTGGATTCGATGCACATTCGCTATTCTAAAGATAAAAATACCAACTATATTTTGCTTGTGAACTGTTTTGCTTATATATATATCAAATCGACTTACTTTCATATTTTGCATTGTACGAAAATCTTTATCCGCTCTAACTTTTAATCCATCAGACAGTATATCCAGAAATTCGTTGACCATTTCTGGTGTCTCAACTGTACTTGATTTTAAGGCACGATGAGCATAAGTTTTAAATCCACACGTAACAGCTAAGTCATGTCGTGCATTTAATAAATTTTTAAGAATGCTTTCTTGTGTACCATCAGGAAATAAAAATAATCGATAGGCCGCTTCTCTTGCTGCCGCACTTGAAGAATCAGCATATAAACCGGATACTAAAACCTTATCACCTTCGACTGAAAACAAATGGCGTATACTTTCTGGAAGCACATTTTTAGAAACTGCACGTGGATGAACAGCACCCTCCATAAATCTTTGCCCTAATTGTAGAATGCAATCATTTAGATGAACAACTTTTTGTCGTTCCTGCTCTTCTAAATGAATTGCACTTTGTTCGAAATCGAATAAAAATAATTTTGCTACATGATCATCAATAGGAGTTGTTTCAAATATATCTTTGGTTTCAGATACAGATTTTAACGCTAGATATATGTTTTTATGAGTATTTAATCTGAAATTCAAATTACAATTAGTTAATTATTGTTGAAACATTCCTCAAACCACCCAAAAAGTATTAATTTAGAATATAAGAAGTTAAAAAAATATAAGAATCAAAATCAACTACGAAACGTCATGTTTTGGGTGCTCTGAGGAATAGGGTTCTGAAAAACAAGATTAATTATAAATATATTTGACTATCTATTCTCATCGAGAACTTACTTTTCAACTACGCTACTGATGCTAATACATGCATCTCTCCCAGCATACGAAAACCCAGTATCGGGATGAGCTAAGCGTATAAACTCTGCTAAATCGGCTACTTTACATAACGAATCTGAGAGCTCATCAAATATTTCAACCTGAAACAAAATAAAATGTACTTATAGTACTATTGATGCATGCTAAAACTGAACTTCTATATATGTTAACCAATTGCTCAAAAAGGGAATATTGAACACTTGAATAACAATTAAAAGTTTCCACCAAAATAAAATTAGAAAAATAAAAATCGAACACGAAGGTTTATTCGTATATGTCGCTATAATGTAGAAAATTTATTTCATCTCTAGCTCATTGTCTCGGATTCTCGCAACCAACTCTGTGTGACTATTTTAACTTATTGTACTGGAGAAATATTTTCTAATAATATGAAAATATGAATAGTAAGAAATAATATGAAAAATTTATCAAACTACAACAAATACAAATCTTACGCATAACAAATTACAGTTTTATTAAAGGATCAACTTAAATATTTTTCTTAAAATGCCTTACTTAAGACAATGATTTGATAACTGCGTTTATACTGTCATGTAGATTAATAAACGATGTGTAGGAATGTTATTCCATATCCGGCTCAAAGGACCGCTAAATAGTAGTAAAGGCGTCATTTAAAGTCGTCAAGTTGAACAATATTATCTAGTCGTACAAATAAAACTTTAAATCGTTTTCAAGTTTGTGTTAAGCGGACGGTAAATGGCTGAGAGACAATTATTTTCCTTATTTATTACGCCTTCTGACTCAAACGTCAAAAATTGAGAAGAGAAAGTCGAGGTAAGATTTGGAAATTTTTCGCATGATTGCAATTCTAAACACTTTTATACCGTATAACTTCTTGTCAGTTTTCTTTAATTGATGCATTGGTTTCCATTTTTATAATCCAAAAGTTATCATGGAGGTAGATTCTATAACCTAAAAGTTATTGAACTACACTTTATGATGTTGAAGCTTGGAGAAATCATGATCGTTGAAATCATGATCTATGAAGGATCGTTGCAAATCCAGTGTCAAAAATGTATATAGCGAAAACATAATTAAACGGTAGCGGATGATTCCCTTTACAGGTTACCTCAAGATATTAGGTGCAAAAAAAACCTATCACAGGAAATGTTCTTTAAACACTCCCATAGTATTCAAAGGTCGGACCCAATTAATTGATCTATTTATTATAACATCACTCACCCAAGATCTATATTTGGGTATATTTTTGTTTAAGAAATTCAAATGACTAAATCATATGTTACTTTCTCCTACCATAGAAGTGATCGAGCTCTAAGTAAGCACAAAGAGTCTTGTAGTAAAACCAATTACGTGTTTTACCACACACAACAACTTCCCAAAACACCTAAACTCCCAAACTATTATTTTGATAACATTCTAATAAATTTCGCAACTAGTATCTAGGAATATTCCAAAAGAACTTATTAACGAACATTTCCCAAAATCCAAAATAGTCCAACAAAAACGCAACACTGACCTAAACTCTAGTTTTTCTTTCAATCGTTTTCAATTATATATCAAAATTTCACAACACCTTTTTCACAAACCTTACATTTATTTCAATTTTATTAAAACAATATTTTCGCGTTTCCCAAATAACCCCAATTTTTATTAAAATAAAATAAAATAAAAACAAAAAACTAAAGTTTGGTCAGTGGGTCGATTTTTATTTGCAATATTAATTAATAATAAGTTCAACGCATAATTGTTTTTTTAATTATATAAGTAATATTTTTATTAATAAAAAAGTCAGTCGTTTTGCAGTAATTGAATAATCAGGCAGTCATTTTTACACAAATCAATAAAGTTAATCGTTAAGAAAAAATAAATCAAGTCGGTCGTTTTAATCAAGTCAAGCAGTTTTTTCAACGAAATCAATAAAGTCGGTCGTTTGAAACAATACAATAAACTATACAATAAAAAACCAATTCCGTAATTAGTGAGTAAGAATAATCAGTTTTGTAATAAATAAGTTAACTAAAATTGCAAATAAATCTAGGATTATTATTAAATTACTGAATAAATACGAACAAGTGAATAAACATTATCTGTGTATCAATGTAAACTACAAGAATTTTTACTCCAATAAAGGCACTACACTGTCATCATCTGAACTCATAGATAAATATACAGTAGTGTCCCTAAGCCGTTTCACTGTATTTTACAAGAAGTAGTGTTCGTTAAAGTACTCATTACACTACATTTGCCGTAACTATAGCAGTGTATCAAAGATATCGACACTACTCATCATCATATAGTAGTGTAAACGAACATCTCCACTACATTTTATTATATATTAGTGTTGCCAAAATTTTGGCACTACAGTCTTTCAGAAGACGAGTGACGACCAGCTACAGGATGCAATTCGGCTTTCTCCTTCATTTTCAAAAATGGGTCTTGGCAGAACACATGCCTTGAAACATGTTATCGACATTGCAGTTCCAATTAAGCAACGTCATTATCCCATATCCCCAGTCATTGAGAAAATGATGGAGCTGAACCCTATGTTGGCGCTCGGCATTATCAAACAATTTTCTAGTCCCTGGAGTTCTCCAGTGGTACTTGTATGAATTGAAAGCCTGGTAAGTTCGTTTGTGTCTTGAGTTGACCTCGCAAAGTGAATACAATTCGCAATTTGAGAAAAAATCGTCTAGATAAAAACCAACTTTTACACGGTCCACGGTCGGCCATCAGTTCGTAAGAATGACTTTCGGACTGTGCAAAGCGCCTTAGACCATGATCATGGATGGTCTACTTAGACGATCTTCTAATAACCACTGATGCGTTTATCTCACATATTGTTGTATTTGAGAAAGTCGCTATGTGTCTCAGACGAAAGAATCGCACAATCAACGTTTATAAAAAGAAAATTTTTAATCCCGGAAGTTCGATACCTAGGATATGAAGTAAACATTTTAAAAATCGACGGTAAGAAAACCGCACCATTGCTGAGTTTACGGTTCCAAAAATCGACGATTCTTAGGAATGGCTGGTTATTACGAATCATTTGTGGGTTTGCCTAATTGTCGGCATCGATTCTGGATTTGCAAAAAAAAATCCACCACCGCTGCGTATTTGTTTAGCTGGACAATAAGGGTGTAGAGCCTATTGACTTTATGACAAAAAAATTGAACTCAGCCCAACGGGATTACTTGGTTAGCGAAAAAGAATGTTTAGCAGCAATTTTGGGTTTGGTGCATATAATGAGACGCATTTAAAATAATCACTGATCACTCGGCTCTAAAATGGTTGATACAGCAGAAGCATTTGTGGAGTCGTTTGGCACGATGGAGCCAAACTGCAGGAATTTAATTTCATAGTTTAGTAGGTTACGACGGAATTTCCGTTAGATTTTGTTTGAAATTTAAAGATATTCTAGTTCCAAAGCTTTGTGAACTAATTCTATTTTTTGATCCACGGGTGTGACAACCCCGCGTACTCCAGTCCCTGCTATTGGCATATGAGATAACGTAAGATATCACATACCACTGGCAATAGCAGTGAGATATCACTAGCCAAGGTGATATCTTAGGGGTGCTGGCGGATGAACTGTATTCAGTCAACGGCAGCACTCTCAATCTTAGCTAATGAATATTCCTTGATGCTGTAACGCTGTAGCTTGCTCGAAGAAACGAGCCTTCATATAACTATATATCTGAGCTTTAATCATTGAAAAATATACTGCGTCCCATAATCAAGGATTATGCCATTAGCTGGACTATTGGCAAACCAATTTTAGTTTTGTTCCTGCAAATTTTTAAAACAAATTTGCTTTTTATCTCTTATTTTATTTTTATTTTCCTTATCCTATCACGAAATATTAGCCTATGTCATATTTTATATGTGATAGGATTTAGGGTTTAGTTATCCATTATTTAACAAAAAAAACAGATTTACGTCCATTAACATCCTTAGAACGCATGTTGTTGTGGGACATTGGTCTTAAAAGGTTTTTATGTGTTGTTGTCACACATATTGTAATGCCTACTACACATCACATTTTATTAAAAAAAAAAATATAAAATTGGAATCAAAGGTAATCTCAAACTGTTCGCAAGCTACTTATTGAATAGGAAACAAGCAGTAAAAATCGGTTCTACGATCGGAGATGACGAGTTCGTCAAATATGGTGTCCCTCACGGATCCTTACTGCTTCCTCTTCTTTTTAATATTTACGTGAATGATGCTTTTTTGTTGGGCCTAAGTGGCAAACTCATTATGTTTGCTGATGATATGGCTCTTGTATTCAGAGAAAAAACAGAAAGACCTTCGATTAAAAATGCAATCAGATCAGACATAAATCTTATTAATAAGTGGGATTCGAATAATCATTTAAAGATGAATAATAAAAAAACTAAATTTATTGTTTTTGAAACTAAAAATAAATTTAATGCAATTGTTGACTTTGGATCAATGATAGATAGTCAACCTATATATAGAGTTTTTGTTATTGATTATCTTGGTCTCACAATTGATGTTGCTCTCAGCTGGTCTAAACATATTGATAAAGTTAAAAATAAACTTAAAATCATTAACTTTATTTTATTTAAAATGCGAAAAATTTTGCCACAAAAAATTAAGTATTTAATATTTCATGCCCACATTCTAAGTCATGTGAGATAGATACCTTTTACCAATCTGGGGTTTATCTGCTCAATACAGACTTCAAGAAATCCATATCCTTATTAATAAAAGCCTAAGAAATATAAAATCTCTACCATATTGTTGTACATCTCGTCTTCTTTACAGTGCACAGACTCTTCCTCTTCAAAAACTTATCGAATTTGAGCTTGTTGTTTTAGTTTTTAAAATAAAAAATAATATGATAAAAAACAATTTCTTCTTACGTCAAGTCAGTGATATTCATGATTACCCTACAAGACGTAACACTGATTTTTATATTGATTTTTTCCGCACAGCCAGTGGGCAAAGTTCTCTTCTATACATAGGCCTGTCAATTTATAATAATCTTCCTGATGAATTAAAGGAGATGACTCGTATATCAATATTTAAAATAGGTTTAAAAAATCATTTGTATTAGATTGAACAAAGAAAAAAAAAAAGAATTAATAAAAAATAAAAAACATAAAAAAAATTTGAAAAATTTTTTTTTTTTTTTTAAATAAAATTTAAGAATAAAATTGGCTCAAACTAAGCACAACTAAATTATATTAAAAATAATATATGTATCTGTTATTATTTTATAACTTTTGTTATTGTTAGTTATTACGTTTAAGGAACTACTGACTCTAAAAAAGCAAAAAAAAAAAATGTATGTCTGCCTGTCGGCCGGCCGTCATTACCTACGCTGCAGGGAAAACCGCTTGAGGGATTTCAAAAATTTTTTTTTCTAAAAATAGGTATACTCAAGGGACAGGTCCGAAAGGACGCTGTGTTCGATAACTGTACCAGAAGCGTGTCAAAAAAATCATTATGTGTGTCAAAAATAACAAATTTTCATATTTTTGGCTTAAAAAACGTTCATTTTATGTGATTACGAGTAGGAACATTAAATTTGGAGAAATCTTGAAGGTAGGGATTGGTATGTGAGATCAAAAACTAGATTATTGGATTATAAGTTTGTCACAAAAATATTGTCAAGTGTGTCAAAAAATGATTTCATTTATTTTTTTAGCCAATTTTTTGGAGAAAAAATGTAGCTGTTTTTATGACGTAAATGTAATTGAAAACGAAATTGGACATGGAAATTTTTGAATTTGTTATAGTTTTTGAAATATTTTTGGAATTTTGAAAAAGTTTGTATTTTTGATTTTGTTATAATTTTTGCAATATTTTTAGAATTTTGGAAAAGTTTAAGTGTTTAAGAATTTTTGGAACATTATCGGAGTTTAGAAAAAGTTTAAATATTTGATTTTATTCTAATTTTTGGAATATTTTTGAATTTTGAAAAAAGTTTGATTTATTTAGTTTAACAATACTTTTGGAATTTTGATTATAATTTTCCGGCAACGTATTAATGTTTCGTGTTAGTTATGTAATAAATTTTTAGAGACAGAGATACAAAATGCTTGTACTTTAACAAAGAGTTATGTTTGATATACATCGCTGCCCAAAACTAAAAACCATGTCCTCATAAAAGTTTTTTGCCGAAAACTATATCAAAATCCTTAACCCAGACCGAAGTCTTGGTATCTCAGAGCTGTGAGATTTAAGCCCCTCCATATTTTGTTATATTGTATTTATCAAAAAAGGAACACATAATTTGTTAAATTTGACAAAAAATATTATATTTGGAGCATTCCACGTCAACTGAAACACAACTCCAGACATTTTTTAAAGACGTAAACAAAAATTCTCCAAAGCTTACATTTTTTGTGTTGACTAGAACTATCGAATGCCGTGTGTCTTTTTGAAAAATTTCAAAATGGCGACCTTAAATTATCGCTATTTTGATCGAAATAATATAACCACCCGAACAGTTTGTCTACCATCACAAATTTAAGATCTCAAAAAATGCGTTCTTGGGCTTAAAATGTTGGTAATGATACGTGGTTTCATATGCCGTATGGTGTTTAAGTGTTTTTTTTCAAAATGGCGGCTCTACAAGAAGGAAAATGGAGACTTTGTGATATTTCTATTTTGTTTTCGCTGCCAACACAAATTTAAGATCTCAAAAATGGGTACTTAGGCTTAAAATGTTGGTAATGATACCTAGTTTCAGACAATGTATAGTGTTTAAGTTTTTTCAAAGTGCTGGCTTTACAATATGGAAAATGGTGCTCTTTTTTGCGATTTAACGAGATTTCTGGCTGCGAACAAAAATTCAAGATTTCAAAATATGCGTTCTTGGGCTTTAAATGTTGGTAATGATACGTAGTCTCAAATGCTTTATGGTCTTTAAGTTTATTTTTCAAAATGGCGGCTCCATAATAGGTAAATGATGGTATGGCGAGATTTATGATTTTTTTCGCTGCTAACACAAATTTAAGATCTCAAAAGATGCGTTCTTAGACTTAAAATGTTGGTCATGGTGCATAGTCTCAAGTTCCGTATGGTGTTTAAATTTTTTCAAAATGGCGATCCGATAATATGAAGAAATGCGATTTTGCGAAATTTCTGTCATGTTTTCGCTGCCAACACAAATTTAAGTTCTCAAAATGCGTTATTAGGCTTAAAATGTTGGTAGTGATATGCAAATGCAGTTTTAATTTCCGTATGAACAACAATAAAGAAATCTCGCAAAATCGTCATTTTTGAGACGCCATTTCCGAAAAAAAAACTTAAACAACACACTGCATTTGAGACTACGTATCATTATTAACATTTTAAGCCCAAGAACGCATCTTTTGGAAATCTAAAATTTGTGTTGTCAGCGAAAACTAGAAATTTCCCAAAGTCGCTGTTTTCTTTATTATCGCGCCGCCATTTTGAAAACAAAATAAACACCATCCGGAATTTAAAACTGCATATCATTACTAACATTTTAAGCCTAAGAACGCATCTTTTGAGATCATAAATTTGTGTTGGTAGCGAAAAAAAAACGTAAATTTCGCCATAACCACCATTTTAGAAACACCTTCCGGTACCTCTACTATGTTACGACTTATTTCATTTTAATAACGAAAGCGACGGGCAATATGTACATATTTTAGAGCTAAAATCAAATTAATATTCTAATTAATTTTACTATCAAATCCACTTTTAATTAAAATTTTCAATTTAATATTCATTTAAATAATTTTACCTATTTTGGTGCATCCATTTTGAAAAAAAAAAACTTAAAGACCATAAAGCATTTGAGACTACGTATCATTACCAACATTTTAAGCCCAAGAACGGATTTTTTGAGATCTTAAATTTGTGTTGGCAGACAAACTGTTCGGGAGGTTATATTATTTCGATCAAAACAGCGATAATTTAAGGTCGCCATTTTGAATTTTTTTAAAAAGACACACGGCATTCGATAGTTCTAGTCAACACAAAAAATGTAAGTTTTGGAGAATTTTTGTTTACGTCTATAAAAATGTCTGGAGCAGTGTTTCAATTGACGTGGAATGCTCCATATATAATTATTGAAACCCTTATTTGCGTCCTGCATTGTATGCTTTTGCAAATAATTATCTAAAATTATAGTGATATTATCAAAAATTGTAAAATGATTAAATTAAATAAAGAAAAAAAACATCGACGAGGCAGTTTGAGTACTGTGCCGGATGATTTTAAGTCTGCTGAGCATCTAAACCTAATTCAAATTATTACTGAAACGGGTAGATCATTACCAGACTTATGTGAGTTTGAGGGTCTTGTATATAAAAAATAAAACTTTGCTGTGATTGACCTGAGGGTGGCGTCTACTGTGATTTCCTGAACCGATAACCGAAACGTTTATCATTCAGGCCCATAATTGTCCGACCATTTAAGTCGTTTCTACTACTGGCCTATGATGGTACATAAAGTTAGCGAGTATATTAAAGGTTGTAAAATGTGTAAAATGAGTGTAAAATGTGTGTAAAGTGTGTAAAATGAGTAAGGCCACAAATGCGAGCGTACGTGTTCCAATGATAACTCATCTTAAGTCGGAGCGAATGATGCAGCGTTACTTCGTGAATATCGTTGGTCCGTATCCACGATCCAAAACCGGTATTTCTGATAGTGTTGAACGTTTTACTAAGTTTCCTTTTCGGAAGCATACCCCAGAAATTATTTGTTGGGGATTGGAAACGCAAGTTTTTCAGGTTTTTGGTTGGCCAGAAATTGTAGCATAGACAATCCGTCAACCGAAGATTTCTTACGTAAGTGGGGTGTGATCATATTTGCAGCCGTCTATTCCCCTCAAGCTAACGCGTCTGAAAGCATGAACCGTAGTGTCCTCGGTGCCATTCGCGATTACCTTGAGGAAGAATATACTTGCTTTTATCTACTAAGGCAAAGAATACATTTTCTCCATTCACAGGTGAACAGATTCACAGGTCCTGAAAACTTGGGCGCCGCAAGTGACGAACAGGGCGAGCGTTTTCACTCAAGATCGTAAAATTTTTTAAGACAGACACAAAGGTTTTTGAGACGAAAGTAGACTAGACGAGACTGATTAGTAAACTAGACGAGACAGATTTCTTAAAGTATTTTGCCCGTACTCAGCGCACTAGAATCTATAAAAAATTAAAACATTTTGGCGAAAGTATATAATCCATGTAAGCTAGTGTTATTTTCAGTGTTGCGATTTTATTTTATTTTGTCCACAAAAAGTTTTTGTTATTTTTGTGCGTGGTAGCACAATTTATTTTCTTTTATTTTAATCCGCTCAAAAGGGAAGAGGAATAAAATCAATTTTTCCTTCTAACTATCCGTTATACATATTTTTGTTTGTTTTGCTTTATTTTGATTAGTTTTCGTCCTGTGTCGAAAAATCTTATTATAAAAAAAATCTCTGAAAGGATTATTTTTATTTTTTTTAAATAATTATCTCCCAACAAATGTTTTTACTTTGCTCACAAAAAGTGTTTTCTTAAATTCTTTTATTTTATCTTAAGAGACAGGGCGAAAAACAAAAAATAAAGCCCACATGGTTTTATTTTTAAAATAAGTGCACAGACGTGCGTCCGAGCTTTTAATAATTTTTTAAACTTTATCACAATTGGATTTTTTTGGATTGTAAATGTGTCAAGTATGGCCCCATGCCATGCGATCATTGTTATAAAACCATAATACATGCACAATAACTTAAATTTTTAAAAATACCAGTGATATCGGTTACCAGTTAGCCGACAATATTTCAAGAAAATCCCGATAAGCTGTAATTGAAAAAGCATTAAATTTAGAAACTAGCGGAAACGCCAGGACGGAACGAGTTTTGACGATGGAGTCAATATTTCAGGGGGAATGATGGGAAATCAAATCAAGAGACGCCGATAAAATTAAATATTTGAACCCGAACACCCCGGAAGGGGTGTGGAAGAGCATTTGAATATATTATGTGTTTAAATTTGTTCTATACTTATACACTGTAATAATTATATAAATAAAGCATAACCTTGCAAACAAAAAAAAATTATTAAAATCTGCTAACTCGTTCGAGCACAATTTAATTTTAAACTTTGCTTGTCACTAAATTTCTAACAAATTTCGAGTCACCTTATGTGAATGACTGCTGAAAAAATAAAAAAAATAATTAACATGTATTAATATTTTTTATTCTCCTAACGATTACCGTTTCAAGAAAATCGGAAAAGTTCGGATTAAAATTTCTTATTTTATCGACGTCTTGATTGGATTTTTCATTAATAGGAAAACTAAAACAGTGGGATGAACCTCGGTGTATTCAAGGTAGAAGGAAATGTAACGGTTAAGAAGACCTGGGATACTCTTCGACCATTTGCGACCTATGTTAACGAAACAAACCTGGAGTAAAACTGCACCCAACGATGCTAAATACAGATGATCCGGGCAGTTCGAAATTTGTAGGAAAAGATGTCACAACGCATAGACCACAACATCCAGTTTGTAGGGATCCAATTCAACCAAGGATAGATTATGGCAAACATACAGTCAATTGGCTTAAAAAAGTTTTACTGAAGTTTAGGGTTGATTTGCATTCGCACTTGTGACGAGAATTGGAGATGCCAGGCAATTAATTTGAAGGGTGAAGATACGCTAAGTTTTTTTCGAAGTGAGAGCAAAGACCAACTCCTAACACATAGGCACAAGGAATTTCAGTGGAGAGAATCAATACTACCGGTTTTGATAGTTTAATTGGACCCGCGAGTTACTCAAATCCATCAAAACAAAGCAGCGTCAATAATGATGATCAGGACGATCCCTTAGCAAAACCCAGCATTCACATCAATGCAGAACGACACGGGACAGAGTTATGTTCCTTGCAAGCAACGAGACAAAGGTTTTGAGCTTTTTTTTTGATCTGGTTAGCTACGGCATATTTTTTTTTGTTATGCCGCCGCCATTGTCATAGTCGCTATAGGTACGGTTGAGAAAACACTTTGTTAAACAGTGCGAGGGATCTCCGTCTGGCAGAGACTGAAACACTATTTGGCCAAATTCACAGTGAACACAATTACAAAGAAAAAAAAAACTCAATGTTTTATTATTTGGGATGAAACAAAAAACAGCACCGGAGACAAAATACCTAAAACTTGCTCTTTTGATATCAAACTTTTGTGAAGAATTTTCATAAGGAAAGCAACAAGAGCTCTTATGGTGTTCAAAAACTTCGCAACTTAAACTTTGGGTTGCAACAAAATAAACAAGATAAACACAATGACAGAGCTGGGGAAAGTTAGTATACATGCACTGGCCAGTATCTGCATTATGAAACCATGTGAACATGTCTTTCTGCGTCAATGGAGATGCTGCCAAAACTGGTTCCATTCTACTTACGGTTAGGAGCATATGTTTTCTACTGGAAGTATGCAACCAGATTGATCATTGAGCAAGAGTGAAGCAATTGTATGCGATCATCTGGTACGCAGTTGGTTCTAAATCCGAAGTGACTACAGTAGTAAGTTTTTTTGAGCTAAATACTCTAAACGAGATAGAAATTCATGAAATCGAACTATGTCGTAATTTTAGCCTGACGAATAACTACCGGAACAAAACGAATGATATTTCGACCCAGCCGATCCGTGTTCCTTCCTTAAACCATCAACCATATTTGGGCACTTGGTAGGAAGTATAACGAGTTTGGCAACTGTTAAATGGAATTAGTACGGGAGAACCTGATAATGCTCATCTGAGACTTCAAAGAAAGCATAAAACAGTTAAGACAAATTACTATCTAACTTAATTTTGAACTTTAAATATTTGATCACAAAATTTTTATTATTACAAACCATTTTCCGACTTCGTGTTTTCGATATTGCTTCTTTAATCAGATCATCTGTCTTAAAAATAACATTTTCTTTTAATAAACAGAATCCTTCTGGTGTTCTTAATTCTGGAATATTAAATAATCCCTGAAAGTTAGCAAAACATAAGAATAAAATTTTCATCCAATAATACAAATATTCCTAAGCTCACCGTTCTTTCCTTAGTGAAATTTAATTTTGCTGATGGTCTGGTATTAAATGCCGTGGCTAATGGTGACCATGTCGATAGTTTTAACTTGCTAACATTCGAATAGCCAAACCGCAGAGAAAATTTTCCTTGTTTTAAAAACATTTTCGTGTTTAATTTTCCACAATTTAGATATTTAAACAGATCAAGTAAAAATTGTGTAATAAAATACCACTAAGCGTTATATACCTATAACTTCTTCATAATTATTTGAATTTATTCGCTTTTTTATTCAAACAAATTATCAATTTGAATTATGAGCAAATAAATGTTTTTATTTTTAATCTTGACATTTCTAGGTTAGAAATTTTTGACGTTTAAATAAATTATATTAGGGATGTTTAGGTATATATGGTTTGTGTCAATGATACAACTATAAAACTATTTAGTACATAACGCTGAAACGATTTGAGATTTTGCTTAAGGTCAGGGTTGGACAAAGCTTATGAAATGAATTACAAATTTTAATATTATCTAATTAATTTGTTTTTTTTATTTATTAAATTTATTTTAAGCGAAACTTTAGAAGTCACGCGAACACATTTTATGCAAATTTTGATTTCATATTGTTTTTACGAAGTTGTGGATTCTTGTCGTTTATTTCCTTGCATTTACAATATCTACGAATTCAGGTTTAAGCGATGCTCCACCAACCAAGAAACCATCAATATCTGGTTGACTAGCAAGTTCCTTACAATTGGCAGCGGTAACTGAACCACCATATTGAATACGAACTGAATTTGAAACCGCTGCTGAAACATTATCTGTAAGCCATTTGCGAAGCGAGTTATGAACATCTTGTGCTTGTTGTGGTGTGGCTACTTTACCGGTTCCAATAGCCCATACAGGTTCATAAGCAATTACAACATTTGTCCAGTCTTTAACAGCATTTGCAATTGCTTTAGTTTGACGGAAAACAACGGCTTCGGTTTGATTTGCCTCTCGTTCTGCGAGAGTCTCACCAATGCATGCAATTACCTAGGAATTAAAGAAACAAAACTTTTTTCTTAACCCATACATCAAAAATGTATTTTCTTACCTTTAATCCCTCCGCAAGAGCATGAGCAACTTTTTCAGCAATTAACTCATCACTTTCATTGAAAATTGTTCTTCGTTCTGAATGTCCAATAATGACCCAATCCGCACCAACATCTTTCAACATAGCGGGAGATTGTTCACCGGTAAACGCACCTTTCGCAACTTTATAACAATTTTGCCCGGCAACACCAATTGAATTTGGAAGAAGACCACGAGTGTATTCTAGATAAGGAGCAGGCACCCCGATTACAACTTCTACATTTGTATCTAGTTGTCCAGCAGATAATGTCTTAGAAATCTCAGCAATTGATTTCTTATCGCCATTCATCTTCCAGTTACCCCCGACACAGAATTTACGTGACATTTTGGATTTACAATTAAATTGATCTAAATAGGATTAATAAAATATATAGAAATAATAATTATAAAAATATAAATTAAGATTACCGAAATTAGTTTTTGACGTAATAAAACACCGGTTTTGGATTGATAAAATCGAGAGAAAATTAAACGAAAATTTTATAAAATGTTTAACCTGTTTGACCTTGTACAAATGAAACATCTAGTGTCTGTCAAAATTATGTTCTATACTTATATAAAATTATTTTTGTTTGATGTGGCGAAATATAGATGCTACTATTCTTCAAAATTTTTTTAGAACAACTTTTTTAAAACTTCAAATTTTCATGTTGTTCCACGGTTAAATATGGTTGGTTGTTTGAAAATTTTGCAAAACTAAATAGATTTGTTTGTAATTAATTTTGTTTATTATTTAATGGTGATTTGTAAAAAGAACAATTGAAATATGTTCAGTTGTGAGTTCTAGGCGAGTACCGTAAATAATTTACCTATATTTATCTAATCTCGGAGCAAAGATAGTTACAGCGTGATTTAGAAAAAATAGCGTGGGTTTGTAGGAAAAAAATTGCGAATACTATAGTTTTGTCGATTTATGGTCAACTTTAGTAATTGTCTAATTTTGATTACATGGATGTCCAGATAGTTTATACTTTTAGCACATTTTTTTCAATTTTGTTGAGGCACAATATCCAACAAATATTAGAAAATAGGATAAACTTATTACTTTGGATACTTTTTAGTTGAGAAACGTTCTAGAAAAATGAACATTCATTACTTCTATCAAAGGAAACACATATTTTTTCTACGATAGCAGATGAAAAGTTTATTTTCATGCAGGCTAATTCCCCTGTGACAACAGTTTTTGCTCCTCTAGTGTAAAATCATTTTCGTTAAAACACAATTGCAGTTGCCTTGACATTCTCTTGTAAGGGCGATGATACATGTAAAAGAAATATCTTTCAGACATAAAAAATTTCGCATTTAATTGGTTGAGGGGCGGTAACATTTTTTAAATTTCAAAAAAATATTTTTACTGAAAGACAGAAAAAATATCTGTAAGATATAAAAACATAACCTAAAAAGATATTTTTTGCTTGACAGTTAAAACTGATTAACTGAAAAATTGATTTTAAAAGTAAGTTTTACCAATAATCAATTACAATTAACTTAATTTGATTATTTAATTACAATTAAAATAATTTGTTTACTTATTCATATAGATTTAGGCATTTTCACATTGGACCAAATTTTTATTTTTTTGTTGCAACTATCGCTTAATCTAAATCTATATGAATAAGTAAACAAATTATTTTAATTGTAGCTAAATCATCAAATTAAGTTAATTGTAATTGATTATTGGTAAAGCTTACTTTTAAAATCAATTTTTCAGTTAATCAGTTTTAACTGTCAAGCAAAAAATATCTTTTTAGGTTATGTTTTTATATCTTACAGATATTTTTTCTGTCTTTCAGTCAAAAATATTTTTTTGAAATTTAAAAAATGTTACCGCCCCTCAACCAATTAAATGCGAAATTTTTTATGTCTGAAAGATATTTCTTTTACATGTATCATTGCCCTAATTTAACAAAGTTTTTAAAACAAAGCACACTTCGGTCCGGTCTGCCGAAATGGCAGGTCGTTAAATCGAAAACAAAAATTTTGATTTAAGTTATTTTGTGAATTTATAGCTGAGTATGTGCTGGGTCTACTGAGTTTCTATAATCACTTATTAAGGACGAATCCCAACTGTATAACACAAATTCCATTAAGTTTTTCGTAGACGATCCAGCACACGTTGACAGAAAAATTTAATTGAAATTCCATAGTTGCTCTTTCAATCTAATTGTAGTGTCCGATCAACCTTTATCTCTCTCCCATATAATTATATATAAATAGATACATATATAACTTTTGTTCATTCTTTCGTATGTTTAAGCAAAAAATTTTTTATATATGAATGTGAACTATTGCGTCATCTCCAATATTTATAACTCAAATTTCCTTTACACTCAATGTTAAGAATTTATTTATTTATAAAATTTACAATAATTTATCTAAGTTTTGAAACAGCAACTTTTTCTTTGAATCAATAGAAAATAATATATTCAGGAAACTTTGACAGTGAATAGTGAAATATAATTATTAGAACTGTATATATCATAATTCTTTAAGGCTAGTCGCAACCAACACTCCATTATATTCTTAAAGCTAGTTCACCACAAACACTCCCCCGCTAGTATCATCGAAGATGAGACGATATAGAAATATTATTGTGCTACAGCACGAAGGAAGCGAGAAGGGGTTCGAGTGGTTCTGCCTGCTCGCGTAATTGTAGATGCAGGGTGGAATATGTGTTGTTGAGGATTGGTGTCAAATCTAACCCTTTTAGTAGATACAGTTGCCTTAGCGTCACTTTGTCTCGTTTCTACCGAGCTGGAAGGAGAAGACTGGAATGTGTCCCAAGTAGTATGGACAATATCTGTAGAAGACGAAGTTTCGTCTGCGCGACTGAGATCAGTTCTCAAAGTAGGTGAGTTTTGAGTTAAATCATCTTCAGATTGTTCCCTAAAGCAAGGTTTTAATCTGTCGATTGAAACTCGAATGTGTTGACCTCTACGGTCAATAACGAAATTTTTATCATCGCGGCTGATGACTTGGAAAGGACCTTCGTATGGCGATTGTAGTGCATGAAGACATGCGAACAAGACTGGAGATTTTTGGAGACGAAAACTTTAGAAGAAGTGTGTCTTGATGCAATGGCGGGACGAAGGTGATCAAAATGTTGTTTTTGGTAGCTTCCGGTTGTCCAATAGATAATTATTATTTGTAGTTTCCGCTAGTGGTGTTGTTGAATGGTGAAACTTGAGAGTTGTCCAGGTGATTTTCGACTCAACCAATTTAAAATGCGGTAGAGTTCCTTGCTGGATGCTTACATAGATGATAATATAGTGTCTTATATTCCAGGAAGAGCATTTATAACCTTGCATTTACACACACCATAAATAAGAAATATTCTTCATATCAGCTATGTAAATCAAGCTCGACGAGCTAATGACGCACTTTTTAAAACCTTTATTTGTGATATCAACAACATTTTGTGTTTAACAGCGTTTAACAGTATATCTAATACTAATTCATAAGTTGTTCTTTTATAATACGAAATTGTTCACAAACGTATTAGTATACAATGTAACTATAGTATATAAGTTTATTATTTTTATTGATTTCGAAACTTTATTAAAATAGAAGTTAATATACTTTTAATAACATGAGTTGAGTTTTATATGAATAAAATAATATTAATATAAAAACTAACAAAATTGCGAAATTGGCGTGGTTACAAACAACAAAAATTATTCGAGAGTGACAGTACAATAGTCAAACTTAACATTATACATGCGTTTACTAAAAACAGTCAATTTCCTTTATTTCCCTTAACCAGGCGTTTCCTCAACCATGGAATAAAATACGATGCAATACTCAAGAAAGTTTGTTGAAATCATATTTGTTTGTATATTGAAATTATATTTATGTAGTGGTTATGTACAACGGAAGTTTATTGCCACAACACTCCCCTCTAGTTTCATCGAAGATGAGACGATATAGATTATTGTGCTACAGCACGAAGGAAGCGAGTAGGGGTACGAGTAATTCTGCCTGCTCGTGTAATTGTTGATGCAGGGTGGAATAGTTCTTGTTGAGGAATGAGATTAAAGCTAACCTTCTTAATTGAAACAGTCGCTTTAGCGTCACGTTTCCTCGCATCTTCAGAGGTAGAAGGGAAAGACGAAGATGTGTCCGGAAGAGTAGGATGGACGTTATCTGTAGTAGACGATGTTTCGTCTGCGCGACTGAGATCAGTTCTCAAGGCCGGTGAGTTTTGAGTTAAGTCATCTTCAGATTGTTCCCTAAAGCAAGGTTTTAATCTGTCGATGGAAACTCGAATGTGTTCGCCTTTATGGTCAATGACGAAATTTTTATCATCGCGACTGATGACTTGAATGAGACCTTCGTATTGTACAGAATTACGTACTAAGTCAGTACGTAAGAAGACATGCGAACAAGACTCGAGAGCTTTGGAGACGAAATCTTTAGGAGAAGTGTGTCTTGATACGAAGGTGGTTGAAATGTTGTTTCTACTGAGAAACGAAGTCAGATTTTTTTTTTTTTAAATAAAATGTGTTGTGTAATAGGGTTTAGAATATGTGTCACAACAACACATAAATACCTTTTAAGACCTAGGTCTAGACCTGGAACCCACAACAACTGGCGTTCTAAGGTGTAGATTAACGCTTTTTTTAAACATCTGTGGGTTGAAGCCACCTGAAACTAAGTGTTCCGGCAAACTATTCCATTTGTACGCAGTTCGGACAAGGAAATCTCTCTGCGATCTGCCAGTATGACAGCGCGGGATCTTTACCGTTTCACCGGTTGCGGCAGCCGATTGCCGAGTGGAACGGGGGTAAGAATAAGTTTGAGGCATGATGCCGTAGATTTCATCTGAGCACTGCTGATGACGATATTTGTAAAAAACAACGAGGTCAGCAACAGTGCGACGATGTTGTAGGGAATCAAGTTTTGATGTCAAAGTTCGATCACCCACAATTCGTATAGCCCGCTTTTGAACAGAGTCCAAGAGGGCCAAGATGGAAACAGAGGCAGCACCCCAAACTTGACAGTAGTACTCCATACAGGGACGAATATAGGACTTATAAACATGGAGCAATTGGTATGGAGTGAAAAATTTTTTGCATCCATTTAGGAGGCCAGTTTTTTAGACGCGCTTTTTGCCATCGCCATTACATGATCGTTCCAGAGTAGGTCATTTGAAACTGTGACACCCAATAAACGAATGTTTTAACATTCACCTATTGGTTCATCACACATACTGAATAAACTATCTTTGGGGAACTCGGTCTTTAATCTGGAAACAATCAACAGCTGTGTTTTGGTAGAGTTGAAATTGACAAGGTTTTGGTCACCCCAGTCGGCTTCTTTATTCAGGTCTTTGTTCACGTTTATGGCAGCGTCTCTCCGGGCAGTACTAATTCGTTCGTGCATTTTACCTTTTGAAGGAAGGGGCTCGAACGACTTGTGCAGAGTACTATCATCTGCAAAACTATTTATTGGGTTGCTGGTGATTTTGAACAATTCGTTGATATAAATCAAAAATAGGGTTGGGGACAATACTGAGCCTTGGGGTACACCAGCGATAATTAGTTTAGACTCGGAAGAAAATTCGGAAGAAAGGTTCCAACAATGCGCTACATAGTTTAATAGATCGGTAGTTGATCTTTTGTTTCGAAAACCGTATTGGCTGTCGGATATTAAATGATTTTCTTCCAGAAATTTTGAAATATGTGTATTAATATAATGCTCATAGACTTTGGATAGGACCGATAGTAAAGCTATTGGCCTATAATTTGAGATATCGGATTTTTTGGGGACGGGCTGGACATTTGCCAACTTCCAGCACGAGGGAAATATACCAGATTTGTAGGATTGGTAGAATATTTTAGTTAAAGTTGGTGCAAGTTCTTTGGAAAAGGTTTTTAAAATAATGGGTGGAATATTGTCCATTCCTGAGGCTTTGTTGGTGTTTAACCCCTTTAAAAGTTTAGCGACTATTTTGGGTTTGAAGTGAAGTTCATTCATATTAACTCCTGAAGACTGGATTTGAGGTATTTCTTTAGGAGTTTCCATTGAAGGGTTGGAAGGTGGTGGATTGAGGAGTGGAAGTGGTGTTCTCGCTAAAGAATTCACCAGGGAGACGAATGTTAGTACCATAGACGAGCTCTGCCGATGAAGATTGGAAGTCTTCACGGAAAGTGGGTCGTAAACCTAGTAGTATTGACGGCAATATACGCGTCCAGTCCGTTTTGTCGTAGGCCATTATCGCAGATTTTAGAGTTCGGTGCCAACGTTCGATGAGGCCGTTACATTTAGGATTGTAGCTTGTAGTTCATTTACGTTCAAAACCGATTAGTTTTGACAACTGGTTGAAGAGATCGGATTCGAATTGGGAGCCCTGATCAGTGACAATTACTGAAAGGATTCCGAAACGCGCAATCCAATTGGAGTAAAGAGCTGATGCTACCGTTTCAGCTGTGATATCCGAGATAGGAATGGCTTCAGGCCATCGAGTATAACGGTCAATAATTGTGACACAATAGCGTTTGTCCTCAGAGGTAGGAAGTGGACCATTAATGTCCATATGTATCACGGAAAAATCTCTGAGAAGTGGAGGGATAATTACCTAATGGAGATTGATTGTGACGAGAAACTTTTGCCTTTTGACAAGCCAGGCAGTTCTGTGCCATTTGTCGTGCATCCTTTTTAATTGATGGCCAAATGACTTTTTCAGCAAGTAGTTTGGCAGAACTGTGGAGATAAATTGGAGACTATTGTGGAGACTATTGAAAACAGATTGACAAAATTGCTTTGGAATAAAGGGTCGTGAATTACAAGTAGAGGTATCACATAAAATAGTTTTGGCCCTAGAATTGCCAAACGATACTGGAAAGGATTGGAATTGAAGTGTGGGACTAGTGTCCACTAATTCCTTTAGTTCGCTATCGTTGAACTGAGCGTCAGCAGTTTTTTCGTAGTTAATGTTTTCTGGAATTGATATTTGCTCGACACGAGAAAGTATGTCGGCAACTACATTATCAATTCCAGAAATCTGGCAAATACCAGTCGTGAATTGACTGATAAAATCTAAATGGCGGAATTGGCGAGGACTAGCTTTGGCAGGGTTTTGCGACAAAGCGTAGATAAGTGGCTTATGATCGGTAAAGAGAGTGAAGATTCTACCTTCAAGGAGATACCAAAAATGTTTGATTGCAGAGTAAGCTGCAAGGAGTTCACGATCATACGCGCTGTATTTCTGTTGCGTTTCGTTGAGTCGCGCAGAGAAGAATCTAAGAGGTGTCCCACAATCGTCAATTTTTTGTTGAACAACGGCGCCAAGTGCTTTGTCGGAAACGTCGACCATTACGGCAAGTTGGGCAGAGTGTAAGGGGTGAGAAAGAGTTGTTGCCTCACTGATTTGCCGCTTGCATAACTCGAAGGTTTGAATGGCTTCTTCGGACTATTGAATGACACGTTTGTCATTCTTTTTGGAACCTATAAGGAAATCGTTGAGGATGGCTTAGTTGCCACCAGCGTGAGGAATGAATCGGCGGTGAAATCTAATAATTCCTAGAAAACAGCGGAGTTGTATAACTGTTTCGGGACGTTCGTAACGATTAATGGCATCGACACGTTCAGGAGTAGGTTTGATTCCAGTTGAATCAATGGAATGTCCGAGAAAATCAACGTTGGTTTTAGCAAAGTTGCATTTATCAATGTTGATAATGAGACCTGCGTCGGAAAGACGCTCAAAAACTTTCCTTAAATGTTTGAGGTAATCCTCAAAGGTTTCAGAAGCAATAAGGAGGTTATCTATGTAGATGAAACAGAAATTTAGGTCTCGGAAAAGGGAATGTATGAAGCGTTGGAAGGATTGCGTAGCGTTTCGCAATCCGAAAGTCATTCGAATGAATTCGAAGAGTCCAAAAGGAGTTGAAATTGCAGTTTTTACAATATCGTGCTCATCAATAGGAATTTGATGATATGCGCGTTATGCGAAAAAAATTTGCATCCATGGAGTTGATGCGAAATATCCTCAGTATGTGGAACAGGATATTTATCAGGAGTAGTGAAGTTATTAAGAGAGCGGTAGTCACCGCAAGGTCTCCACTCGCCGTTCTTCTTTTTGACGAGATGGAGAGGAGAGGACCAAGGTCTGTTTAACGGTTGGCAAATGCCTTGCGACAACATAATGTCGAATTCCGTCTTAGCGATGGCCAGTTTGTCAGGAGCTAATCGTCGGTACTTACAAGCGACGGGAAGACTGTGAGTCTCAATGACGTGAGTCACGTTGTGTCTGGTTTCGAACATTTTGATCCATTTTTATCGATTTTCCTACTCCTTTGTTCTATTTTGCATCTGAGACACGTTTTATTTATAATGATTGATGGCTTAGAATTCAGTTTCAATCCTTACCAAATAGAAAATAATTGATGAACTGGTCTTTTACTGCTTCCTACACGTCTAATTTGTAAAGACCGAATTTTCAGGTTCAATACACAAATACCATTGCTCTTAACATATTTCAAAATATTTATTGTAACATTGTAACTACAAACTACTAAGCCTTAAATAAAATCATTAACAAAGTTTTATATAAATTTCGAAACTGAAGTAAAATATAATCATATAAAGGACAAGGTTCTTGTCGTTACATTTCACAAAGAAAAACAATAATTTTTGTTTTGTTGAAATCCAAATATGATTATAATTTTGAAACATAAATTTTTTCAGAACTTTATTTAATTCATATATTTTCTATTGAAGTGATATGAAAACGAAATGATGAAAGGAAAATGAGAAAATGTAGGAAATTTTTTTTCTATTTTGTAAACGATTTTTTTTTGTTAATTTATTCTATTTAAAAAATTTCAAATTAAACAAGCAGAAACAATGTATGTATATTTCTTTGAAAATGGAATTAAATTACGAGTTTATATACGTATAGTATTTAACTTAACGGAATTTTCTCCTCATTAATTTGGAATTGTAATAAAAAATTTTATATTCTGATATATGAAATATTTACTTTAATAAAAGGAGGTACGTTATACTATCACGGGAATGTATCAAAACGAGATGCAAGAAAGTTAAATATTACTTTACGAGTAGATTTACATTTTAATATTGATATTTCCTTTGCATATGCTCGTAACTGCGATATAACATATATTAAAAAGAAATTATTTCTTCAAAACATTTAAAGGAATAACTGTGATTTTGTAAAAATATTATAGTCGATATATCGATAAATAAACACAAAGACCGAATTATGTTTTCCATTTTTTTTCTAGGATAATATAAACAAAAAAAATCAAACATCTCTTCATCTTTTATCCAGAATTTCTAAATGCATCTGTTACAGTATCAATAAAATCTCACAAACTTTATTCAAGCGCAAAAATTTATAAATATATTTGTGAAGTACATACATATATTTATTTTGAAAGTAAAATTGTTTGAATTGTCGACAAACGTTTTTATTTTCTTTAAACGTTCAAAAAAATAATAAGACTTGAGTTGAAACGGATTTTATTGCCAATATACAAACTAGGGCTTGCAAAACCGGTTTCAGTTGAAATCGTAGAGGTTAATCTATTAATATGAACACAAAAAGAAATAACCCTTTTTGATTTTCCTAATCGATAACTAGATCAATTCTTTGGTTATAGTTAAAAAAATTGAATTACATTAAGTGACAGTGGTATTGAAAAGCAACCAGAAGCTCCCAAAATAGAGTTTCTAACACTCGAGCGGGTGTCAAAACTATCGCTACAACCATTCTGGATGGAGAATCCAGAAAATTGGTTTTACACCACCGACCTTCTGTTCAAGTTTAACATAGTTACAAAGAATGAGGTCAAATTCATTCGCCAGGCCAGCAGTTATATCATAGACCATCAAAGGTTCTTATAGAACCTCTTACTACCGATAAATACAAAACGCTCAAAAAAGCACTTATCACCAGGTTACCACCTTCAGTCGAACACAAACTCGATGCGCTACTTGATGACCATCACATGGAACACAGACGTCCTTCTGCCATCCTGCGACAAATTCAAGAACTGGCGGACAAAAACTTCACACTGCTCATCGTAAAATCTTCGTCGATGAGAAAGTTACCAGAAGCAGCCAAGCTTGCAATTTTGACCATCCTAGAGACTTTAACGCAGCAGGACGCAGGAGTTGACAAGGACAGCTTATAAAATATTTATACACGTTCCATCGACTCAGATTCTAGTGTGTGTGGTATCACACACTGGCGATACATCAAAGAAATGTACAACCCCGTGCAATTTCAAGTAACGCACGTTTTGAATTGCCATAAATCATAATAGACGTTGATAAATCATATCAAGAAATAACTAGGCAGCAACTGAATCGAGATGGCATCCACACAACAATGAAATTTCTTACCATCTCCTTATCTCCTGTCTTTTCTACCCATTAGCTGGTTCAAAAAATACTCAAAATTTCATATTTATAATTTAATCTTATTTTGTCAACCACTAATGACCCCAGCATTCCCAATTGTGATGCGCAATTACTACAAGTCATCATTGGACTCAAACAAACATTCACACGCCATGTCTGCACCATAGCTACTGTGAATCTCCCGATTATTGGCTCAGCCTTTTTTTAATGCAAATTTGATATTCTTGTTGACCTCAAAGGCAATCGGTTGGTTGATTCGATGACTCTGCTCTCAATTAACGCCTCAACGGTTTGGAAATTTACTCCAACACCGATCTGCTTTCAAGTCAACAATGGCTATTGAACTGTTCTTAAACGATACCTTTCTCTTACAGCCGAACCGAATTACAATCTAGCGTGCATCATAACATGGTTCATCATATAGTTGCTGAAGGATATCTTCCAGTATCACGGCAACGCAGATTAATTCCTACCAGACACAAAACAGCATTCAATAAGTTCCAAGTTCCAACATATGGCAGAATTAGTGATTTGTAGACCTGTAACGACGGACTATTTGGATTTTTACTTTTAAAAATAAGAAAATTTAAATTTTAAAAAATCTTCTAATAATATGCTAATGTGTTTCGGTTCCGGTCTTTAAGTTAAAACAAACATAAAATCATCTATTGGGCTTATGATTGAAAACGCATCACGCATAATTATTCACTTTTACCTAATGTAGGTATGATTGAAAACGCGTGATAAAAGTAAAAGTTAGTTCGAATTTTTTTCGAAATTAAATAATGTCAAAATAATTTTTTGTTATCTAATAATGATTGTCAAAAAAATTAAAATTTTGCTAAGCGATATGTGTAAAAAATTGAAATATTTGGATAAAATAAAAATAATAACTAGCTATCAGGATTTTCTTTCATTCTTCTTATACTAGTTCCGCATACTAGCTTTGATTTGTTATTTTTCTCCTAAAATTTAAAAATAATTAATGTGTTTAAAATTTAAAGCATTTTTCTTTTTTTCACTCGAAATTAAGAAAAAAAAATTAATTAATAATAAAATTAAATTAATAAATAAAAAATTTACATTTTCCAGTTTTAAAATTATTCTAAACGCAGGCCTAACCTCACGTTTCAATTTTGTACAAGAAACTTATACCGCGCCTTTTCAATCATACCAAAAACTGAGTTCGAAATAAAACGTTTGTCACGCGTTTTCAATCATACCAATATACTACGTTTCACGTTTAATCGACTTTAGCGTTTTCCGCGCGTTCTTAATCAAAAACCTCTATATGTGCTACAAGTCAGTCAATAATATTTTAACATTTTCTCAGTCAATTTTTTCGATGCCTCACAATGTCAATTTATAATAATGATGAACATTTTTGTTGGTAAGGTTTGGTCATAACATTAGATGTAGATGTAATAGAGTTGTTCAAAATTATGTAGTTGTAGTGAAGTTGTTTTGTGAGATGATATATGAAAATGGTTGCCTTGCATTATATTTGAGATGATATGGGGCAATTTTAAATTGGAGTGCGATGAGGAAGATAGTTGAAAGGAAACAGGAGATGGAGAATCTGACTAGATCAGATCAATCTATAAGATTATAAGATCAGATCATTGAAATTTATGTGGCATTCAATAAAATTGTTGTGTTGCTAAGATTTTAATTGGTAACAATGTTTAAAGCAACATAAATAAAATTCATGTATCAACCTTCATATTGAATCAAATTTTGGCTGTTTCTTTTATATGAGTGAGTTTGACTAGAAAAAGGCTAGCAAGAAGGCGAAACCGTTGTGTAGCCATCCATACCGGTTTTTGAAAGAATTTTAAAGGGTGACTGCAAATACAAAAAATATAAAGAATAATTCCAACTCACGGAATCAAGAATTTGCATAAAAATATTATATTAAACTTCTTGACTTGTGAATTAGATGCATACCAGTGTCAATGTTCAATGATTGGATTATGATAGATTTGGAGTATCAAGCGATAGTTTGGATGATAATGTGCTGTGGAATGTTTTAAATACGAATTGAGTAGTATGTGTATGATACAGCGTAATGTATTAACTTTCGATTAATGGTAATTTTTTGAGTGCTATAACTAAGTATAATGCTGTTACATTACGAAGCGTCAATGGATGACACTCCATAATGTTGGATTGACGATTGTTGTGATATAATTTTATCTAGAATACAATCAACATTTTTGGCACAATATTGGTTTTGAGAAACAAAAATACATTAATGGAAACATTTTTTCTTGATTTATTTTGTATAATTTTTTTTTGATTATAATCAAATCAAAATCAATTTTTTTCTATTAATAAGAAGTTTCTCTGTCAAATTGAAGTAATGACAACCTCATCTCAAAGTTGAAAGTTTGTTATTCAGACAAAGAAAAAATGTTTGCAAACAATTTCACCGTGATTGGGACAACTACGCGTAAACGTTTTCATGACAACAGAATGCAAGGTTTATTTAAAATATAAAGTGTTACATCCAATATAACAGTAGTTGATTAAAGTTATTAACTATTTCCATGAAAAAAATTTCTTTGGCCTTATATTATAGCATGAATTTTTCATTTAAAATTTGAAGTATTTGAAATTAATTGAACTATAGTTTATTTTCACATAAATATTACGTGTGATTGTCTTAACTACATCGTTCTATAATTGTACAGTTGTTGAAACAATTTCTTAGTTCAATTTGCCAATGGTTTAAGACCATATTCTGATCCAATTTCTTGTCCACTGCACATGGTGAGGAAAAAAACACGACTGGCAACCATTTGGGGACTATCTAAGGCGTAACATGGTCACAACGCCTGATAGCGTTCCATTCCCGGTATCCAATACCGCACATTAAAAACTTCTCTATGCATTTATATGACTCCACAATATTCTCTAAAATTGATGTCGTCGGAACATACCATCTCATTCCCGTTACGCATGAAGACGTTTACAAAATGGTCATCACTACCCCATTTGGCCTATTCGAATTATCCCAAATAAAATTTGGTCGTCGCAATTTTGAAGTACTTCGAGATCTAGGCTATGTCTACAAATATGTGATGTTCTCGTGGCATCCCAGTACGAGGAACAACACAAACTTCTTTTTTTTTTTGGTTTTTGCGGCGTTCATGCTCCATGTTGGAGCGTTGCCAAGCTAATCAGCTTCGAATATTTACCACAGTCATTCGCAATAGCGACATAATTACCATGGCAGCCGATTTTTTAAGGTCATTTATTCCCGTCTTCCATTGCAGTCGTGCTCTACCTTGCGGTCACCCACTCCCTGGGGTACTGACGTACATTTTTCTAATCATATCAGACTTTGAATCGGCTCGTAGAACATGCCCAAGCCAAGCAGTCCTGTTGGAACGGATACAACCTATTGTATCTGGACCCTCAAGAAGGTCTCTGATTTCAAAGTTATATCGTCTTGTATAACTTGAGCTTGGTGTTAGTTGATACATATGGTTACAGATGTAAAAGTAATATTACCCATGGTAAAATTACCTGTAAAATTGGTAATATTACGTAATATTACTTAGGCTTGGTAAAATTGGTAAAATTGGCTCTTTTGTTGACACGCCGTATAATTGAAAATTGCGACCATATTGTTGTGAGAATATCTCAGCTTATCGATCGATTTGCAGTTCAACATCCATATATGTAGATAATTTTAACGTCTTAAATTAGAGTACTTAAGGCAAACATCTATTTTGTCTACTAGTGTCGATCGTTGGGTTGGAATGGGTAGTTTTTTCACCTGGTAGCAATAACACAGCTACTCTGGATGAGGCAAAAGCTAAAGTTATATCATTTCAGGATCAAATTGCTCCTATGAAGAACGTTTCTTCTACCCTGTTATTGACAGTTTGCTGATTATTGGTGTTAATCACCCTCAAATGTCACTCGTGTAGTAATTTTGTTCACATTCCAATTTTACATTGAACGATCAGCAACAACAGATCCGCAACGCAACGAATTATTATCAATGCTTCGTTGTACATTTTTGCTGCAAAACGCACGTTCATATTTAAATATTCCTTGCTTTTTTAAGGCAAATATCTTCAGCAATTTCCGATTTATATTTTTCCATAAACGAGAAAGGAACGCATGAATTAGATTTCGATGTGACGTGTTGCACGCGTAATTAATACATTTATTCCAGTGTCGGGCATGGCAAGTATTGTACGCGAAAAGTGACATGTGTAACGCCGTTGACAATTCTCAATTGCAGGAAAAGCGTTGGATTGGGTTAATTTTCTAACCACATGCGATGAAAGAAGCTTGATTGGGATCCATTGCGTACAGTCTAAATAAAGTACGTTTCATTGAAAATGCTTGGTTATCTGTCAATTTGTTCTTTACATTTGAGCCATAGAAATGCATTTCTATACTTCTATTCGATGTGTAATACCTAATCATTTTCGAGGACGGTAGTGTTTTCAAAAACGCATAATTTTACATAAAAGTGAAGAAATCTGTTGTCGTTGAAGCCAGTGTGTTCAGATTTGTTGCATTTTTTCATCTTCGAAAATAGCGTGCAGTATGTTTTCTAGATGTCCTGCTAAAAGAACAACAGCTGATCTTCGTTCATGTTTGGATGGGGCATAAATGAATTTGCCATTGTTGCATATGTATCTGCCGGTATTTAATACTCTGCGAGTGAGGATATTTACACTCGATAATAACATATTTGATTTGCATTTTATGTTTTTATAAACTAAAAATGATTGTGATAGTCATCAATTTTGAATTAAATGAAATTGCAACTATATATAAATGTTTTGAAATAGTTTTATATTTTACCAATATTACCAATTTTACCAATTACCGGTAAATTTTACAGTAAAATTACCACAAATATATTTTACCGGTAAATTTACATCTGTACATATGGTGATCCAAGGAGAGGCTTCGTTGAGTAGAAAGTTCGATTACCTGCTGCAATTCGAGCTTTTATATCTGTAAGTATGCTGTTGTTCGAATCACGCATAGATCCCAAATATTTAAAAGATTCAACTCTCTCAATTCGTTCATCGCCGCACATCAAATCTTTCTTCTCATTCTCTCTTGAAACATTCATATGTTTGATTTTATCGTTGTTAATTTGAAGACCAATTTTTCTAGCACCACTTTTAACCGACTTTAAAGTCTCACTCATAACAGCTTCACTTCGGCCGAGGATGACAACATCATCAGCATACGCGATCATCTGTACTGAGTTTATTGACAAGATATTGTTGTTAGTCGGTAGATTCTTTTGACGACACCCATATTCCAAGGCTGGATTAAAGAGTATAGGAGAGATAGCATCACCTTGTCTTAACCCGGCATCGACTTTAAAAATTTTGATTTTTCGTTCTCTACTCGTACACAGCATTGAGAGTTCTGTACTGTCATTTTGCATAGTGATACCAATTTACCAGAGATTCCCATTGATTCCCATTGACAGACCATAGAGTCTCTCGTTCGAAAGAGTCGTAGACCTGCCTGAAATCAATGAAGCGTTGGTGCACAGGTATGTTGAACTCTCGACACTTTTCCAAAATCATCCTTATCGAGAAAAGTGCATCGGTGGTACCTCGGCCTTGCCGGAAGCCACACTGATATCTCCAAATAGCCCAAGTAACAAATTTTGTTTAAAAATTTACTACCGTACATTTACCCTGTAATCGTAAAGTTACAGTGGTAACTGTACCGTAAACGTGCAGTAAGTATTTCGTATACATTTTGGGGAATAATTTTGGTTTATACTGCAAGTTTACGGATATCAATTCGCGTAAGAATTATGTATGATTACAAACACGTACGTAGTATTACAGAAAGCAAATGTATACGATTTTTATGACTACGGATATCTTACAAAGAAGCTACAATTTCATACTTTAATACAGAGTTGTAGATGATTTTTTGTAAACAAAAAATATAAATAAATATACAAATACAATATAATATATTTTATTATATAAAATGCAAATATTATATTTTGGCATATCTTTTTTTGTATAGTTTGGGTGTCAAAATTTACAAACGAATAAAAAATTTCGATTAAATTTTGGTAATACTTCTAAAATAATAACGCGCCAAAAAAAATAATAAATTATTAAATATAATTTTGTTATGTAGACTGGAGTATGTTAATGTAGAGCGGTAGGGTTTCAGATTTATATAATGTCTGTTTTCTCATAAGTCACAATATTGCTTACCATAAGTAATCAAAATAGTTTCTCATTCATCACCAACCATAGACATATTTTTTTTATAGTTTCCGTTACATAAATTTGTTCTTCGCATAAAACAATTAACAATAATATTTCCTTTACAATCCCCTATCATTGACTCACCATACGTTTTCACCAGCATTACTTCACCATCCTACATAAAATTTGAATTCTCTGGACACTAACCGTAATTGCCCTGAATGTTTTCAAACCTCAAAAACAGCTGTGTATATTTGTCCAATCGTCGCAATAGCAAAAAAATTATTATCCTACAATTAGTTATGTATTCTTATATGGATATTTTTTTTATCAATTTATCCTTCCGTTATAGATCTAAATTTTACTGTAATACTGTTGTAATCTATTGTTGCATACCACATAAGCATCGTAAAATCGGTTAAACTTACGTTTAATCCATTTTAATATTTCTTACAAATGCGTTGGAAATGACTTGTTTCGTGAAATCATCTTACAATATTATGTATTACAAAATAACAAACAGTTTTGTTTTAACGAAAAAGGTCCTAACATTTATTAAAATAGTAACTAGTGATGCCTTAAATAAAAAAATAATTCTACTACATAGTTATCGTTTAGCTTAATTTACAAAAATTGTGAATTAATTTACAAAAAAAAATATATACGTATGTTCTGTGAATTGTTCTGATAAAAATAAAATTTAATTTGAAATATTTTATAAAGTGAAATATAATGCCAGCAAGGCAATAGAGTTCATTTTTTTGTGTAACAAAGTTTTGTTATTGTTTCAACTCAACCTTTATAACAAAGTTTCACTATTATTACCGTATAATATTTCAAATCAACATTTATATCAAATTTTTGGCTGTTGCTATCATCTATTTTACATATTTCCACTTAACATTGATATCAAAGTTTTACTATTACTGCTGTGTATTATACATATTTCAACGCAACATTGATATTAAATTTTTGCTGTTATCAAATCAACATTTATATCAAATCATCTATTTTACATAGTTCAACTCAACATTTATATCAGAGTTTTGCTATTACTACTTGTTTCAACGCAACATTTGTGTCAAAGTTTTACTATTACTATCGTATATTATTTCAACGCATCATTTGATATCAAAGTTTTACTATTACTGCTGTGTATTATACATATTTCAACGCAACATTGATATTAAATTGTTGCTGTTATCACATCAACATTTATATCAAATCATCTATTTTACATAGTTCAACTCAACATTGATATCAGAGTTTTGCTATTACTACTTGTTTCATCGCAGCATTTGTGTCAAAGTTTTACTATTGCTGCCGTATATTATACATATTGAAACGCATCACTTATATCAAATTTTTGCTGTTACCACCGTATATTTGACATATTTCTACTCAATATTTATATCAAATTTTTGCTGTGGCTAACGTATATTGTACACATTTCAACTGATATCAAATTTTGGTGGGATTACAACTGAAGTTCAAGTCAACATTGATATACAATTTTCTTGATACTTTACCTGTTGGATTGTTCATCGCTGATGGAGGGCTAAGGCCGTAAGACTTGGAAATCGGGAGGATTTAAACATGGGGTGAGCGAACTTGATTTGTTTTATTTATTTTTTTTCATAGAGGTGTGAATGCGTGTGAAAAGTGTGTGCCAGTGATTGATTGGGGGCTTGCCTGTCGATGCGTGTGTGTATGTGAGCTGGCGATGCGTGTAGCAAGAGGCATGTAAGTCTGAATTGAAAATGACTCTAATCAAAATATTTTTTTGCTTCGAGGTAACGTCTCGTTTTCCAAATACCTTTTCTTTTATTATATTGCCTAAATTTATGAATTTATATTTTTAAGTAAATCAAAAATCATTCTCAAATACAGGTTGTATTACAAAAAAAAAACAAATTCTTGTCATGTTTTAGGTTTATTAATTCTATAATACATTAACCAACTGTAAACTACAGGTATTGAAACAAACTGGTTTGGACATGTTTTATTTTGCAACTTACAAATCAAATGATAATTTTTTTTTGAGCTGAGAAT